>CM052897.1:61352019-61389312 GCA_028534135.1 Potos flavus | reverse complement strand
TGATATAACGTCAGAAATAAGAAAACATACCTTGATATCTCAAGACGCAATTGTATTTCTAGAATCTTAGCCTCCATAGATCTACCACAGGGGCCACCGAAGGGGGAGGCAGAGGCCAAAAATGGGGAGTAAATGGAAGAAGGACTATCCACCTCAATGAGAAGACCTTTCATTTCATTGCAGAGTCCTATAAAATATTTCTCAGAATTCCACTGTTGAAAATATTTTGAACACTACACTTCTGGAACAGTGGCACAAATATAATATTAAATTACATAGGAAGAAATGTAAGGGTTCTGAAGAATTGAACCGCAAGCATACAGAATAGAGGCTTAGTAGCAACAGGCAGGAAACATCTTATTGATCCATATGGCTGCCAGAAACACCCCCCAAAAAAACAAAAACCCAAAACTAATGAGAACTTGGGGTGTATTAAAGGAAACACAGAATTTAAGATATTGGAGGTGATAAATTCATCACCAGTCTAAATTGATCAGTTCTACTTACCCAAAACTTTTCAGAAAGATGCACATAATTTTCAGGTGAAATTGTCCAGTATAATGAGGAGCGATAAAAAATTTGGAAAAAAAGTTCTCAAGGGACTTGAGATAATTATCTTAAATACTGGAACATTGGTATAAGACAGAGATTTTGTGTTAAGGGACAAGGTCTTGAACTTTATTAGGAGGTGAAAATGAAGTTTTCAGAGTTTAGATCATGAGAAAAAGAGGAGAGAAATTCATGATAGGTAGGAGTCATATTTGTTTATATATATTATGTATAATATATATATTATGTATAATATATATATTATTGTGATGAAATGTAGATAACATAAAATTTACCATCTTAACCATTTTTAAGTACAGTTGACCCTTGAGCAACATGCAGGGTGGGAGGTTAGGAGCACTGACCCTCTATGCAGTCAGCAATCCACAGACAACTTTGACTCCCCAGAACTACTAGCAAGAACACTTTGCTGCCGTACACAATTTACTGGAGGCGCAGACTGCTCACATGAAGATGATCAGTGTCATAGGCATTTTAAGTGTATACTCGCAACACCAGTTCACCCCAAAGGAAATAATAAGTAGCTATAAATGTTATCTTCATTTTTTAAATTCAATTCATTAACATACAGTGTATTAGTAGTTTCAGAGGTAGAGGTCAGTGATTCATCAGTCTTATATAACACCCAGTGCTCATTCATCACGTGCCCTCTTTAATGCCTGTCACCCAGTTACCCCATCCCCCCCAGCAACCCTCAGTTTGTTTCCTATGATCAAGAGCCTCACAGTCTGTCTCCCTCTCTGACAGTAGTATAGTATATGCTATAGTTAATTTTATGCAGTTATGATTTAATACTGCCTCTTTACACTTGTTCTCATTTCTCTCAACTGTGAATGGTACCATGTACAGTGTGTGTCTATGTGTGTAAGCTTTGATAAATTTTAACTTTCTGTAATAGATTTATGTATATTTTTTGGTTCTAAGTGATAAAACAGACTAGTCTCTACATATATTTTATGGATTATGACATACCTAACTTTTTCTTACTGTTCTTGATATTTCTAGGATATGTAATTCATCTGAGTTTTTTTTAAATTGTTACATATCCAAAAATTTTTTCCAATATATTTATTTTTAAAAATCTGCATGTAAGTGGACCTGCACGGCTCAAGCCTGTCAACTGTGTTCAGGGCTATGGCATTAAGTCCATTCAGATTGTTGTGCAATTGACAAAGACTCTGTCTTTGACCAGACCTTAGTCAGGCCTCTCTGAGTGCTCCTCTTGATGAGACCTCCCTCTTGAGCCTTGTCCTCTAGCCTCCCTAGCTCAGTTGTGGCAAAAACCTCACCAAATCAGTTTAGAGAGCCTGCCTCACACCCTTGATTTCCGATCACTCTGACCTGCCTTCAGCAAGAGTCCTGCTAAGTCAATGTAGTACGAATTGATCTTTTATGTGTCCTCTTAATAAGATCCCATCCACCAACCCAATCCCTCACCCCCACCACTCTGCTTGTTGGCGATAAATCCCCAGTTTTCTTCACTTATTCCGATTTGAGCCCAGTCTCTCTCCTTTGTTGCTGTGGTGTTGACACCCACTACCATAGTCTTGAATAAAGTCTTCTTACCATTTTAACCAATGTTATTATGAGTTTAACAAGAATATTTTTGCTTAACAAAATTATCACCACCATCCATCTCCAGAATTTTTTCATCTTGAACAAAACCTCTGTACTCAGTGAACAATAGTTCCTCCCTCCTTTCCCCAGCTCCCTGGCAACCACCATTTTACATCTGTCTCTGTGAATTTGACCACCCTATCTACCTTGCTTAAGTGGAATCATGTGGTATGATCCTTTTTGTGGCTGGCTTATATCACCGAGCGTAGTATCTTCAAGTTTCATCCATGTTGTAGCATGACAGAAATTCCTTCTTTTTTAAGACTGAATAATATTCCAACCATATGGATATACCCATTTCGTTCATCTACTCATCTGTCAATGGTCACTTGGGTTGCTTGCACCTTGCTGCTATTGTAAATAACGCCGCTATGAACATGGAGCTACAAGAACGTGTCTGAGTGTGTGCTTTCAGTCCTTTTATGTATATACTCAAAAGTAGAATTGCCAAATCATAGGGTAATTCTACTTTTAGCTTTTTGAGGAAGTATCATACGATTTTTCTTAGTGATGGCACCATTTTGCAATACTAATCATGTACAAGGGTTGCAATTTCCTACATTCTCCCCAACACTTGTTATTTTCTGAGTTTTTTAGATCATACCCATCGTAATGGATGTGAAGTGGTACCTCATTATTGTTTTGCTTTGATTGTCCTCATGATGAGCCATACTTTTTTTTTAAGTATGAACTTTTTATATTAGTTGAAAGAAAGTCTTTATTTCTGAGTTATTTGGAGCTCTGCCTCCTAATAACCCCAGGAGCCCTATAACCTCCTAAATTCCCATGCTGTAAGGTAGCTTTTCCAATAGAAGTACAATGTGAACCACGTATGTAATTTAAAGTTTTCTAGTAGCCACATTTAAAAGAAAAAGAAATACGTAAAATTAGTTTTAATATTTTATTTAATATATAAAATACTGTCATTTTAACTTATAATCAATATAAAAATTTTTAAGGGGGTATTTACATTCTTGTTTCATATTAAATCATTACTGTGCATTTTCTGCTTATAGCACATTTCAGTTCTGACTGTCCACATTTCAAGGGCTCAATAGTTACTACCATGTTAGATGGGTCTAATATCGTGATTGTAATTAAACACTCAATAATGCTATGAGAAATCTTAAGGCAATAACAGCCAATTATCATTACACAATTTACTGAAATCCTGGTAGCTTGTGAGTGGATGAGGACATTTTGCTGCCCTGCCACCATCCACCCATTGGCCACATGTATACACACACTCATACATGGAAGGACATCTTCTTATGGGTACCAGCATCAAGAGAGTCCCACCATTTTGTTACATTTTACTAGAAGGTGATAGTATTGTTTTATACTGTTTTACATTTTTTAAACTCTTATAGTATTTCAGCTAAACTAGAAGTGGTAAAACATTGTTTGGATAGTCTGTGAGCCTCACCACAAATGCTTTGATTCCCCACCAATCAATATATGAATAAAGTTTGGAATCACACTGTTCATGAATTGGTCAGTTTCTATATAGGTGACCACTTGAATATTTGATAATGGCCTTTAAATCAGCTCTATCATTTCTCCTATCAGGATGCTTTTAAAATTTTTTTCTTCTCTTTTTTTTTTCCCCCCAGCAGATGGGGAAACACACAAGTAGTACCATTTTAACTCTTTGATCACCTAAGTGTCTTTTTAATCTCCTCACAAGCCAAGGCACTATAATATAAACAAAGCCTGATGGGTAGAAATCAGAAATTGTCACATGAGAGATTAGATCCTCTGAGATCCTTGTCTGCTTTAATAACAGTGATGTTTCATAAGCCAAGAGTCATCTTCAGTTCCAGCCTATTACTAATAACTGTAAGTTCAAGCACATTTCAGTGCTTCTCAGAGTTTCCTATTTGTTCATCTCTGTACAGCCTGCATGCCGACGAGTTAAAGAACTTTCAAAAAATTAAGAAGGAACCCCTTGTCGGGTTAAGCTTAAATGTTGACAGCTTGAATCACAAGGTAATTGTTCATGAATTAGTGATGCAGTGAGCTTCATTGAAATTTAATGGACAGTATTGATCTTTCTAAGCTTCCCATAGAATTTAACTATTTTTAATTGCTCAGAGTGTCAGATACCCCCTTCTTGCACTGGATTTCCCCTTCCAATCATGAAGTAGCTACCAGGGGACTAAATCCTTGCCTGCTGCCACTCTAGTCCCTCAGGGCACTGAGCTTCCCGGCAATGCTCAGTGACACTTGCTAATGCACTGACTGATGGGAAAAGTTGTATTCTTATCACCATGAGCACATGGATTCTACCTATGATGCCAAAAATAAATTTAGCTAATTAAAATAATAAATATTTACTCAATAATTATGTGAGTGCATACCAAATACCAACTCCGAGCTAGAGGCATCACACTTATTAATCAATTTATCACATAAATCAAGCGCATTTAGATGGAATAGCCATTTTTCCATTATACGTGTGTAAACAGAGACCCAGAGAAGACATCTTGACAGTGTCGCTTAACAGCTCTGGCACACTGGATATGTCATGTCACAGGGCTTTAGTTTTCCCTCCTTCTACGATGGGAGCAATAACACTGCCACTGAGTGTTGCTGTACAAAATAAATGACACAGTGTTTTATTTTAATCTTACTTTATTCCTTGCACTTTGCAGGAATGGAATGAGTTTGTGCAAATCATTTCACTTTTGATTAGAAGATGAAAAAATATCTCCTCACTTAGATTAATGAAGCCAGTCTTCACTGAGTTAGACCAGATTGCCCTGTATCCGACAAAGAACTGGGCCAAGTGAAAAAACAAAATAAAACTAAACTAAAAAACTAAGTAGGCTTATTTAAGGTTAACTTTCAGTATTTTACAATATGACCACTGATAAAAGTGTCCCATAGATCCCTGTTGTAATCTAAATTAAAAGTTATAACATTATTAATGTAGAAGTTTTTAAGCACTCACATAATCCTATGACATTTTTTTAGGCAGAACCAGCTTCCAGCTAGGGGCTTATAAAAACAAATTAAATAAACTGCAGACACACATACAAATGTTGAATCCTATCTGCTATGGAAGTACTAATATTCAGTTTAGAAGATTTTATTTCCAGTCAACCGTGTGTGTGTGTGTACTGTTTTAACTTGCGCCAGAAGATTTAAAATATCTAAAATATCTATGTTTGAAATATCTTTAACTTAAAATAATTTTATATAAAAAGTTGCAACCGATACAAAGAGATTTAAAATTTCTTTTTTTTTAAATTAATTATTTGAAAGAGAGAGCAAAGAGAGAGAGAGCACAAGCAGAGGGAGAGACAGGCAGAGGGAGCCTGATGCGGGGCTCAATTCCAAGACCCGGGGATCATGACCTGAGCCGAAGGCAGACGCTTAACTGACTGAGCCACCCAGCCATCCTGAGATTTAAAATGTCTTTGTCCATTGACAGTTTCTTATCACATTACATATTTTTATTACAATTGATAAGAGTGAAAGACTACTTAGAGAGTGTTTCTTAATATTTGAAACTGATAAACCACAACTGTGTTGTCCAAACTGCCCAGACAATTGGCACATCTCTCACTTCTCTGACACTGTGTTGTTCTTTCCACAAGTGTCTTGGATCAGCCACTTCATGTTTCTTGCTTCAGACTGTATGGTATAAATGTAATTAATTCCATAAGTACTTCTTAAATACCAACAATATACCAGGCTCTAGGCATGAAATATGGTGGATAAAAATGGCATTACCCTTTTAGAACCTAGAATCTGGTGGCAGAAGCAGATATTAGTCAATAAATCATAGAAAGAAATATATAAGTACAAGATGTGGTGATTTGTCTTATGGAGAAGTCCAGGGACATATGAGAACATTGAAAGGGGGACCTGGCATAGTCTAGGGAGCTTGGTTAGAGATCCCTTCTCTGACCAATCAACCAGAGGGGGATGGAGGGAAAGAACTTGGGCTTTGAATACATATAAGCTTTAGTTTCAAATCTGCCTTCTGTGTCCTGAGGTAAGCTGTTGAAGCTCTCTGAAATCTAAGTTTTCTCACTTATAAAAGAACTTTGTTGTATTTACTCCAATAGAGTTCTAAAACACTATAAAAAGAGATTTGTTAGTGGCTGGCACATAGTGTGTATTTAGTAAATAATAGTGTCCTTTTTCTTCATTGCTCTTTTGATGACAAACTTTGACTTAATGCTAATAACATTGTATTTTTCTTCTTAAGTATTGTTCTAAATCCTATCCAGGTCAAAGAAAAGTAATTATAATATAGACTTGTATCTGCTGTACAAATACTGATACTCAATTTAGGGCATTTTATTTCTAGTCAGGTGTTTGACCAGTAATGTAATTAAGGGAATGGATTCATTGACTTTAGGAAAATAGCATGCATTATGCTTAGCATTAGCGTGGCTGAGTAAAGCCATGCGACTTAATGGAAAACCTACAGAGCTAAGAGTTGAGAGAACATGATTGTAATTGTGCTTGAAAAGTGTAGTACAGCTCTGGGCCTCCTAGGAATCCTAAATCCCTTTTAGCTCAGTCATTTGGGGAAGCTGGAAAATGAGGCTAGTGTCCATTACACATGGTTGACTCTTATTCTTTCTGGTATTCATAGCTTAAGGGTCACCTCCTTTGAGAAACCTGCCCTGACTCCCTGAAAGTTGGGTTATGTGTCAGTCCCCTGGGCTCCATGAAAGAAGAACCCTGCAACTCCTCACAAAATGTCTGTGTGTAGGACTGATTATTCCCTGTACCGTGGTCTCCATGAGGAGTGGCACGGTGCCCACCTCACTCCTCAGCCCTTGGCACGGTGCCTGACACTTGATAGTACTATTTAGGGAATATCTGGTTCATCATCTAAGATAGAAAAAGACCAGTTATGTGCTCACCACTGTTCTCAAAAAGCATATAGACTGGACTTCCACCTGGAGGACATTTTAATTAAGGAAGGAGAGAAGTACTAAAACACAAACAAAAAACCCCAAAACATATCAGAAGGGCATCATAAAATGATGTATTTTCTATAAACTCTTCAGGGCACCAGAGATGGTTGTGGGAGATTTTGAGGTTTTGAGGACTGGAAGAGAATTTATTAAGTAAGAAGGGAACAGATACGACATCATGAGTTAAACATGGAACAGAGTGTGGACTGGGATTGGGAAAGAGTAGCAGAGTCCATGTGGTTTGCCATAGGAACTCGCACTGGGTAGGGAGCCTGAAGTCAGACTATGGAGGTCCTTGAAAAGCAAGAGGAGTGTAGACTTGATGGGGTTGAAAATGTGAAGAAATTGGTGGTGTTGAACATGAAACCCACATGCTCAGAATACAGTTCCTAGAAATTTAGGAGAGATTTTAGCAAATGAACAGAGTATGAAAGAAATCAGTCTCTGAACAAAATCATTTTATACTTAATGTTTTACATTTCTTTTTTCTTTTTTTAAATTATTTTTCTATTATATTTTTTTTCTCACCATAGCACACACCCTCCCCAATGTCCATCACCCAGCCACCCCATCCCTTCCACCCTACTCCCCTCCAGCAACCCTCAGTTTGTTTCCTGAGATTAAGAGTCTCTTATGGTTTGTCTCTCCCTCTGGTTTCATCTTGTTTCATTTTTCCTCCCTTCCCCTATGATTCTCTGTCTTGTTTCTCAAATTCCTTGTATCAGTGAGGTCATATGATAATTGTCTTTCTCTGATTGACTTATTTCTCTTAGCATAATACCCTCTAGTTCCATCCACGTCGTTGCAAATGGCAAGATTTCGTTTTTTTGATGACTGAATAGTATTCCATATATATATATATATATATATATATACATATATATATATATACATATATATATATACATATATATATATATATATATACACACACACACACGTATATATACATATATACACACACCACATCTTCTTTATCTATTCATCTGTTGATGGACACCTAGGCTCTTTCCATAGTTTGGCTATTGTGGACATTGCTGCTATGAACATTGGGGTGCACATGCCTCTTCGGATCATTATTTGTATCTTTAGGGTAAATACCCAGTAGTGCAGTTGCTGGGTTGTAGGGTAGCTCTATTTTCAACTTTTTGAGGAACCTCCGTACTGTTTTCCATTTCTAACCCACGCCCATTTCTTCTATCTCATTGCTCACCAGAACAGTTCCACCAGGTAGGTTAGTATTCACAGAGGAAGAAGAAGATGCTCCAAGAAGTTAAGTGGTGTGTTCAGTGTTACCTAGTTCATCAATGGCAGAGCGAGAATTAAAGGGATCAATTCCCGAATTTAAAATCTCTATCATTAAAGTTAAAACTAAAATTTATCAAGTGGAAGCAATAGTTCAGTTTTTTTTAGTATGTTGTTTAAGAACAATATACCATAATCCTGTTGAAAAGGTATAGTTTTTTGTTGGTGAGGGTGTTTTGCTTTGGGGTTAAAAATATATGTGTGTTTGTAAACCTACACAATAGCATTAATGAAGAGCATTAGTCAGATTTTTCTGGATAAATTGAAGTTCATAATACCCATGTGTCATAATACTCTAACAGTAATATGTGTTCATTTAGCTTTTGTGTCAAAAACCAGAAGCAATGCTTGCCATTCAAACGGCACAAACTATATATTATAAAAGGAAAATATTTGAAGAGATAGAACAAGAAATTGGGATTTATTATAGAGGCTGGTTTTTCTATAGAAGAGACATGATATGTGTTCTGTAAATAGAGCAAACTTAGACTAGGGGAGTCAACATGTTTCACTTAATTTTTTGAGTGCTGTTGGTTGATTCATACTCTTTGGCCACAGAATAATATATGGGATCATTTATTGCTAAATGCTTTTGGAGGATGCTGTGTAGCATGGAGTTCAAGAAGACAGATTCTAGAGTCAGATTTGCTGGAGTAAAACCTTGGTCCTTCCATTAACTAATTTGTTTTCTTATGCATGTTTCTTAACCCCTGTAAGTCTTATTGTCTTTGACTATAAAATGTGGATAATAATAATTAAGTGAAATTTATCTGTGATTCTTTTAAAGTAGGGAAGGTTAAAAAAGTGAATTGATGGCAAAGAATAAAAAGTTTGCGTGCCAGCAAAACCACCATTATGCATATATGTTATGCAAAGATACAGACATACATTTCCTTTTTGCCATGAAATACTAATTTATATTCTAGAACATGTCTAATCCATTAAGGTTTCTAACTCTTCACTATAGAAGTGTCAGCATTAGGTTTACAGGAAAATGGAATGCAAAGCTTTTATGACATTTTACTGATTTTTAGTGGCCTCTGGTGATTAATGAAGCTTTATTGGAAACCAGAAACAAATAATTCCTGGATTCCCGGTTTTATATTTTAAAGCAATTCATTAGGCATTGAGAAAATGCCTGAAAGTTGCATTTTAAAAGCTTTTATTTTAAACCAAAGATTTTTTTCCCAAATAAGCTCTCTATCTAAAACATGTTGTCAGTCAGAGTAAGTACTTTTTAATGTTTAAATCTTGAGTTTTCTTCTTTGCTGTTCCTCTCCTCTAGTGCTATAGTCTGCATCTGTTAAAAAATTATTATTCAAAAACAATGTGAGTAAACCACCAACAGGACATATTGTTGGCTGATAGGGGTAGTATTATGAAGTTAGACATGGAAGAAGTGACACTGACCTTTTAAAATATTATTTGAACCTCAGTGACTTCAGGAACTTCGATTCCTTTCTGCTGGGCATAATATTTCTTTGCAGTTGGGGAAACTTAGAGAAAAAAACCTGGTGGCATCTAGTGGGGCAAGAATGTGGCAGAGCTGCTGTAAGGGTAGAAAGAGATCCAAGGAGATAAGGGGGTGATCTTGCTTCCAGTGAGTCACATCCTATGTCCTTCAGAGACATGCTCTGCTGTAGACTGGAAACCTGATTACATTCTTTCTAAACAGAGGACCGATCATACAGATGTCTGAGAGGAAAAATAAAGAATGTATCTTCTGACTGAGCAGAGGATAGCCAGCCTTGCAGGAGATCCTTAGGGGTCAGTTTACAGCTTTTACACCCCATTTTGACATACACACTTCAGCCTCAGACACATCTCCTCGTCAGTGGACACACTGAATGCATTGGTTCTATTTCCCTTTGGTCCTAAAAATGATTGTTAAATTAATTGTTAGTCTATCTTATGATTAATAGTGTTTTAGACTTGACGAAATATGGCACTTTTCTTACCAAGAGGGATTGAGGTTGGATTGATTCTGTGGCAACTCTCTCTCTCTATATATATATGGTTAGATAGATAAATTATACATATAGATATAATAGCATATATTATATATATTATATTCAATATTATATATTCAATATTACCGGTATTTTAATTTTCCTTAAATTAATCATGTATATGAATATATATGTATATACATACCCAAATCACCATGACTTTTTTTGAACCTGATAATTCTACATTTAAATGCATATGCAAAATAGTCATAAATATCTGCACCTGATATTAAAAATAGAGTATACTATATATATTATAATATATACACTATACTGTATACCATACATTATACACACACCACACAAACATAGAGTATACTATATGTGTGTGTGGTGTGTGTGTGTATACACATACATATTTTATACATATGCATTCAAAGTATTTTGGTATTAATTGAATTAAGGGATGCAGAACACTTTGGGCAAAAATGTATAAATCAAGGGGCACCTGGGTGGCTCAGTGGGTTAAGCCTCTGCCTTCGGCTCAGGTCATGATCTCAGGGTCCTGGAATCGAGCCCCGCATCGGGCTCTCTGCTCACCTGGGAGCCTGCTTCCCCCTCTCTCTATGCCTGCCTCTCTGCCTACTTGTGATCTCTCCCTCTGTGTCAAATAAATAAATAAAATCTTTAAAAAAATGTATAAATCAAATATTGATAAAAGTAAGTATAGTCTTAACAGTGTTTCTTTTTTTTGCAAACCATAGAACAGAGAAAGCAGCAGTGAATGAATCTGAACCATTGACCTATGGTACAGAATGCTGACTGAATATTTAAAGTAGAAGGAGAAGCACTATTTCTGATTTTAAAGGATATTATAGGCTATATATTAGACCTGAAGTTTGCAAAATTTGTCTCTAAAATATTTTTATAAGAGATATTTTTTCTAAGTTCATTAAAACAGAATTTTTTTTTTTGAAAACCGATCTTGACCTTCTAGGCAATTGATGAATTATTTGAGAAGTTTAACACAATGTCCTAATCTAAATTAAGGTAAAGATATTTGGGATAAGTGTGAGTATAATTTGGTGATTCAGAGCTGATTGAAGATTGTACCGAAAAAAATGCTCTCAAAAAATGAATGTCAGTCTATAAAGTGATTTCTAAAGCTTTTATTTTCAGTCCTGTCCTGTTTAACTTTTTCATTTTCAATAAATTACATAAACTGTATTGTGGTCAAACTTACACATACAGTAAAGATGGAAGGTATAGACAATACATTGAATAACAAAAACTCTAGGCTATGTCTAAGAAAATGCAGTTTGACAGAAATAAAGTGTGGGTCCAAGTCTCTAAACACACACACACACACACACACACACACACACACACACACACACACACACAGATGGTGAGAAATCAGCTTAAAAGTAACATGTACAAAATATTTTTAGAAATAGTGGATGAATGGGGGATGTCCATTGACTGTAAATTTGCTATTAGAGCAGGAAGCTAAGGAAACAAAAGAAGGAAAAAAAAAATAACACATAAAATTAGAACTGAGAAGAGTAAACAACTCTGGCTAGTAAGGGAAATTAAGGGAAAAATTTCAACAGCATTTTAAAAACATTATTAAATATATTTGTACACCCAAACACACTTCAAAAGCTAACATCGTTGTTAATGCTGAAATATTAGAATTCTCAATACATTCTCTTTCAACTTAGAGACAAGATAAGGGTGTTCTATCCGAGTTGATTGCAGATCTCAGAAACCATTCTAGCTAGTTTAACTAGAAAGGGCCATACAGCAGAATTGATTATGAGATTGTTGAAAGAGTTGCTGGAGCAGGGTCTGGGCTTAGCTTCCAGGTATGTCTCCTAAATAGCTGCCCCCACTGGTGTGATCACGAAACCAGGAAACCTGGCAGCCACTGCCCCAACTGCTGGCTCCCACAACCACAGCATCTCAGCTCTGACCTAGAGTAGCAGAATGAATGCCCTTCCTCCTGCTTCTCTGTGAGCCTGGCAATTATGCAGCTCTGGGGGGCTGAGAAAACCCACAACTTCTATGATGATGCTCCCGGTTTATAGAATCAACAGATCAGAGGCGCAGCCTCTTGCCTCACTTCCTCCCTCCAAATATCACAAGGAGACACCTGCTTGGTGTGAGCTAGATTACAGGAGCAGCCAAACTTGCAGCAAACCTGGGAGACGTAGTCTTGACTTTCCAGCTGTAGCAAGCGAGAGGTCATTCTAAAAGGAAAATGAAATGGCTGTAACTGAAATTATCTAAGACATCTGCCATGTTATTACCCCGGTGCTCTGGAAGAAGCAGCCAACGGAATTAAACAAATCTAAAGTAGGAAGCAAAATTACCATGTTTGCAGCCAATATGGTCATATACTTAAAAAAACAAGAGAATCAGCACAAACACTATTATAAAAAATTAGGTTTCAGAAAGATATTTGGTTTTAAAAGTAATATATATAACCAGTAACTAATTAGAAAATACAAAGAAAGAAGTCATCCTGTTTACAAGAGCAATGATAAAAAAGATGTACCAGTGACATAAAGTAACAAAAAAAGTAGGTTTTATGTAAAAAACCCCTTGAAAATTCCTACTAGATTATATAAGAAAAAAGCAGATATAAAGACAGAATTTGCTTTAAGTAGAAAGATTCAGTATTACCAATATTTTAATTTTCCCTAAATTAATCATGTATATGAATATCTGTGTGTGTGTGTATATATATATATATATATATAAGTCATATATATATATAAGTCATATTGATTTGGATATATATATATATATATATATCCAAATCAATATGACTTTTTTTGAACCTGACAATTCTACACTTAAATGCATATGCACAATTAGTTATGAATATCTGAGCCAGATAGTAAAATATATCATGAAGCCAAAACTAAAATAGTTTCTGCATTAAGAAGAAATAGAAGTTCACTGGCTTTAGGGTCGAGATCCAAAATGCATAGAAAATACATATAGAAATAATTCAATGTGGGTGCCTGGGCGGCTCAGTGGGTTAAGCATCGGCCTTCGGCTCAGGTCAGGATCCCAGGGTCCTGGGATCAAGTTGCGGGGGGAGGGGGGGGAGGGGGGAGAGTCCCTGCTCAGCAGGGAGTCTGCTTCTCTTTCTGCCCCTCCCCCCTGCTCATGTGTGCGTGCTCTCTCTCTTTCTCTCTCTCTCAAAAATAAATATATAAAATCTTTAAAAAAAAAAGAAATAATTTAATGTAAAATGAGGGTGGTATTTCATATCAGTGGGGAAAAGATAGATTATTCAATAACTATGGAGAGAACTGGCTAGGTATTTGGGAAAAAAATGAGGTTGAATCACAACCTAATACTGTACACCAAAATTAGTTCTAGATGAAGCAAATATAAGAAGGTTAAAAATGAGTAAAAAATATGAAGAGACATTGATAAATATAAATGAGTAATAGACTTATCAAAGGAGGTTCAACCTTACATATAATTTAAGAAAAACCAAAGTAAAAATGTTATCATTTTTACCTATCAAATCTAAATGCTGCAAGACTGTCTTTATAAACACTGGATGTGGCTGTGCTCTCTACTTTTCTGGAAAGGTTAGCCAGCATCGCCACAGCTCAGTTTTCAGTAACATCTGGGGAGCCTACCTGCTCACTTTTTAGCCGCTTTCTAGCCATAGACGTCCTTTCCTGTTAAAAATGTATGAGACTTGACAAACATCTCAGCCTTTCATCCCTAACCATCTAATTACTTAACTATACATGTAAAGATTTTGTTTTCTGAAAAGATACCTACTCATTGCCTTTGCAAGAGTTGGGTGGTTGGAGGTGACAGAGGACGGGGAAAGAATTGATTGTGGCATTATAGGCATCTATCTGCCTAGAGGCATGTTTGAATTTCTAACCATGTAGACATTTTCATATTTTAAAAGAAGTACAGCATCTAGGACAGGGTTGGTGTTAGTCATGCTCTGCTCTGAGGTGGTGAACTGGTCCTGGGATTGGGTTCAGATGTAGGTACTATCCTCTGAGAGAGCTCTGTGAACCAGCTAGAACATGTTAAGAGAAATAGCCGTGGCATGAGAGTATTTGCAATCACATCAGAACAAGCACCTGAATGGGTTATAACGGTGGGTAAAGAACTCGGATCAGAATCATAGCAGTGTTCACAGTAAGAATCTGGAAAAGGTATTAAGACCTATTGGCTCTGAGCTCAAGGGATATGACTGCATCAAGGAGGACATTAAAGGAAATCACTTGGAAAAAAAAAAAAAATCATTTGCAGTTGAGGAAAGAAGGGAATGGTGAGCAGCAGTTCTCCAGGGAGGGTGCCATGCGCAAGGAGTGAGTTCTTGCTTGGAGAGAGCTGTTGCAAACTCAGCCTGTTGTCAGGCTGCATCAGGGAAATGAAGATAGAGATCAAGCTCTGGGCTTCGTCGAGGCTATCGTAATCTTTACTCGTACTCACTGTTCTCAAGAGTCCCCAGGTATTTGAAAAGACAAAAACGGAATAGTTTTATATAATTAAAAACAACAACAACAAAGAACTTAAAATAGGTTGTAAAGTCAGCCACCTACTTTCTTAAGAACTATTCCGGGGTACCAGCTGTTTAAAGCAGAACCAAAGCAAATCGTTTGTCACTTCAAAGGCCACAGGACCACTTTTATTATCTTTTCGATTTGGCTTTGCTCTCTGCTTTTTTTCTAAAGGTTAGCCAGATTTACCACATCTCAGCTTCCAGGAAAACCTAGGGAATCAGCCCCCTCTTTGCAGCCAGCTGATGGATTCCAGGCAACTGTTTCTAGATAGTAAGAATAGAAGTGACCTTGGGATGAAGGTGGTAGAGCAACTTTGATCTGACCTTTCCTTTCTGCAGACCACCAAGTCCAGAAAGTGAATGTTTAATACCCCTGGGAAGATTTCTGGCCTCCGTTCCAAACAATTACTGAACTAATCTAAATTACACAAACACAGACCATTTATCAAGGTCAGCCTGCAACGATTTGCATATCTAGGCAAAGTGTTCCCAGTACAGAGGGTGAACCGAGGATAAATAAAGCAGAAATGAGGTGCTGATTAGTCAAAAAAAAAAAAAGACTCATTAACTATCTAACAATGGGAGAGTTTCCAGGTCAGTTAACCGAATAGTTATTGTTTTAGTAATACAAGACAAAAAGGCATTTTTCTTCTTTTGTAATGACTGACCTAAGAACCAGCCCCTTTGCAAGTGACATCTGACAAAGGATTTTAGCCTTCCTGTTGACAGATAAGGTTAGAAGTGGAGGGAAAGAGACTTGGCCAGCTTGGTGGGAGGGATGGTGGAGAGAATACTCCCAACCCCACGACCAGATCCAACTCTCCCTTTCAGGCCTTACTTCCTACAGCAGTAAGCAAATGCCCTAAAACTTAGGGGCCCCGAAGGGACTCTCCTCCCATTCCACACACTCAACTGAAAGGTTTCTATCAAAAGCGAGTATCAAATAAGCCTGTCCCCCGTAGGCAAATAATGTATGATTCCACTCATATGAGGTACCTGGAGTAATCAAATTCATAGAGACAGAAAGTGGAATGGTGGTTGCCAGGGGCTGGGGGAGGGGAGCGGGGAGGTGGTGGTGTATTGGGGACAGTTTTAGTTCCGGTGGATGAACAACGTCCTGGAGATGGATGGTGATGAGGTTGCACAACAATGTAAATGTACTTACTGCCACTAAATTGTACACTTAAAACTGGTTAAGATGGTAAATTTTGTTTTACCACACTTAAAATAAGCAAAAAAGTTAAAATCAATAACCTACTTATAGACAAGTAACTATTACAGTGATCAGCTTAAAAAATCCAGTTTTGGGGGCGCCTGGGTGGCTCAGTTGGTTAAGCGACTGCCTTCGGCTCAGGTCATGATCCCAGGGTCCTGGATTCGAGTCCCACGTCAGGCTCCCCCAGCTCCAGGGAGCCTGCTTCTCCCTCTGCCTCTGTTGCCACTCCACATGCTTGTGCTCTCTCTTTCTCCGTGTCAAAAAATTAATAAAGTCTTTTTAAAAAAAAATAGCCTATAGTTGGGGCTTCTGGGTGGTTCAGTTCGTAAAGTGTCTGCCTTTGCCTCAGGGCATGATCCTAGGGTCCTGGGATTGAGCCCCATGTCGGGCTCCCTGCTCAGCGGGAGCCTGCTTCCCCCTCTCCCTCTGCCCCTCCTCCTGCTCGTTCTCTCTCTCTCACTCTCAAATAAAATCTTTAAAAAAATCCCCAATTTTGTATCTACCATGTGACAGTCTCCTGTAGAATATTATTTTTCGTCAAAGAAGCTTGGCACTAGGTTTATCATCCTTGACTGTGTTTGGCTCATGCTAAAGTCAACCAGGAAGTCAGGGCCGTGCCCACGGGGTCATGAGTTCAGAGGACTGGATGGGGTCGGGCAGGGGAGGGATGCTCGAAGGGGTAGGGTGCCTGGCTTGGTCCATGCTGAACACAAGAGTGATGCGGGTAAATATTAAAGTAGATCTTATAATGGTAAGTCTTATAAAGTGGTCTAATAGCAGAAGTAAGTAGGAAGAAGCACACTTGCATTGAAAAACCACACTACAACATCGTGGAGCTATGGATAACTTATTAATGCTACCCCAGTACTGTAAATTATGCTGAAAGGCAAATGTCTACTGCTTTGCATATTTTTAATGAGAAGCAATGCACAATTTTCACATCCTCAAAAGAAAGCCAACCAGGAGTATGTTCTTTACCAAGTAAAGAGTAAAAGAGTTGCTACCAGTTTCATAGGCAAGCAACCAATGCTGTCACACAGGCTTCCACACTCAGAAGGGCCCTGCACTTGGTTTTCAGGCTGTGCTGGGTTCTCTTGAAATCTCTAATGCTTTTTGAACAATGCCTCACTTTGTGCTGGGTCACACAAATTATGTAGCCAGACCTACTGGCATCAGTCAGAACATCAAACTACTGCCTAGGTTAAAATATGAGGGCAAAGCAAGGAGGTGGATTCACTAGCCTAATTTGGGTATATGAGGAATATTTTAAAAAGGACCTGGGGTTGATACAGACCACCCAGAGGGTGGGAACCTCGTGGAATCAAAGAAGGAACCTAGATAGGGCAATGTGTGGTATTAAATGAATATGGGACTCTAAGCGTGCCGTCAGTAAACTGCTAGGGACAGCGTTCTGTGGTCAGCTGGTGTCACTACACCGTCTTAAAATTGCATATCCACATTGTTTCTACTTTTCTACTCATGCCATCATTGCTGCGTGGAGGAGATCCTGGTTTGGAAAAGGCCAAGGTTCTGTTTCCTGTTCCCAAGTGAGTTGGCTTAGGATTGCAGGGTCTCCCATACCTCCCACCTGGATGTCATATTGCTTAGGTTAAACCCAGAGAGCATTAGACCAGCCATCAGGCATTAGACCAGAGAGTTCAGATAACTGGGTACTGGGAAGGGGAATGGGATTTCTGAGCTGCAGACTAGGACTCAGGGGCAGAAGGGAGAGGGTAGGGCTCCTTGGGTGGAATGGCATGATACAAAGGAAGATCCATCCACTGTGTAAGAAGGACTGTTGTCTCAGCAGAGTTGTCTGAGCTAAGGTGTCTGGAGGGAATCTCGGGGGAGTTCCATTAGTTATGAATTTTGGTTAACTTCCTCGGCTCCCACTTGTTCAATGAATATTCCTGTTGGTCCCTTTTAGGAGAAAGAGCAGCACCCTGGTGGCAGTGTGAACTGAGTTCAGTGCCTGGAATTGTCGTGTAGTAGATGGGACACCTTGAGTGTGTTATGTTACCTTTCTGAGCTGAGTTTACATTTCCTTGTTTTATAAGACAGATAAAGCATTCATTCATAATGTTACTGCGAAGATTAAATATGTCAAGTATAGAGCACAAAATAGATCCTGACTTGTATCCATTATTAATACCATCAGTTTCATGATTGTTATTCAGATAGCGAGGACTAAAGACCTATCAAACAAAGGAGCACAGATGTCTGTAGGGATTAAGGTGAATAGAAGGATAATTGCTATTCGTTTATACAGTCAACATATCATTTATTTATTTCCAGGTTGTTATTATTTTCTGTGTACAGATGTAGTTAATTATGCGTTTTAAGACTGAAAATATATCTAAATAGTGAGCCTTGCTACTGTTAGATTCTCTTTTATATGGCAATGCTAAGATTATTCATTTCTTTCTAGAGAAGCAGTATTTTAAAGCTAAAAGGGACCATACAGATCATCTACTAATGTTTCTTCCTTAACAAGTGAAGAAATCAAGATCTGCGAAACTGTCATTTCAAGTATTGGACTGTTTTTCCCTAAAATTTTATCAGTTCAAAGAAAATAGAATTATTTTATTTTTTCATTTGGTTATCTTTAAATAAGTTAACGGAAATCATTTCGATCTAAGTCTTAGCTAGGAAACAAGACTTCTATTATTTGTTCCTACTGCTCTCCTCTTATTATGCTCCTGAAATGATTATTTTGGACAAATGCTTAGTAGCACATTTCATTTATCAATGGCATGCTGCTTTAGTAATGGTGTGTATCACTTGCAATATTCTACAAATGCGGATCTAAATTAATTTACCTGCACAACACTTCATTCCTGCATAATAATGCCTATTCTATGTCTGTCATTCATAAAGCAGGTAAGCAGGATTGTCTGTCATCTTCCTTCAAAATATAGTGTAGTCATTCAGAATCTCTGCTCCAAAGTACACAGACAACATGGAGCACACAAAGTGCACGCAGGTCTGTCTCCCTTTCTCCTTTCTCTCTCTCTCTCCATCTCTCTTCTTTGTCCATCTCTCTCTCTCTCTCTCTCTCCCTTTGCCCATCTCTCTCTGTCCATCTCTCTCTCTCTGTCCATCTCTTTCTCTGTGTCCATCTCTCTCTCTGTCCATCTCGCTCTCTCTGTCCATCTCTCTCTCTTTGTCCATCTCTCCCTTTGTCGATCTCACTCTTTCTGTCCATCTCTCCCTTTGTCCATCTCTCTTTCTCTTTCTATCCATCTTTCCCTTTGTCCATCTCTCTCTCTTGCTCTTGCTCTCTTCTTCCTCTTCTTAATAGGAAAAATACTCAGTCTCTCTGTCTCCTAGACTCTTGCACACAGTGCGCTCGCTCGGTTGGAGGCAGCAGGACGCGCTCAGTTCCTTGTTTCACAGACTGTGTCACTTCAGCATATGTTGCTGAGTTGTTCCTCGTTGTGTCAAATGCAGTCTGACCAATTCCCTTCAGAACACAACTTGAATCAGCAGAGTGATTTCAGAGTCAAGTGCTTACTCTGTAGTTGACAGTCTCTATGGATTTTAACTGATGAGCTTTCCAACCAGGGGAAAAGATGCTATAGGCCAAATATAAGTAAAATCTTCAGCTCACTGAAGAGGCATAATGGTGGTCCCTTTCCAAATGGTTATATGAAGTAAGCATACTATTGAAAATACTGCCCCTCTGAGGTATGCCATGTGAGAAGAGATCATTTTTCATTGCCACTGAATTAATGATTTTTTTTCTGATAAGGTCAGTGGTTTGCTATTTGTTTAGATAATTCAACATAATTTATTTGTAAATCTTCTCCATCTTGATTTTATCCAAGCTGTCTTTACAGACACATACACACACACACACACAAATTGTAAAAAAGGGACTTTTCTTTCATTGTGTAATCTTGCAATTAAATCATTACTACCTATTTCATGATCTTTTATTCCATGGCAAATAGTCTTCTAAATTAAAAGTTTGAAATTCTTCCCACAGGTAACAGATTCTGGAAGGATTTCAAAAGCCATGCATTTTAAACCTCTACTTAGGCTACAAAGATGTAGAAATAAATTTGAGCTCCAGAAAATTCACAGCCTGTGATAGAACCATAAAAATCTCAGGTGTGTTCCCAAGAACACTCTTGGGTTACTTAAAGACACTTAAGGACACTTAAGTTTTAAGTATTTATAAAGGAAAAAAGTATTAGTTTCTGTGAATTATTCCTACCTTTCAACATAACCTCATAGTTTTGATGGTATTTATGTGTTCTGTATTTAGGAAGTTCTTTCACATTATAAACCAAATTTTCCATATATGAGTACAACAGAGTTGTGGAGACACAATCACCGAGGTAATTAGCTAACTTTCTTATATTTAGCTCTGTTCCCAAAAGAATTTAAGGTGGTAGCAATCTTCAAGTAAGATATTTAGTTCCCTCTTGGGGAACTTGCATTTTGCTTAATAATAAAAGTGATTTTCTTTCCCCTTTTTTTTGTATTTTTAAAAATTTTAATTCCACTGTAGTTAACAGTGTTATATTTGTTTCAGGTGTACAATATAGTGACTCAGCAGTTCCATAGATTTCTAAGTGCTTATCGAGATAAGTGTACTTTTAATTTCACCCATCCACCACCTACTTTCTCTCTGGTAACCATCTGTTTGTTCTCTGTAGTTAAGATTCTGTTTTTCTGTTTCTCTCTTTTGCTTTCCTTTTTTTTTTCCTTTTATTTCATTGATTTGATTTCTTAAATTCCACATATGCATGAAATCATATGGTATTTGTCTTTTTTTCACTGGCTTACTTTGTTTAGTGTTATAGTCTCTAGATTGACTCATGTTATTGCAAATGCCAAGAGTTCATTCTTTTTTATGACCAAATAATATTTCATTGTGTATATATAAATACACACACACACACACCACCTCTTCTTTATTCATCTATTGATAGACATTTGGTCTGCTTCCACACTTTGGCTATTGTAAATAATGCTGCAATAAACATAGGGGTGCATATATCCCTTCAATTTCCTGTTTTCATATTCTTTGGGTAGATACCCAATAGTATGATTCCTAGATCATGAAGCGGTTCCACTTTTTAACTTTTTGAGGAACCTCTATACTGTTTTCCAGAGTGGCTGCACCAGTTTACATTCCCACCAACAGTGCATGAGGGTTCCCGTTTCTCCATATCCTCACCAACACTTGTTCCTTAAGGTTTTGATTTTAGCCATTCTGACAGGTGTGAGGTGATATATTATTGTGACTTGATTTGCGTTTCCCTGGTGATGAGTCATGTTGAGCATCTTTTCATGTGTCTGTTGGCCATTTGTATGTCTTCTTTTCAGAAATATCTGTCCATTTCTTGATTGGATTATTTGTTCTTTGGGTGTGAAGTTTAGTAAGTTCTTTATAGATTTTAGGATAGTAGCCCTTTATCAGATATGTCATTTGCAAATATCTTCTCCCATTCAGTAGGTTGTCTCTTTGTTTTGTTGATTATTTCCTTTAATTTTGATATAGTCCCAACAATTTATTTTTGCTTTTGTTTCCCTTGTCTCAGGAGACCTATCTAGAGAGAAGTTGCTAGGGCCAATGTCAGAGAAATTACTGCCTGTGCTCTTTTCTAGAATTTTTATGGTTTCAGGTCTCACATTTAGGTCATTAATCCATTTTGAGTTTATTTTTGTGTATGGTGTAAGAAAGTGGTCTAGTTTCATTCTTTTGCATGTAGTTGTCAAATAGGGGTGATTTTCTTATAAGAGTTAGCAATCATAGGATCAAAGTGAGAAGACAACGTTTTTAAAAACTCAGAGAAACAGCCAAAAACCATTAACATCCTCTACCATCAGAATTTTTCCTGTAAATTTTTCCTTACTCTGCTCTTATAGCAATGGTTTTAAATTGGGCTACACATTAGAATTTCCTGAGCTTTTAAAAAACACCTATATCTGAGTCTCACTGTAGAGCAATTGAAATAATTCTGCAGTGGTGGCACCCCGTGAGTCAGGACTGAGCACCATGGCTTAGAGGGGTTCATTTATGCTTTAGTAAGAGTGTTGTACACAAATAATGACCATGCAGTCATAGAAAGTACTTGATCTAGCTTCCAGTTGAAAACCTACCACTGTGATTAAAAAAAGAAGAGGAAACTTTGGGAGTAGATTGTGTTTCACTTCAAGAGGCTATGGAAACCATTTTTTACTGAGCTTATCTTAACAGCAACACTATTTAAACACCATGAACATTACTTACACCAACTTTAAAACAGAACACATCAGATAATGAGTTGTTAGTGCCTAGGAGGTGATGGCATTAATTACTGTAGTTTTAGTATTGTACACCTGAAACTAATATACTACATGTTAACTATACTGGACTTAAAATAAAATACAATAAAATAAAAATATTACTGTAGTTTTAGAAACTTAAAAATATTTTTGTGCTTCTATCTCAAATATTTTCTTAAATTTTCTTTGGAGTTAATACTAAATCTTGTTATATTGAAAAGAACATAGGGAAAGGCATTTTGTTTTACTAGTGTTCTTTGTTTTTGTTTTTGTTTGTCTTTGGATTAGGAACAGGAGCATTTGTAACTTTGGGGTAAAATAGGCTGATGGCCAGAGGATCAATTCAGAATCAAGAAACCCCCAAGGCACAGATGGGAGATTGAGGGTAAAGACTTGGGGCCAATAGGATGGAGTTCTTCTCCCACCAGCATTTTTTTTTTTTTTCTATAAAATGGACTCTTTTCTTAGCCTTCAAAAGTATTGCTTTTGTTAGAGAGCTGATTCCTTTTTACCCTAGTCTGTATCTCCAGGTTTAGATAAGTAATTATCTGAATTGCTTAATTTAGATAATTAAAGCAATGTTCTTTGGTTGGAAGTCTTTCCCAATCACAGTGAGTACTGAAATGACATTATTATTATTATTATTATTATTATTATTATTAATTAAGCATGAATTTTTAACAGAGATCTACTGGTACAGGAGTTTGAACAAACTGCATTTTTGCTCCTCTTAAAATATTACAGACTGATATCAATGATACATCTTATCATTTTCAAAAGCATAGATCATAAATTATGATGGAGTATGTAGTGTAGCCTCAAACTTTTGCAAATCTATGTTTAATTTTTTTCAGTGAAAGTTAATAGATAATATAGATCAATTTAACACATTCTCTGGGGCTTCTGTTACATAAATTATTTTCTGTTATTTAAACAAACAATAAGGAAATTTTCTTCATTACAACATTATTAAAAGAAAGCCACTCGTTCAGTAAAAGATGAAAGAGGTAGTTATTTTAACATCTACAAAAACTTGAATTAAGTTGTTTGAGTGTTTTAGCAGAATCTGTAATGGAGGAAATTAGGCTCCTCTAGTGCGTGTTGGTTTAAACAGTGCAAGCTGCTCCTTTCCGAGTGCTGGTGCTGTCCCTCCATTCTGAATCACAGCGTGGCAATTGACATTCCTGTCAGATCAACTTCAGAGTGCTGCTTGCTGGTCTGTGTCACTCCATGTGAGAACACAGTCTGGAATCTGCATGTTTGGTTCCTGGAGAAACGCTGAACACTCTTCTGGAAGTAGCATCTTTCTCTCCCTGAGGGTTTAATCTGTCAATTTTTCCTAGTTTAGAAAAACGCAGCTGCCTCATGGAATAGATTCACTTACTTTCTCACTCACTCACCCATTCTTTCAACAGTTTCTGTATTCTCTTACTGGGTTCTCAACACGGTATCAGGTGCTAAGAACATAATAGATGAATAAGACAGTGTCTGCCTTCAAGTTATTACAAGCTAGTGGAGGAGAAAGACAAAATCAGGCTTGCCATGTGCAGAGTACACCTCATTCAGCCGGGCAAACAAAGATGGCATCCCAAGAAGGTCACGAGGATCTCTTCAGCTGTCTATTTAAGGAAATGAAATACATGATGGATAGAGAAAGCCAGTCCGTGGGTCATGTTTTCCCCTGACCTAGTCCTTATCCAAAACATATGCCCATATCACTGATACTTTTGTTAAAATTCTCAAAATTGTTTTGTTTTCTATAAAAACAGTTTATTACTGGGACTAGCCTATCTTCCTTAGGAAAGACTTGCCTGGCATTGCTTTTTTATGCATTCAAGTCCTACAAGTAAATTCCAATTCTGATACAAAAATCGGGTTTGAGTTGCACAGGAATAAATTAATTATGTTTTGCTATGGCATTTTAATAAAGTTTATTTTTAAATTTACATCAAATTCTTGGACTTGTCAAAATCCAAGTGAGTTATAGCAATTAGAATGAAGTTTAGAGCATTTTGACAACTTATCCCAAGTTATGTCTGAAAACTGAACTGCTTTTAAGATGACAATACTGTTCTCTACACAGCATTGGCATTGGTAGATATATTGCCGTGGCATAAAGAAGCTGAAATTGCATTTCCCAGCAATTGCCCTCAGTAAAGCCTTTTCTGCATTGGGGTCAGACAGGAGGCTGGTGAACAGATTTATCTTCCTTTCATTTTTATTCACTTTTCTTGCCTTTTTCCCTTTTGTTTCTTCTTTAAGGCAGACATATATGCATATTAACTACAAGTTGTAAAAAAAAAAAAATTCCCTGAAAAGAAAATACAGTGCTTTTAATTTAGGAAACAATTTTTAGTAATATTAAGCTATAAAGAGAATTAGTCATAGGAAGAAATTTTATGTTTTCTCAATTCTTTTGAAAATTCCATGCAGAACCATAATCATTGGGAAAAGAATATAATTAGAATTAATCTGGCCAGCGTCCTTATATAACTTTTTATTAGTATTAAAAATAATAAAATCAGCAGACCCAAAGTAAATGGATATATGGTGCTGTTTTATTATTATTTCCAAAGGCTGAGGTAACTAAAATTTCATGCATGATGTTGTAAAAATTAAATGGTGCACAATAATTTGAAAAATGAGTTTTTTCTTATACAAGTTGGCCTTTTCAGCTCTGTGTACTTGTTTAGAAATCGCTCTGTCTTCTGGTTGATATTGCTTTAGAATGATCAAATTTCTGTTTGAATTTTAATAGTGACACACTTGAGTTTCTCAAAGTGAAAGTGTGAGACATAAAGAGATTTAGTTCTGTTTGATTTGACTATTCCTTTTCAATGGCTTTTGAAAGTTAGGTAGATTCTGTTCTGGTTAGTCCACTCGAGGTGTATGACTTTACCCATAATCACCCAATCTGTATTTACCCGGAGTCAGATATGATCAAATATGTATGGAGAGCCCTGGAAGATTGGCCTGTCAAGATTCCATTTGCATGATGGACTGAGGAATATTTTGGGAAATAATCCATCCTACAGGAATAGAAAGTTGACATAGAGAAGCGTGACAGAAGTAGCCTCTATACAACACCAGAAGACCGAGGTACCTAGAACAGAAAGATGGGCATGGGTCATCCTAGTACTGGACCCAGATGGGAAGCAGAGCAAGAAACCTCTTCAGCAGCAGTTAGCTGGAGGCAAAACCAGCAGTTCTAACAGAGGAGGGAGAGACTAATGAGAATCCTCAATGGCTTTCCAGTATGTTCCCAGCAGGTTCATGGACATTGTCCTCTGTAGTCAGTATCCGTTTTGAGTCAGAAAAGGAAAAAATTAAAGGAAAAGGCAGATGCTACTTGGTAAAGAGAGAACCAAGTTTATGTGCATTTGTGACACCCACGGGTGACTTCCCAGTGTATGGGTGGGGTCATGAGGCAATTTTTTAAGACTAAGAGGTCCTGAAATGCCTCAAGTTTTACTCTTCTTCTAGAGGGTATCTTAGGGAAGACAAAGTCATGTGCCGGTTAAGAAAAGAATGACAAATTATAAGATTACATATAAAACAGCTAAACAAGAAGAATGGACTTATCAAACCACAACTATACACAAATGCAAAATTATAAAGAGCAAAATGTAGTTAAATTAAGTTCCTTGCATTCATTTAACATTTATGTTATTATCTTTTGAATGAATTCATGGTGTCAGTAGCATCTTAGGAAGAAATAACAGAATTTAAAAAAATAAAAGGGTAGGGCGCTTGGGTGGCTCAGTCAGTTAAGAGTCTGACTATTGATTTCAGCTCAGGTCGTGATTTCAGGTTTGCAGTATCAAGCCCCGCATTGGGCTCCATGGGAGTCTGTCCCTCTCCCTCTGCTCCTCCCCCTGCTCTCTCTCTCGCTCTCTCTCTCTCAAATAAACAAAATCTTAAAGAAGAAAAAGAAAAAAGAATAAGAGGGATCACAGTAGTGCCTGACTGGGTATTCTACTTTGTTTCTCTAAACTATTTTGTTCTATTTATTTTATTTGGAGTATTTTTTCCAGTGTATTTCCAGTTCTGACTTCTTTTCTAAGCTGCAGGTCCATTTCCAGTTGTCTTCTGGACATCGGCTCTTCAGCATCCTATAGAAACCTCATATTTAACACTCAGAACTTATTTTATTGCCTTACCATTCTCCCCAAAATTGCTCTCCCTCCTGTATTTTGTCGTGGCTGTGGTTGTAGTTAATGATGTCACTATCCATTCAGCTCTCCAGTGAGGAAAATAGATTCACCTTTTGCTTCTCCCACACTTTGGTTCTCATATCCAATATACTGATTGGATTACGTCTTGCCTAGACTTTCGAAATAGCTTCTTAACACAAGGCCCTACCCACGCTAATAAAAAATCTACCTACAGGGGTGCCTGGGTGGCTCAGTGGGTTAAGCCTCTGCGTTCGGCTCAGGTCATGGTCTCAGGGTCCTGGGATCGAGCCCCGCATCAGGCTCTCTGCTTGGCAGGATGCCCGCTTCCCCCTCTCTCTCTGCCTGCCTCTCTGCCTACTTGTGATCTCTGTCAAATAAATAAATAAAATCTTAAAAAAAAAAATTACCTACATTATTATAGTTATCTTCCTGAAGATAGATCTGATCATGCCGTTCATTAACCCCCAAATCTCTGTTGGGTCCATTGCATGTGGCATAAAGTCCAGTCTTGTAAGCAGTGAAAATAAAGCTCTCACACATTGGCCTCTCAGTCTCATCTCTTCCACTCAGATGCAGCCACAGTAAACTCACCCTTCCCTGCCCATTTGTATCTATTCCTATGTTCTTTTGCGGTTTCTCCAGTTGGCAAAATCTCGGCCAATCTTAGTTATATTTTCTTTTCTTTTTTTTAATTAACATATAATGTGTTTGTTTCAGGGGTACATGTCTGTGAATCATCAGTCTTACACAATTCACAGCACTCACCATAGCACATACCCTCCCCACTGCCCATCACCCAGCCACCCTATCCCTCCCCCACACCCCAGCAACCCTCAGTTTGTTTTCTGAGATTACGAGTCTCTTATGGTCATCTTTTCAACAGAGAACAAAATCACCCTCTCTGGGAAGCCTTTTTGAATGTTCTCAGGCAGGATTACTCTTTTCCTGATTTCTGTCCCTTGGCACTTTACTCTCTACCTGCAACATAGCATTTACTATATTTATGATAATTTCTCTCTCTTGATGTCCATGTCTCCATGATACTGTGAGATGCTCTAGGACAGAGAAGTGTCATATCTTCTTTGTGTCCCCAGAACCTTGCCAGAAATTGACACAGTGGCTACAGAGTAAGTGTGACTGACTGGCTGACTGTAAAAGCACCGTAGAATGACTGAGAAGGACAATTAGTATCAGAAAGCAAAAGGACAGGAGGACAAAGTTTGGCTAAATGTAAAATAGAACATTCTAAGTGTCAGAGCTTTTTAAGGAAGTAGCAAAATAACTTCTCTAGAAATGCTCACAGAGTGGTTGACTGCTTGTCGGAAGCTGGACAAAGGATTCATGTGTAAGGTAATTCAGTCAGAAAATGAAGTGTGCTTATGGGTATAAAACCCCTTAGGTCACATTAGGATTTCCAGCAATCAGTAATATCTCCCTTTTAACACTGACTTTTTAAGTTTATTTCCCACATATAATTGGGAATGTATTCAGATGGAACTAAACAGAGAAAGGAGGAGTGATGTATCAAGTAGATATAAATGACTACCATAAGTTTTAGAATATTGTACATTAAACCACAAATACCCTGTTTTTAAGATTGAGAACCCCTGGGGATTTGCGTCGCGGTACTCTCTAGTACAGGGAGCAAATTCCTCCCGCTCTGGGAATCCCGCCTTCTAGTTTGGCATTAAGGGACATTGCCCAGCCTGCACTTGGGAGTTGGTCCAATCCTGTCTGCTTGTGCTAAAATGTAATTCTAATATCCTCTGGGTTTTATAATAACATAAATAATTATAATGCATTGTTTTTATATAGCACCCACCTCTAAGGAACAGAAAGTATCACATGGACATTATCTCATTAAACATCACAGCACACTGGGGGCATTGAGAGAACTCAGGTGATATTATATCCCTTTTGAACCCAGAGCTGAAATGGAATTACTTCAACCAAAAGTAAATAAAAGTAGGATTGAATAAAAGCAAGATTTATAAGAGGATATAAGGTTAGAGTTTAAAGGAAGAAATTGACTATGTTGGAATTAAAGAGAGATTTAAAGCCCCCCCCCAAAAAGAAGAAATTGCTCTGAGAAATGGGAAAGTGACTGGAGTGTGCATATAAATATTTGTATTTGTATGTACGAAAATAATATATGAACACTTCAGAAATTTGAAAAGCAAGAGATTTTTAACCATGTGTAATTTTACTACGATAATAGAACAAATTTGGTGTATTATCTCCATGTCTTTTGCTAGTTTTTGTTTTGTTTACTGTGTGTCTGCTCTTCTACTTGAATTATAGTGTATATTCAATTTTGTATTATGTATTTTTTGCTTAACAATGTATCATAAAGTTTGCATAATTATAATTCTGAGGAGCTATATAATTTTTTGTGGTATGATATACCATAATTTGCTTTCTTCTTCTATCACAGGATTGTTTCCACTTTTTCACCTTAATAAATAATACAGTGAAATCTATCTTTATGCATAGGACTTTTCATTTTGTAAATTATTTCCTTAGCACAGAAGACTTCCGGATGTAGAATTATCAGATTAATATGGATGTGTAAATACATTAAAACATGACTGCATAAACATGCTCTGAAATTAACATGTAAATGAGAAAAAGAAATAATAAGAAAATAACTACCTAAAGACCAACTATATTTTGAGGTTGCTGGAGCAGCTCTTTAAAAGCAAAAAAGCAAGCAGTTTTTTTGTCTGTGAAACAAGTGGCTTGCTTTTATTTTCCATCACATTTTCATTTAATTCAATTACTTTGACAGTGTGAAGCCAGATAAAAAAGAAAAAGTTGAATCTAACAGAAAACACAAATTCATATCAGATGTAGAAAAGCAGATTGGCTTAAACAGCATATAATTTCTCTGCCCTCTTAATTTTAATGTACATGGTTGAATGTTCTTATAAATAATTAAGAAAGCGTGTGTGTGTGTGTGTGTGTGTGTGTGTGTGTGTACACGTGTACCAATACTTGAAGTCCTGTTCAAGAAGGTAAATGAGATCGTGAAGTTTTCTTATTACTTATAGAGGCATTGGGAAAAATGATATGTGCATAACTGTTTTCTGTGGTGAGTTATATGGTTATCTGATTTATGTCATAGTCATTTACCAAAGTAATTACCTCAAGAGTCAAGGATAAAAAATATTGGGTTTGGTTAAAGTAAACATTAAAATATATTGATGTGTGATGTAAATACTGACCAAGGAAACTGCCTGGCTAATGTTACTCCACATGGCAATCAATCTAAATGATGACTACAGTTTGAAGTCAATACTAGCTTAAATATGAATAAGGCATGCAGCCTTAACCATGGACTTAGGAATCTTGAGAATTTAATCACTTTTCTCAATAATACTCTTGCTAATCTTAAATCGTATGCCCATTTGTATCTGTTTTGTGGTTGAAAGCAATGTTGCAAATTGCCTCAGGTTAAAGTGGGACACAAAAACCATTTCTGCTAGCTCCCAGAAATTTTGCAAACCATTCCCACTTTTATTGTTTAGCAATGGTATTCAAATGATATGCATTGAGCATTGTGGCAGTTCTCTAGGTTGCATTTTGTATTTTACTACATATTCCAGTAAGCAGGGTCTATCTGGGGGAAAATAGGACTGAAGTCAAAATGTAAGAAAAGTGGATCTGTGAAAGATGATCTTTACATAACCTAAACCTAGATAAACCAAAGTTACTGGGCAAAGTTCATTTGTTCTGTGTTTAAAACCAACAACTCCACAAATTATAGCAAAGACAAGCAATGTATAGGGCTGTCTCCTATTCCTACAGCGTGGTGATGACCTACATACTCTCAACAGCCTGTGGTCACTGTGAAACTCACAGTTTGAATGAGGGACTACTTTTCCAGTGGGTCCATGGGAACCTGCCATATGCCTGTGTTACTGTCCTTCCACATTACCCTATAAGTACTGTTTAACTTGTTTACCTCTTCTGTTAAGATAAGTTTCTTGGAAGCAGGAAGTTTGATTCATATCTTGATATTCAGGGCCTTGTACAATTTCTGGCACATAGTATGCACTTAGTCAATACTGGTGAATAATCAAACAATTGAGTTTTTTGGGTTTTGGTTTTTGTTGTCTTCCTACTATGTACTCAGCATTGTGCTAAGGACTGGGTATACCTTTAAGGAGCATATAATCAAGACGTAAATATGAAAAGTTGATGGACACCACGCAGTAGTTTATCATGGAGCTATAACAGAAGATTCTTTGGTGCTATCACTGAGGAAAAAAGCCAAAAAGAGTTACATATACCAAAACTGTGACACTGTGAGGGTTAAGTGAATGACAGGTGGGCATGATCATACAAGTGAATCCAGAAGTACCGAGGTCTGCTTCCACCATTATTTGATTCTGGTCCAATTTAACTACTAAACTATAAGCTCCAAGAAGTCAGGGTATACTTGAGTTTTTTTCACCACTGTATTCCTAGGGCCTAGAAGAATACCTCGCATAAACTAGATTATTGAGGTACTTGCTTCGCTCGATAGTCTCTGTTGTTTGTGTGATTGGATCATTCCCACCCGCAGTTGTCAGCTCAGGTGTCACCTCTACCAAGATACCTCAAGTGCCCTCTCTGTTATTCTCCTTCTTAGTCCCTAATTTACTCCTTTGCAACAATTATTACCACTTATTTAACTCTACTAGTTCTTTTATCTTTGTTCCCACTAGACAAAACTACTTCATGGTAGGGACTCTCTATTGATCTAGTTTGGCCCCGTGGCACACATAGCATGTATCACAGCACCTGGTCCTTTCACTGGAGAGGATCTTTTCTAACCTATCTAAAGTAGCTTTGCCAACCAATCATCCTGGTTTATTTTCTTTTTCCTACTAATCATTTTTCTGACATTAGTTTAATTATATTCTTATCCTACATTCAAGCTGTGAACTTCACAAAGGCAGAGCCTAGAATCTGGTCTACCTGGTTCACTGAGATACCGCCAACGCTTAGAAGAGGGACTGACACCAACAAATGTTGAGTGTACAAATTTTTAGCAAATAAAAGACAATGGCATAAAAAGAAAAGACAAGATAAATTTTCTTTGAAAAGGCAAAGAAAAGAAATTAGCTATTAGCCAGGAAAGCAAAACAAGTATTAGCTTAGGAATGTTGGTGGTAGAAGTAAGATCTAGTTTCAGCAGAAAATCCTAACTGTGGAGATCAGGGTAGTTGAGGGTAGTTGAGGGAGAAGAAACAAATGAACAATTGTGGGCAAACATCTCTATACAGTTGAGTAGTTTCTTTTGGGGCTTAATGAGAGAGACAAAAGAAATTGTGGTTAAGCCAAGTCATTTCGAACCAGGACAAGCTAAATTCCTACTCACCTTCATGAGTGCAGCAGAAACACTGGGTGTATATGGGGCTAGATAGAGCCTACGTGTGGCTCCTACTCTTTCTTTCACTTATTAGCTGTATTATAGTGGGCAAGTCAGGCACCTTCTCTGCACCTCAGTTTTCTACAATTGATAATGGAGAAAATAAAAACGCCACTCATAGAATTTTTTAAAAATAAAATAAGGAAATATATGTAAACAGCTATGCTTGGTGCAGAGATTATTTCATTTAGCTCACTGAAGGTGGCTGTTGTCATAACTGTTCATCAGTTATAGTGCCTGGGTAGAGATGTGGCAAGCAGAATATTTAGTAATATTAATAAATGGAAATTTATTTCCTTTCACTGAAATAACTTTAGAGGACATCTCTTTATTTTGGAGAATTACATGAGTAACCTACTGACCATGCTATATACTTATCAATGAGGGCATGCTGAATGATAAACCACTGACTTGAAAGAGAAAAATTCTTAAAAATTGTTATTTATAATATTTATTCTTTCACATATGTTACCAAGGCTCAGGAAGTACAAATGAAGAAATCTTTACTGATTCTGAGTTAATTGGCATAACTTGCAGGTGCTTTTCATGAAAACAGCTTAGCATTGTTCATATGTCCTGCTCCCCAAAAAAGAGATGTAAAGAAGTACCCATTTCTGGCCAAGACAATCAGGTGTCTTAATTAAAAAGCAAATAATATGTGATTAGTTGAAATTTTTAGTCTGTGTGTATCACTGTTAAAGAGTGGATTTACTATTTAAAAGAGAAATGCAATATTAAAAGTACAGATATCTGAGTTAGAATTGGGAGGTATTTAGTCAGCAAATCACATCTTTGTAAAACAATTTGGAAACTTTATTCAGAAAATTAATTTCTGAACATAGTCTATCACCTGAATGGTTTCATAATGATGTTTATTTGACAATTTCTCCTCTAGTGAGAGGTAATGAATCAAGTGTACTTGGGTTTATATGAGAAAAATAACATATTAATTGATTTATGTATATATGTTGCACATATCCATAAAGCAAAGCCTTTGGCAACTGGCAAATGTAATAATTTCACATTTACCTATGACTCACCAAGTATAATCCAATGCTTGAAGGCAAAATTTTATGTTTTTAAGTTTAGTTTTTATGATTGCTTTCAGATAGCTTTTCTGTGCATTAAAGTCAATTTTCAGAACCATAGGCTTACCAATTTTTATGAACAAAAATTTTATGAGATATTATCCTGAGGTAGCATAAAATTATTTTCCGATAATTTTTAACACCTTCCCCAAGTTCACTGTTACTTTGTTTCCATATATGCTTGAGGATATTGCTTGGAACATTTCTAAATACGACACATTTCATTAGAAATCTGATGTATTACACAGAGATATGAAGCTTCAACCTTATAATGTTACAATGTACTTGCTAATATTTATTACACTGGCATTCTATTTAAGTTCAAATATGAAAAAGTGCTTTGAATAAAATTACCGATAATGTTATATTTATGGAAATTGTGTCATCTTCTACCGATCATAATTGTGAACAAGAAGAATTAGTCCGTGAAGTAAGGGGTTCCCAGTAACACAATAACTCGAAACAGTTCATCGACACACAGAACAAGGAAAACTTGTTATAAGATAAAAGAGTTTGTTAGATTGCTATGCAAAAATACATATATTATTATCCTTATAGTTCTCATTCTTGTGTTTCAGCTCTGCCTCACCTACATAGTATAAAATTTTATCACTTAATGGTTTGCGTAGGCACATTATGTGAGGAGCACAAATCTTACCTTCATACAAGTTCCAAAGAAACATAAAAGTGGTCTTTTTAGGAAGCTGCAAAGTTTGATAGCCATCACTAGTGGGCGCTAAATCATCCCCAAATCCATCCTGTTTTCCCATGCAGTGATATAGGAGTCTGCCATCAGAGTGCCTAAGCATGATGAAAAATAGCCTCAGGTGAGAAAACTGAAGTGCAAAGAAGTTGGGGAGATAGTATTCATTACTAGAAATATTCTAAGTTTAGAGCCAAATCTATGCCTTGGCAATAAAAATTCTAAGATGGTCATAAACCATCTAGAGTTAAATGCGCATCTCAGCCTGCACACTTTGCAGGCTTTGTCAATGACTTGCAGGATAAACATAGACCCACCGCCATCCCTTTAGTTTGCCATGGAAGTTAGGTAGCAAAATAATTCTGGGAAAATATTATTTCAAGACAAACAGCAACATACCATTAAAAGGAAACTTTTCATTACAAATACAAGTTAGCATCAAACAGAAACACATATTAGCATGACAGCTGGCTTTTAGGTGGGAAGATAATTGTGACATTAGAGCCCGATGGGGAAAAAAAGTCATGGAAAAGTTTGATATGCTGTACAAAAATGTCTTTGGGGTCCAACTGACCTAGGTACAAATCATTTTGGTATCAACCGTGTGGTATTGGGCAAGCTACTTGACTGCTTTATGATCGTCAGTTTACTTCCATATAAAATGAGAAAAAGCCTACCTACCATATATATTTGCAGGTGGTTCACAGTGGATCAGATACTTGGCATAAAGTAAGCTCCTGACCAGTGTTGGTTTGCTTAGTCTGAACAGAATATGAATATATAGTTGATCTCCTCAATAGGTGTTTTCTTTCTCCTAAATAGAGTTCTCAATTAGGAGGATGTAATGAAAGATAGTTCACAGGTTACTGATTAAATTCCATCTCTCTCTTTCTTCCGTTAATCCGTTGGGTAACATGGGTGGAGTCTTGTAACCTCAATGACTCTCATTGCCTATAACTGTAAAAAGGAAAGGTTAGCCTATTTCTTTATTACTGCCATTTGATATATTTTGAGAATAGATGCTTTGCATATAGTGGGCATTGCATAACTGGTGAATTAGTTGAATAATAGTGTGATGCCATTCTATGGGGGACTTGAGTGGGCTAATGAGAACTTCTGCAAGAGGTGTAGACTTACCATTCACTCTATTAGTGCTATGTGAAATCTATAGGCCAAGCTCACTGTCACCACCCCTGGGTTCTCTGGATGGATTATGTCAATAAAAAGGCAGGAAAGTACTAACATGCACGTAAGTCTTCTTTACCCTAGCACATAAACTTGTTCTCCAAAAGGATCCTGAGGGGGAGAATATCTTCCCCATAGGTGGCTAACAAGGAAAACAAGGTATTTTAGGTTTTTCTTGGCCATTGACCTTTGGACTAACAATAGTTTCCAAAACTTTTTCAATTCGCAGAGGGTATAATTCTCCAACAACAAAACACATTTTATTCTTTCCATCCTTACACCCTGCCCCTACATATCTTGTTTTCCTAGTCTTTGCTCTCTTACTTGAAGGTTGGTAATTTGTCTCTAGAGCTCAGAGGATGAACATTCTTGACCTAAAACTCATTGAAGAAAGGCCTGGAAAGTCTGACAGTTCAAATCCATTGCTCTAAAGGTTTTACTTTCTGTTCCTTTTATCATTGGGTGGTCCACGGGAGTCAGAGGCAAAGACTCTGTGATTGCGCCAAAATCTGAAGTAAAACGGAAGAAAACCACACTGGGAACAGAGCAGCAAGGATCCGACTTTTTGTCTCTAAAAGCCTGCTGCATTCAAGACACAATGAACTTGGCCCAGTGTCGCTTTGTTTTGTTCTGTTCTTCAGGAAAACATCTATTTCAACTTTATAGACAGTGATGGTCAACTGGCACAGCAGAGGTACTAACCAATCAGAGTAGACATCGGCTATAAACAACCAGAATATCCATACTGGTGGATACCAGATTTTAACATTCATCTTAAAACGCAAAAAGGATATCTTAGGTCTCAGATTCTCTTATTCTACCAAAATTCAATTTATTTTACACTAAAAAAATTTATTTGAAATTAGCATAATCATAGTTTCTTAGCAGTTACTGATTTTTTTTCCTGTTCCCATTAATAAAAACTCCTCATAAGAGTTCTGTATTATTGCTTCTACTTCTCACCTATTTTCTTTTGCACAGACTCCAGTCAGGCTTTTGTCCACAATATCATCTTCCTCGGGAGCTCAGAGGTCCTATCATGATCAATAACCCTTATATTGCCAAGTACTATAGTTACTTTTCAGTCTTCCTACTTGATATTTTAGGTTCATTCTACAGAATTAATCACTACTTCCTTCTTGAAACACTTTCCACTTGGCTTCTAGGATTCTAGGATGCCACTTTCTCCTGTTTTTCTCGTCATGTATGCCATTCCTTTTCAGTTTTCTTTACTGGCCTCTCCTCTTCCAACTTCTAAATGTGGGAGTGTCTCAATGATCAGTCCCTGGCAAGTCTCCTCTTCTCCTGGCTTTGTATACTCCCTTTCCAGGTGATTTTATTCAGTTCTGTGGCTTTAGGTCAATGCACTGCTGAGTCCCACGTCTATATCTCCAGCTTTTGCTTCTCCCATAAGTTCCCAACTACTTACACAATACCTCCATTTGGATGTCTAATAGTAGCATGTTCTGAATAAATCTCTGGATTTCTTACCCCTTCCCTATCTTCTACAGGTGTATTGGTTCCTCGATTTTTCCTTGGCCACTGAATGCTACTGGTTGTTCTAGCAACTGGTAAATTCAGAAGTTCGGTTGGTAATACCTTTAAAATACATGTTGATCTGAAGACCTGACCTCCCTCATTTACCCACCATCAACTCACACCATCAACTCACAGCTAAACTACTGCAATGGTCTCCTAACTGGCCTTTATTCGTCTGATAGCCAGCCCAGCACACTCCACATCACTCAAATGCCTACAAACCACCCTAAGCTTACTGTTTCTTGAGTACACCCATCTCATTTCCTCCTTAGAGTCTTTGCATTTGCTGCTGCTTCTAGCTGATCAGCTTCTCCTCCAGAACTCTGCAGGACTTCCTCTTTCATACCAATCAGTATTCCATACAAATATCACCCCCAACAGAGAACAAACTGAGGCTTGATGGAGGGAGGCGGGTGGGGAACGGGCTAAATGGGTGATGGGTATTAAAGAAGGCACTTGTTGTGGTGAGTATTGGGTGTTGTATGTAAGTGATGAATCACTGAATTCTACTTCTGAGGCCAATATTGGATTATATGTTAACTAACAAAATTAAAACAAAAACAAAAACCAAAAAACAAAAGTCACCCTCGAAGAAGTTTCCTTTTCTTTTTTCCCCAAATACTTTAATTTTTTCAGTGTTACAAGATTCATTGTTTATGTACCACACCCAGTGCTCCATGCAATACGTGCCCTCCTAAATACCCACCACCAGGCTCGCCCATCCCCCCACCCTCTCCCCTCCAAAACCCTCAGTCC
>CM052897.1:61295713-61351919 GCA_028534135.1 Potos flavus | reverse complement strand
CCCCAAGCCTGCTGGATTTCCTTCAGAGTACTTATTTACTGTTTGACATCACATTATAATGCTACTTGCTGACCGACAGGTCTCCCAACTAGAATATATGCTCCATTAGACATTCCTGAAAAGAAATAATCATCATAGAAATGAACCCATTGCAAGAAATCGTACAGGTAATTTACCTTAACCACCCACCTTATATTTAGATCAACTTCACACTCTGTTATTTGTGAAGTGAACATTTTAATATTGAATTACATTTATCCACTGATCTCCTCCACTACTATTTTTTTCACAGAGAAAAATGACCTCAATATTAAATAAAAATTTTACCAAGGACAATAATATCTATTCTTTTGATAGTATGCAATTAATTTTTCTCTATAGCCCATAGAAAGAATTAGTCGTTCAGACAACTGTATGTGACCATTGCTGGCAGCTTGCATAGAGTCAGAACAGATACTGGAGCAGTGACATTTTGTACCAAATGTGCAAATACAATAAATCACAGAGTAAGCAAAGGGCTATGTGCTATTGAACTGCAGCCAGTATCTGAAAAATGACACATAAAAATGTGTTGTCTAAGAACTTCCTTCCACAAGATTTCCCTCTTTCCTTACAAGGAGAAAAGGAGTTCTTAGGAGTTCTCCTTTAAGTAAAAAAATATGCCAATCTATTATGTGGTTAATATTCATTGTTCTTAAGAAGTGCAAAGTAAGTCATGTTGTTTGATAACTGATGGAAGATTTCATCCAAAAGGACTTATTACCGAGTTATAACAATGTGCTTCTTTAGACGTTGCACTAACTTTGGTTATCAGCAACTTGTCATAGGCAGGGGTTTGGTTCTTTCCATCCCCCCACAGAGGAGTCTCTAAGATGTCAAGTACTCTCTCTTGTGTATTGGTGAACTGTAGTGCCCTAGTGAGGGATATTGATTTCCCATTATTCCTAGATGCCACATGATGCATTTCTAGTAGCTGTAAACACTTACAAGACTGACTTTTATTTTGTCCTTCATCACATCAGTCTGCCAAAGCAGGACATCTGTAAATGAGGCCCTATGCATTTCATCAGACACTCTTCCATCTTGGTACTTAAAGGCATGATGCTTTCAAAGGGTCTAGATTTAATAAAGCTTGTTTTAGAAAACCAACTACTGTTTTGCCAGAACCTCATAGTGGAGTCCTTTAAAAGTAACAAAAACTACACTTACTTTTCAAATATTACTCTGGGATTGACTTATTTGCCTTTTCTACATGCATTAAACCATTACTTCTATCTCACTGATATGTGTTGGCTTTAAAATTAGCCTGGGAAATTCCTATTGGCCTTTGGAAGTAAGGAAGATCACTGATGAAGAAAATACATTAAATAACATTACAAAATAGGCCCCTGGGATAAATTAGATTGTTTGGGCAACACCTTGAGAATTAATTGGTATCTTTGAATATACAAAAACACATGAAAGAGTCAAGTTCTTTAATCATTTTAAGGGTTTACAGTCTGACTTGGGATTTGTTCTAGCGATGAGTGAGATCTGCCATATCTATCTACTGCTTGTTGACAAAAGCCTACTTCAACCAGAAAGCCAAGATTTTTCTTTAAAGATTTAAATTTTTTTAAATAGCATATATGCCTCCTGAGAGAAAACTTCAAAATGTTATAGAATTCATTTGCCCTTCAGGGGGAAAAATAGTGATTAAGAGAAAATGAAAGAAAAACATATGAGAAAAAGGTATTTGTCAAAGGGCATCTGAGTAACCTCCTATTTCTCTTGTGTTCATCACTCACATTTACTGTAAGGCATCGCCTTGAAGATCTTCTTGCCATCACCCACTGTGGGAAATGACCCCCCACCCTGCTTTGTTTAGTCACATGTTGGTTTACGTTCTTTTTTTTTTTCTTGGACTAGATTGGATGTGTCTCATAAGTTTCTTTAATTTACTAAATATAAATACGATAACTTAAAAGGGTGTCTTGGGATCATTCCAACAAGCATTTTTGGTAACTCCCCAAACATTAACTCATCTCATAATATGTACATTTGACAACTTTCTGTAATTATCCACTGTCTCCTGTCCTCTGTGATCTTTGGCAAATGGTTTAATCTTTGAGTTACTCTCCTTCGTATGATTGCAGTATACCTAGTTTATAGGGGGAAAAAATAACCAATTTTTTGTTCATAATAATACGTCTCAGATTGATGTGTAATATTAGTCACAAAAACAGGTACTTGTTGTGTTGCTTCTGTTTTACCTAAATCCATTCTGTTTTGCCATTTACATGAAGCCAAAAAGGGATTGTTGTACATGTTTAACTTTCAGAGAGTTACATTCATCAATTCAACAAATTTTTGAGTTCTAACTAGATACTAAGCACTATTTCAGGTCTGGGGAATAGACCAGTGAACAAAGAGGGAAAAACTTCTGCAAGCTCCCTGGAGCTTACATTCCAGTGGGAGAGGCAGGCATAGAACAAATAAGCAAAATCTACTATATGTCAGTGTTTTCAAGGATTTACTCAGCCACTCAACCAAGTGATACCACAGCAATTTTGCCAATTAGAAGAATGATAGAATTGCTGAAAGAAATCAGACACTCGAGATTCTTAGTAAGAAACAATAATATCACCCAAAGATGAGTACAGTTTTTCAGGCCACCCTGGCTCATTGTTACCTAAAATCCGATTGCTAGGACACTTGCTAACATAGAAACGCTAAAGGACATTTACAAGCCGGGGAAATTTTTGGTGAACTGATGTTCTGATATTCATGGGACTAAATTTGTTTTTGAAATAGGAGAAATAGAGATTAACAGAAAACAGAGCATATCTGTAAAGTTTGCTTTTGAAATCATTTTCATCTAATACATCTAAAGAGGAGACACATAACTTATTCCATTGAAAAATGTTGCTACTTTTTATTAACATTTAAAAATCTAAAAATTGTCAGTTCTATTCTAAATGGTTATCAATACTCTTCAGTAAAATCTAACCTCTTAATTTCCTAAAAAAACAAGTGGCCAATATTTGGCCCCCCAAAAATACAACTTTTGTTTTGATACTGTGGCTTTAGTTTTGTAGGGTAATCAGTGTTATTACATTTTTATCCTCTAACGCTTCTCTAAATAGAAATGAGGTCTCTTCATTTGATTTGGGAAATTGAATGCTAGTTGGGGAATTCTAAAACAGTGCTGGTTTCAAGCTTGAGTTCCTCTGCATAGTACCAACTTCTTTTTCTTGGCCCCAAGGCATGTGTCTCAATGAGAAAACATGAGGGAATGATGAATCCAGCATATCCTGAGACCATTTTGCCTATATACTGAACACGGCCTTGAAATTCTGTCCACATGTGGTCCATGAATGATAGGGCCACATTTGGACAGAATCAGATTTGGACGCATCAGTCCAAATAACACGTCCAAATGTAATTTGGACATCAGTGCCCAAATGTGATTTTTATTGCTATAGGCAGAGTAAGCCATAGTATATAAGAAACAAGCTTAGATATATACCATGGCACTGCTTATTTATACTGATATGGGAAATATGCACATCTGAATGAAAATTAACTATTTCTTATATGAAGCAAGATACAAAGTTGGAAGTCTGTTCATCATCATGAACTGATGAGAACTGGAGTAGCGTATATGATCTGATATGCCTAAATAATTCTCACCTCACTGAACCACAAATATGATAGATTTCTATAGCGACTATTAGATTTAGTAACAGAAAGAAGGCAGCTTTGAATTACTAAATATTGATAACATTTCTTGAAGAACAAAATAAATGAGCATTTCATAATATGCACGTATTAACCTGTATCTACTGTAGTCTTAGTAGCTAAACACATCTTGCCTCGTTATTCTCTTAACATTTTGATCTTGTGTTCAAAAATATGTATTTTACGTTTATGCAGCAGGAAAGAAAGCCATGATTCTCATGACATTTATATCCAAGCTGTGTATGAGACTTGCTATACATCCAGTTGTGATGTCAAGAGAATCTCAGTATTTTATAGCAATCACCTGTTAGCCAAACGTCCCTACTTACCAGGCTGATTAGAAGCCAATGTCCTTTGGACAACTGCTTAGTGGAGAAAGTCACACTTGGTCTTGTTCAAATCCAAGTCAGATAAAAAAAATGAGAGCCCTTTGGGGTGGGTGGGGAAGCAGATTAAATCTCTTCACAGAACTGACTTTTGGTGGGAGACAAGCAGGAGATGATGATCATCATGATTCTCCATTAGAACAGATGCAACAGGTCAAAATAATCCCAGTTTAGAGTTAAAAACAGCAAGTGCTATCACTGTTCAGAAAGACGGCATGGCCTGACAGAAAGTAGTTCTTTGGGCTGTGTTCTGCCACATCGCAACTGCATCATTTTGTAACAACCTAAGGCAAATTTCCTCATCCGTAAAATGAGTTAATAATAGGAAGTTTTCAGGATCATTTTGTACATAGATATGAATATAAATATATAGCCTGGGATGATGCTAGAACATTGCGAGTGTTTGATAATTGATGCCCAATGTCTACAGATTTCCTCAGCTCTTAGTAACTCATGTTGCTAGCTTACTAGCAATGCCTCCCTTCCCCACCAGTAAATTCCCCACAGGTATTTCTGGAGGTCGTAACAGTGTCACCACATTGCACGAGAGACCAAGCTGCTCTTGTTCATCCATCCTCCTCATGAGGTCACCTCACATGTCTCTTTGAGAGAGGCTCCTTCCCTATGGCCCTGCTCCCTGTGCCCTGTGGGAGAACCCACTCTGACCAAAGCCCCAGGCAGAGACCTCAGGAGGCCAGCACTGTGCAGTGGATGAGAAGAGGGCCTTCCACCTTTTTCACCGGGACCCATGTGTGATTCTGAAAACAGACCCATCTGCTTCCTCTGCTTCACTCTCAGGATAAACCTGACCTTGGGATCATGTGGGGAAACCACGCATGCTTACTGGCCATTTCCCTGTCTCTTTCCTCTATCTCTAGCACCTGCTCATTGCTGTCCAGGCATTCTCTCATCCTCCCAAGGAGCCTGTGAGGTTGCTATATTTAACCCTAATTTTTAGACGAAGAGGCTGACACCTAGGGAGATTCAGAACTCTGCCTCCCCGCTTTTATCTCCTTTAAGTAAATACCTGGGGTATCATCAGCCTCAGATACCCCTGTCCATGAAGACAAGCTCCACCCTTCCTGCAAATGGTAGCACTTATTATTAGCATTCCAGTCTAAGATAAGTGAGGTCAGAGTTTAACCCAATAATGAGTCCGGAGAGGTATGCAGAGTAGGAATTGAAGTACAAACACTGGAGTAAGAGAGAGAGAAGGAGGAGGGCAGGGAGTTCCAAGACTAAGGAAAAGAGTTTTGAAAACCAAAATATGGTGATTATAAAAAAATAATGTAGAACAGATAACTCTAAGAGAATGTATCTTTTTTTATTAAACCTCTTTTCAAAAACTTTTCTTACTAGACACCAGCTACTTCTATCACACATTCCCCCAAACTCCCTATACTGATGCCCTCTTTACAAAAAAAAAAAATAATAATAATAATGCCATCATCCAGATAAGGAGCAAGACTTTCTCTTCTCTTTCATCTGCACTCCATTTCCTTAATTCATCTTTCTTTCTCCAACTAGAGGTGGCAAATCATTGAGGAACTATTTTTTGGTGAATCAAGTTTTGATCTCATTCTACAAGAAATCTCTAGAGATTACTTTCGAACTAAAACCAATCTCATACCCAGTAGAAAACTTTCATTTCATGGAATAAAAAGCTAAATGAGAATAGTCCAAGAACATCTTTCCAAAAAGAAGGTACACTAAGTATATTTGCCCAATTACTACCAAGAAGTATTCTCTTTCTTAAATCAAGAAATAAAAAAGAATTGCTCTGCTGATAATGCTTTGGTTGTTTATCTAGAGCAAGTGAAATACTGTGGTTATCAGTCCCTTTATGTGTCAAGCATAATTTTTCATGGGAGATGTCAGTTATATTTTAACAAAAGACCAAATTCAATTCCAATTCTCTTACCAAGAGTATTTCAAGTAACATAAGAACAAGGTATTGATGAAAAATAAAGGAAAATGCATTTTAAAAAATGCAATAATTCACAAATATCATTGCCAATCTATTTTCTACTAATATTTTATATCAAAATGTTCTAAATTATCCAGCTTATGCTTTGGGTTTTCCGAATTTTTCAAATTACATGTCTATTTACCGCTGATGTCTGAAAAGCAAGGAGAGGTTAGACTAACTAGCTATCTGCATACATAACAATAGAAAAAGATGATGTGGTATCATTTCATTTTTCTTTTTGTGTCTTTATTTTTTATTAGCAGTTTGGAGTGATCCATAGACCATGAAATTAATAGACACTGAAAACTTGCCTGGTTACCATCACTCTCATAGGTTCCTTTCCTCTGAAGCCTAGTCTCCCTTGACCAGAACTCTCAGCAGAAAGGGTAGTGGTGGGGTGCCAAGGTGGCTCAAAGGATTATGTGTCTGATTCTTGATTTCCACTCAGGTCATGATCTCAGGGTCGTGGGATTGAGCCCCTTGCCCAGCAAGGAGCCTGCCTGAGATTCTCTCCCTCTCTCTCTACCCTGCCCCCCACCTGCTTTCTCTCTCAAAACAAACAAATAAATAATAAGGGGAGTGGAATGGACATGGAAACTCCTATGATGTTCAGGCACTCTTATCATTGGCACGTCTGTATCAGCTGAACATATAGAAGTCTTGGAGAAACACTTTTTAAATTGAAATAATGTATTGAAATCTGAAATTCATATTTCATTACTTTTTCAATAATATTCTTAAAGATGTTCACTAAATATAGGACTGATAATTTAGTGATTAGTTACTAAAAGTGGAAATATATAAAAAAAAAAGTGGAAATATATGTATTAATGCCTGTGAATCCACCTCAAATGTTTCTTCATATTTAGTCTTTTTTTCCTTCACATGCTAGCTGTGAACTTTGGTGCTCTACCCAAAAACCAAGAGCAGATGAGACACCTAAAAATATCCTCATTTGCATCTGTTTCCCCTCCTTATGAGAAGGAGGGTCATCCCTCCTGATTTTGCCTTACAACAAGAAAATAACTAAGACAATCTGGGAATTAATTCATCGTTCATCTCTCATGTTAGCATGTCAGGCCCTCCATCATTTGGTTCAAATTGATGCTAAATTGCAAGAGAACAGAACAGGAGTCTTTGGCATTTTTCCGCTCCATGTAGTTACTAGCAGAGATGATTAATAAAAGTCCCTTGGATGTGACTTGAAAAACTTGGTTAAGTGAATTAGATCCTCTTTACTTTGTCTTCTTACACAAAACATAGTATTACGGGGTTCCTATTTTTTAAAGGTAGTGAAACAAAATATAACAAAATTACCACATATTTATAAAATATGGATCACTTCCTTCCTATAAAAATTTAAGATCAGTTCTCCAGAATGAAAGAGATAAACACGTATAGATGCAAATCAATTCTATATTGGTTTCTTACTACCACATTAAAGAGAAAATCTGAGAATGTAAGTTATGACTTAATTTTGATTTTGAATGCACACAACTATCTAATGTACATAAAATAACCATCACGGAATGAAACAGATACATCCAACAGCTTGCTGCATTTAAATGATTTTAAAATAAGTGCTTGTAAAAAGTCAATTTTTGGTGTTCTGCTGCTTAGGAACGAAAGAAATCACAAATATGTTTTTATGTTGATTTTCTTTGACAGGACTGGGAATTCCCACATTTTATGGGAGATGTTGATGTAAATCTTCCTGGGTTACACACTCCTCACATGCAGTTCAAGATTCCTTTCTTCCAAAAGATCTTCAAGGAGGAATATCGTATTCACATAACAGGTATGCTATAACTTTAAACATAATTTGATTGTCTCCTGCTTAGAGTAATACTAGCTGCTATAAAAAAGCAAGCATTTTAGAGGCATGCATACATATAGTTTTATTTCTCACTCACTTAATAGTGCAAGGTGGTTCTGGGTCAGTTGGGGGTTCCAAACTATCATTCTGGGATTCAGGGTACTAGAGCCTTTTCAGCATCCAGCAGGCAAATGGGAATATCGAGAATGGAAAAGAGGATGAAGAAGGGTTATCTTTTTCTTAATTGCCTTGACATGGGGAAAAGACATGTGTCCTCCAGTCACATTTCACTGGCAGTAATTCATCAGATAGCCCCTGCTTAGAGTCAAGGAGGAAATATGGTCCCCAGCTGGACAGCCACTTCGGTGTCACATCTACTATCCTCTCATCTACTGTTCTCGCAGGAGGCCACGGTTTTGGTATGGATAGTTAGCTATCTCTGCCATGCTCTAGATACCCCTCCACCTTGGTTTTCTTCATTAGATTGGTTGCTTTCTCACAACATACAGCTTAGTATGTTTTTTTCATCATTAACACCCTTTACACTGTGTTCTTCAATTCCTGCTGAGATTGGAACTGTGGTACCCTAGAGCACCAGTCAGACCCTATGCCTTTAGGGAGTTAGGCCACTTCTCATTTGATCAAAACCTCCTTCTGTGGCAGAGCACACGTTTCTCTTAGGTGAGTCTCTTGCAGATCCTCAGGGTCTTTCATTTGCAGAGTTGCCCTCCTTTTGAAATGGCTCCGATATGATTTATTATAATATTCCTTCATGACATCTAATTCTCATCTGAAAAAGATCTTCCTGAAGTTACGTTTTATACCTTTTTTTTTCTCTCCTAAGCAGAAGCAGACAGCTGAATGATCACATAAAGGATAGCGTTAGTTCCCAAGCTGTTCAAATGCACGTAGTGAATGTGTGTGTGTGTTTTAAGGACAATGGTTTAGGATCACACACCTGCTACAATAAAAACTGCTGAAGAAATCTGTGCTTACACTACCGTCTGTGCTGCTGAGTAAAAAATAGCTCAAGCACAGAAAACGTGAACATCTGAGTCCTGCAAAAAAACCTTTGCTTCCCAGCTTGAAGGCTGGTTTTCCCTTTGAGCATGAGCGACCTTCCTAAATTGGAGAATGAGCTCATGAATAAGGAAGATGCAGCAGGTTTCTTTCCCTATTCAAAATGAATGAGGCCCATCTATTAAATTCACTGGGTAAATCAAACAATTTGAGTTCAGGTCACATAGTGTGGTTTCAGAGTCCCCACTTAATCTCTGAAGCATGCTACCCTCTCGGACTTCTCAAACAGCTCTCACACACGTGGCATCATCATAACCCTTTGGGTGGGCTTTTGCCTGGACCATCTGTCCCTGCTATCAGCTCTTGTCCCAGGCCATCATGGCACTAATATTGTCTCTGAGTGAGTATCAGAATCCCTGTCAAAAATATACCGCTGCAGTGCAAAGTATCAGGTTAAAGGGGAGCTGAATATTCAGAGGAACCCATTGGTAAGAAAAAAAAAAAAAAAAAGCTGTTAAGAATATTTAATTTGGGGCTATTTGGCAGGGCTTTGTCATATATGCTATCATTTATGGACAGGGATAGGTTCAGGTTCTGTGGTGCCCAAAGCTTACCCAATTCGGAATGCTCTAAGAATATAAAAGCAAAATTACAACTAAAAATTATTTTCAGTGCCTTGGAAGAAGGACACGCTTACAGGAGTCCTTGAAGCTTCAGTGTAATTAGCTTCAAGATAAAGCCTCCTATGCAGTTGAACTAAAACCTTTATTCCACCAAATATTATTTTCTAGAAACTTAAAAGGAAGAAAGACTGGCTAAGTTCTTGTAATGGGAACTGCACATTAATATAAAGTTTGTGAGAAGGTGGAAATATATTGTAGTTAAGGTTTTGATGCAGTATTTGCCAAATGATGCTGATAATCATATCATTCCAGATATATATTTATAGATAAATACACATTGTTGGGCCCCATTTCTAATAGTTCCAACTCAAGAATTCTGGGCAGAGGTCAGGGAATGGGACTTTGGAAGAGCGCCCCCAGGTGATAGTTATTGGGAACTGCTCCTTGGTGCTGGAGAAGCCACAGGGGAAGCCGGGCTGTCTCCCAGGGATGGGCCATGCAAATGATTGGGTGCCTGCACCTGCCAGGAAAACCTCTGAGGATCTTGGAGGTTAAATCCAAAATAAAATAGGGTACAGGTGGGCTTTGGGGTGCAGAGTTCCACCATAAACAATTTAAACCCAATTTGTGGTAGGATGATCATGTGCCTCCCCAGATCTGTGTTAAAAAATTCTAGGAAAATGGTGGCAGGTTTGGAGGCTGAAGAAACCCTGAACTGTTCCCCTCTCATTTTGTTCTGTTACTCTCTTTGTTCTGTTAATTGCTGAAGACATGGCTGAGGACACACTGAAGTAGCAGTTAGTCTCCTGTGAGGGGCCTTTCTCTTTATCTGACTTTGCAAAGATAATTGTTTCTGGGGAAACCTAGATAACATTTCCAAAAACATGGGACATGTTGTATTTTAATATGCTCAGTTGTCAGTAGCCTGCAAATTTCCAAGTCACCTACAAACTTTGAACAAGCTAACCTGATCAGCTCCTCCAAGTTCTGCTGCTTTTTGTAGGGAAACTCAGTGCTTTTCTTGATGAGTAAATATAGTATTATCACTGGGTTATTAAGCATGAAACTCTCTATATCCATCAGTAGTTCTCAAATTTCAGTGTGTAGGAGAATCACCTGGAGAGTTTGTTAAAAAGATCGATCAGCCTCATCTCCAGAGCTGGATGCCTGAGGTAGGAGGTGGAGCCTGGGATCCACCATTCTCTTAAGCATTGCCAGTGATGCCTATGCATAGTGCCAGAGGACCTCTCTTTGAGAAACACTGCTGATGAGAAACACTTTCTACAGTCAAAATTCCTCTCATCCCAGCTTTTATTTTCATACGCAACTCTTAAAATCAAAAGCCAAGGGACAGAATGAAAATTCAAATAGAAATGGGGTGCTAGTGAGAAGGGCACATGATAGAGAGTCCTGCTGGGAGATGGAAAGTTCAGAGCTGGGGCCAAGAAAAGAGATCCCAAAGCAGAGTATGTCGGGAAACATCTGGGTGACCACAGAGGAAGCCGGTGTCAGGGGTAGGAAGGGATCCTGTGGACCCTCAGACAGCTCCAACTATTGCTTTCCCTGGCTATTTGTTCTGTACTAGCAGAGTCTGTGCAAAGGCTGCTAGGGCCTCCTGGATTCAAAGATGACTCCGCCATGGCCAACTCTATCATTTCTCTGTGCTCTGGAAATAACGTTCAGTGCATGCTGAGAAAATGGAAATGAAAGTTTGGTGCCTGGACTCTAGCTCCAACACTGACTGTTGGTATGGTCCCTGTCAAGCTCCTTAACTTCTTCAAGGCTCAGTTTTCTCATTTGTTAAATGGGGACAGTAAGGTACTTGTCCCATGGGGTTGTTGTGAGATTTAAATTACTATGTACAAGGCACTTAAAATACTGCCATTTGGTAAGCACTAGGTAAACTCTCACTACTTTTACCTGAAGCTTTTGCTTTCAGAGTCCTTCCAGAGTTTGTTTTCCTATTTAATTCAAGAATATTAGGTAGCCTGAGAGGGGGGGGTCTTTTATTATTTATCCACTATTCTGAATTCTCTACTGTTATCTACTGAGTCAAGAAGGCGGCAGCTAAGAATAGAAAAAAAAAATCTCTCTTCCAGTGAAGAGCTCTGTATGTAGAAGGTTATCTGACACTGATGAGTTCCCATTGACATTTTAAAAGCATTTAGGATTTGCGTATTTTCTAATCTTGATTCCATGCTAGTTTTATTTATGCATTTCAGAAATGACTTGAATTGTTGCATCTGTTTAGCTCATCTGGAACCCCCTGACAGATGGTTTGCTGCAGTGTGTATAGGCTTTCATTTTATAAGCTGGGCTGCAGCTTATAAAAATAAATCATCTCTATCCAAGGGTGTGTTAAAATATTTTTTTCTGGGAATTTTGACTTCAGTAACAAAGGGGATAAATAGTTAATGATTAGGTCACATCAGTGCTTTTAGCCCAAGCTCATTGTTCTTCTCTTAAACATAAATGCTAAATGTAACCATGCAATTATCTCCTCTGGCTTCTTCCCTTTTACCTATGAGGTGAGTGCAAAGATGGATTCAAAATGTGATGTACTAAGTCTCTGGAGGCGAGAGAGGAATGGCCTCTCAATTCACTCTCGGGAGCTCCTCTGAGTCCTATTAATGCCAATCCCGGTGGAAGCTCTGCCATCTGTCATCCCAGCCAGACAAAGGAAGTGTACCATTGGTGGCCATCATCTGAGTAAATTAGGAGGGTTTGGGGGAAAGGCCAGAAGGCAGGCCTGTGCATCTGTGAGGAGAGAATTCACACTGTTGGCACGATGATGCCCCATGGGAACTCTTTCGGCAAAAATGGAAAATGTAGAAGTAAACAAACCTCCATAGCGTCTGTGTTCTATTTCAGTTTCCTGAGCGGTGTGAGGGCACAGGTGCTTTACAATGGCGAGAGTGTGGAAAATAATGAATAAAACCCCTCCATTTTATTTCCATAGGTGTATGATTTCTGGCAAATGAGTTCCCAGAAATTGTTTTTTAAAGAGCTCTCCTGTGCCAGTCTGATTGTGGGAAGTGCTGGGGAGGGCAGACCAGTGGTTCATCCAGAATATTCTGTCCAGCAAAATTAATTAACAAGGGGCTTGTTACAGGAAAATATGATGCATCCTGTTCACTGTGACAGTCTCCAAAGATCATGAATTTGTCCAAAGTACACAAAGACCTCTTGCTATTCTTTCAGTTGTGAATTTTTCTAAACCTTTCCTGAAGTAGCTTCTATTTTCAACACATTTATACAGCTGTAAGAGTTAACTAAGTTTATTTCTACATAAAGCAGCAATTCCTCGTATTTGTCCAGAACTCATCTTCTTCAAGGTCATGGATGCTTCCCAAAGGCTGTCAGCCCCTGCTGTCCCTGAGCTGGTCTGCCATGTACAAACTGAGGTGTCCTGTCTTCATTTGTGCATATGTGAGGATTTTTGTTATAAAACTCACACTCTTCAGGTATAGTCTTTACAGCCAGAAGAGAGACTTGAAATATATAATGAATTATAATCTTTGAGATATGAATATTTTGCTTTTCCCAATTTTCCAGATTCTATCTGATTTTAACAGTATCCTAAAATTCACCAGATCATTGTGACACATGTATTTGATTTGAACGACTATAACTTTACTCCTTGTTATTTGTCTGGACACATTATCTCAGGGTTTGCCTATTGGTTAACGGACATTTTCTGAATTAATATGTGTCTAAAACTAAGCTAGAATCTGGGGAATACAGAAATAAACATGACACAATTCCTAATTTCAAGAAAGTCGGAGTCTAATGGTCACCTAATTCAATATAATCCCATGGCTTTCCCTTCTCCTTGTATCATCGTGTTGGATTATGTCCCACTTAGGAAATGACAATAAGGGAGGCATTTAGAGAAGCTACATTCATTTGCTTTTAAGTCTTAAGATGATGCTTTACTAACTCAAATAGCTCTCATTAATTCATAAATTTTTTAGTAAATATCTTCAATTTACTAAATGTTCTCCTTATGACCCAAGCACTTAATGTGGTTTCCAGATATCCCTAAATTACCTAGGGGTTACTTGAAGAGATGCTAACTTGGTGAGCCCTGTTTTCACTGCTCATGTCTGGAATGAAAAGACATTGAATATGGCCAAGAAACAGCAAACTGTTATTATTATCTTTTTCAAGGCCATGGTTGCTTGCTGTCCCATAATGGATATTAAAAGGCTTTTTGGAGCAAGTATCTGCAACAGAGGCAACAGAGGCCAGAGTCTGGCCGAGTGGTGGCACTCATTCGGTAGGAAGGTGCCCACAGCACAGCTCAATCTCAATGCTAACTGGCAACCCTACCGGGTAAAAAAAAAATTATTATAATCGCATATCTGAATAATGAAAGGCTTCTTATATGATGGAAATATAAGCACTTTATACTCTTTTATCCTTAGTTGAAAAAATTACATTTTCCCCCAAATTGTTGTCATTTCCTATGCTAAGTGATGGTGATATTTAAAGAAGAATCCTTTTAAAACCAACCAGCCCAGGATTCTATAATCTCCCACAATGTAAAAAGATAAAATTACCATTATAATATCATTCTTGACAATCAGCAGGATTCATTAAAGGCACAAAATACAAGAGAGAGGTAATCCCACCAACATCATGCAGTGATTTCTCATTAAAGGAGACAGTGAGCTATTTCAACAAGGAGATTAATAGAAATAATGTATGGATTCTTACCCTCCCTTCTTGCTGATTTACATTATGCTATGTAGTTGAAACAACAGGGGGAAATGCAAAATCTCTCCTAGGATTAATGCTGAAATACTAAACCTCTTGTTATGGTTGATTGTACATTCACAACAACATTTTTGGGAAATGGCAAGAGAGAATTTCTATTCTTTTCCTTTTTGTGTCTGATATCCTTTCCATGTGGGTCATTTCAGGGACTCATAATTATTTTTTATGGAAAATAGTTTTCTCAGAATATACAATTTTTAAAGGAAAGCTTTCTCTGCATGAAAATTGTGTATTCCATCTTTTTCGCCCTAATGGTGAGATTTCTTGGCCCATCATAAAACGTTAAGGTTTAGGTGATGTTTATTTCACAAGCTCACCAAAGAGATTTTTAGGGCTGGAGAGAAACCTGAAGATCAATAGCTCAACCCCCTCATGTGATAGACAAGAACAGTGATGCTGAGTTGTCTCATGATTTCACCTTCTGGTTTGCCACCTCTCAGGGCAAAAGTAATTTTTTAAAGAGAAGAAAGCATTACAAAAGTAACAAAACACTGTGGGAAAATACAAGGAAGGATGTTAGCGAAAGATGAATATCATTCCTCTGTGCAAATGCATAAATGGACTAGCAGTTTATGTCAGGTGGGCTGGAAACAAACAAAAAGTAAGAAGAGCCATTTCTTCTGCATTTTTACCAGCTTCAAGTTTCAGCTGACTGGCTTTGACAGGGGGTGGGGGGGGAGGTGTAGACACAGTGCTACATCCACAGAAGAAAAGAAAAAGGATGTCAGTAGGGAACCTCTCACTCTGTTCTCTCCCCTCTGAGCTTTCCACCCAGACATAGCCTTGTTTGTGGAGGAGACACTATTACCTGTTCTTTAGCTTCAAAATTTGTGTATATAAATGACCTATTCTCAGGACCGTTCTCCTCAAGTTGTAGACAAATTACCAATTGCTAAGAATTTTCAATGTGTTAAATATGCTGATTCACAAAGCATGTTTACATGTAACTACATACTGTGTCCTCTTAGATAACTGGTTCAGTTATATCTACCCACTGATGTCAGTCCTCGTGATTCCTGCTGTCTTATCCAAAGTGAGACATTTGATCACTTTTAGGTTATATCTTTGTTACACTGTATGGTGACTAACATAACAAAAAAAAACCCTAAATCCTTACATGTTCTTCTCTCCCTCTATCACTAAGATCCTATATTAACTGAAGATATAGAAGAAATAAATTATAGAAATAAACTCCCCTACATTTTTGGCAAATTTAATATATTTCAGAGAACTTTCAAATATAACTTCTCGTTTTATCCTCACAATCATCCTTTGAGGTAGTTATGCTGATATTATTCTCGATTTCACCACATAAAAAATTGAATTCACATAGCTAATAGGTAGAAGGATTTGGGGGAGAAGGGCAGAATCCTAGAAGGAGAAGTCATCTGGTTCGGTTTCCTCAATTTGAAAATAAAACTACTGAGGTCTGGAGAGGTTGAACGGTAAGTGTCAGGATGAGCTTCATTTATGGATTTCTAGCCTGCAGTTTTTTGTGACTGTGGTTCTCCCTCTCCCAGATCGGTAAAGATGTGTTAGAGAGGGGTGATAATACCCATTAACTGATGTCCGGCAACGCTTTTTAAATTTGCTGCTCTTCTGTCTCATCTAAATATTCAGACTCCAGGTCATGTGAGAATAACAAAAAGTGATCTTTTAGTGTTAAAGTGTAGTCAAACGCACCCAGCACCATTCAACTTGTGGAAGGAAAATAATGTAGAAAGTTTGGGGAAGAGCGCCTCCTCAGGGTTTCTTTTTAATTTATTCAGTGTACATTCACTGCAGTTTTTATACTTTGATTTTATCTTTTTCCCTTGTCTATTAACATTATCAGCATCTGTTCCCACCAGAACAGCATCTTACTCCAAGCTCACTGAGCATTCCTTTCTTCTCCCTGATTCTGTGATGTTGCTTATCACGGTTTCTGATACCCTGTTACCCTAGATACAGGGACCGCTTTATGAGAGACTGCCCAATTCGTGAGTTAATAAAAATGACCTAGAGAGTACAGGTTTCTCCAAGGGACCTTTGTGAGTCAGGAAGGTGATGGTCAGTCATACAAATTCAAGGACCTGTCTTCCTCACCCTTCAGTCTGGCTTCACAGCACATGTAGTTTATAGTAAGATAATAAGTACGAATCTCTTACAACAGAGAAGCACCCGAAGCCCCTCTCTCAGCTTGCTTTCCATCGTGGAAGCTACCAACTATTACCTCCTTAATACCGGATGAGAATCTCAGAACTTTTCAATTCACTTGTCTCTCGTTTCTCTCCTGCTTTCTCTTCTTACAATATTCTCCATTATTTTCTCTCTCCTCTCACCCCTTTCATATCAACTCATCTTTTCCCATGTGCTATTTTATCTGCAGCATAATAAAAATACAAACTGGAAGAAATGCACCATTTTCCAGACTGTTCTCTGTCCTCCTTTTGTTTCAGGGACCACATGAATTGCTACTTCCTCCAAAATTCTTTCTGCAGATACTTCTACGGCCCTCAGTTTTTTTCCATTTTCCCCAACATCTTCGGCGTTTATAGTTTGTACTACTCACCTAGGACTTCTGCAATGTGGCCTCTTTTTATTATTTATCTGTTGGTGCCACTGTTCTGTTTCCCCAACAAGATGATGAGTTCTTCCCTGGAAGGCAGAAAGGTCTGTGCTCAGCAGCTACTAAGGCATCCTACAAGAGACTATTACGAGCACAATAAATGTTCGGTAATGATGCTCACCTTTGTGTTTGGCTGAATTTCTCTGGCTTGAGCATTCTTTACTTCTTTTATGGTTGATGCTTAGAGAGACTTTGTTTTAGTTTTGGATATGACTGCAGGAGGGCAGGAGTGGTTAGAACTTAAGAGTGCCAGATATTATAGTTTATCATATATGGAAACAAAATTCCAGTGTTTCAACTTACCTTCTGGAGGGGTATGTGAAATAAATCATTCTGGCAAGAGTTTCCACTACAAAGATTGTAACAATTGTAGGGTTGACAATTTCAGGACAGGCAGAGTTATAATTTCTAGTCAGTGAGTTTACATAAATTCTCCTGATGGAGAAGAATTGTACCTTCCCAAGCAAATGCATTATCATGGCTTAGGCAAGGCTCTGATGTTAATAATAGTAACAATTACTGGGTTTCTTTTATGTACCAGGAACTCTCTTTAGCATCTAATAATCTTATGAAATACTAACAGCTTTAATAAGTTTTATTATTTTCTGCATGTAAAGAAACTGAAGTTTAGGAAATTTAAACAACTAGCCCAAGATCACACAGCTAGTAAGTTTTGGAGCCAGGATTAAAACCCTTCAATTTTGCATATAGTAGCAATGTAAATATGTAACGATGATGATAAAATACTTTCCTAAACTCTTCGCGAAGTTATATTTTTATATAGCTAAATATTATTAGAATACATATTGCAAAATTCATTTTTACCATTCTTGGTTTAATAAGTTTGTCCAAGATTCTGTCTCTTGTCTCAAGAGTTCTATAATCATGTGAAACAGAACTTTGTAATGTTTGATACTTTATCTTCAAATACAAAATAATTTTGAAATAATAAATATAATATTTATAATTAAGCTTTTAGAACCTGTTATATGTATCACCTAATTTGCTATAGCAAACCTATGAGGTGAGTATTATTATGATACACTTGATACTGTAAAGTTTGCAATAAATAATGATTACAATAAAAATTATGATGGAATCTAGTATCCCTTGAAAGTTTCCCCATAGTCTTTTCATTTGCAGATGTAAAGACATCGTTAAATAATATGTCTCTAAACAATGTTTTACTTGTATGAAAATTTTAACTACTACAAAGAAATTGTAGTAGTTAACAACCTCTCCAAATCTTGTTTTCTAAAGTAGTTTGTCAGCTTTGGTTGTATTTATATGTATGATAAATGGATTCTGTTCAATGAGAATTTGATGCAATTATTTTTAAAGTCTTGGATGCTCAAGAATTATTGATCTGAATCACATCAACTAATGGTTTAATCAACAGGTCACCTACAAACAGCAATGTGAATTCAATTGATATACTGCTGTGTTTGCATTACAAAATGATTTATTTCTTGCCTACACATAATTATAAAACTGTAAGAGATGTTCAATCATATGTTGGACTTTTCTATGAATGCCATTAGAACTTTGTTTTTAAACATTAACTGAAATGTTCTAGAGAATAATCTACATGGAACCAAATTTGAGTATAGTTGTGGTGCCTATAAAACAAGGCGGCTTAATCTGGTTAGTGTAAGTAGCATACATTATTGACTCTGGGACCCACAGTCACATTTTCATGTGTCTAGAATACAATTAGGAAATATCCTTTGCCAATTCACTTAATGGCAGCATAGCCATCTTGAAAAATTGCTAACAGGCCTAAAACATCAACAATTTATACTTGTACGTCATTATCTCCATTTTATTGGAGAAAGCCCTATTGCAATTTTATAGGTCTTTGACTAATATGCAGTATTTCTTTTTTTTTTAATGCAGGCAAATGGTTTAACTATGGAATTATCTTTCTTGTCTTGATTTTGGATCTTAATATGTGGAAGAACCAGATATTTTATAAGCCTCACGAATACGGACAGTACATTGGCCCGGGGCAGAAGATATATACAGTGAAAGACTCAGAAAGTTTAAAGGATTTGAACAGAACAAAACTTTCCTGGGAATGGAGGTCTAATCACACTAACCCTCAGACTAATAAAACATATGTTGAGGGAGATATGTTCTTACACAGCAGGTTCATAGGGGCTAGCCTTGATGTCAAGTGTCTGGCTTTTGTTCCAAGTTTAATAGCTTTTGTGTGGTTTGGATTCTTCATTTGGTTCTTTGGACGGTTTCTGAAAAATGAGCAAGGCATGGAGAATCAAGACAAAACTTACACTCGCATGAAAAGAAAATCACCGTCAGAACATAGCAAGGACATGGGAATCACTCGAGAAAACACGCAGGCCTCAGTGGAAGACCCACTGAGTGACCCTCCCTTGGTCTGCATCAGGTCCGACTTCAACGAGATTGTCTACAAGTCTTCCCACCTCACATCGGAAAACTTGAGCTCGCACTTGAACGAATCTACCAGCGCGACAGAAGCTGATCCAGACCCAACAACTTCTAAAAGTACGCCTACGAACTAGATTCACTTACTTGGAAATAGCACAAAAAGCAACCTTGAGTGTAACTTTAACAAAGTTAGTCTTTCCTTTTGTAAATGTAAAGTTTACGTAATGTTAGGTAAAAAAACACAATGCCACAACGGTGCTCAACATGCTTTTTCTAGGACTCATTGTTTTCTATTTGTATTATAATACACGTGCCTACTGTATATCTAACAGTCCTCTAGAGATTGCTTTTCACAATTGCACAAGCTATTTACTGACTTTACAGCATAGTAGAAGATTAGCTGATTACCTGTGTATCTGATGTTCAACCATAGTGGTGCCTTGAGACATTAAACTGTTTTTAACTGTACCAGAACCGAAGTGTGGAACAGTCCTCGAACCTACTTCACATGGGGTTTTTTGTATACAATTATTTTGATCAACACTTGATGTCTTAGCAGGAAACAGATATAGCTGAGATGTGGCTTAGGAAATATCTCTTGTTTCCTATTGCAGTGGAGTTGGTGACTTTGACAGCAGGATTCCACAGAGGCCTGGTGATTACCTTTGAATTTGTTTTGGCTATTTGCCATATACAAATACAGATTAGAAATTCAGTACTAGGAGAATGATAATCCAGCATGGGTCACTACTTGTGAAATGTGGCTTTCTCCAACCAGTAATTGCAATTCGATGATAATACCTAATTATGTTTTCCTAATTAAAGATAAATTGCTACTTGATTAAAAATCCTGCCCTTCACCTATGGGAACAAAGGTTAAGAGGCGCAGTTGGGTGAACTCTCAAATTTATTGGCATTTACACAAAGTGCTGGAAAACCAAGGAACTGAAGTTTTAATCATGTGAGGGTTGTAAAGCCTACTATCTACAATATTTGTACATCTTTCTGTAAATATGGCTCTGGACAATGAAAATTGAAAAACATGCCAACCCTGAATAAAGAACTCCTCTAAAAATCATGCAGCAGACCTTCTGAGATAGAAAAAGATGTGCATGAAAGAATCTATTCAGTAGCTTGTTTTGTGTGTGCATTTTTTTTGTTTTTTAAGAGTTAAACATAATAAAATAAATATAAATTATCAGTAATTATGTGATGTAGTTTTTTGTTTGTAATAAAGGGATTCACTTGTATCTTAGTTTAACAGCAGCCCATTTTTTTTAACTTGATGCCAGATGAGTTAAAAATGGAATACACCCAATGTGCTTTTAATTTTCTTCCATAAATTGTGGTTACATGTTCTTGAGGGGGTGAGGGGAGATCATTTCAAGGCAAAATTATTTTACTGTCATATACTGACATAGCTGTATTTTGTCTCTATGATTTTTAAAATCTCTCGATCTGCTTTTAAGCTTGCAGCATGCTGAATTTAGCATGCATAACAGAAATATGCATTTATCTGTCACTTGAGAGCCAGCTTTAATAAACATCTTTCTACAACTGTTTACTAAGCAATTGGAATCATGCCCCTGTTTCTTTTACCTTTAATAGCCATGCCTGGTGCTACTTAGAATCATAAATATCTCTGACACTAAAATGCAGAGATCAAGCTCACTATAGTAACCTATTGACCATACTGTCCAAAGAAACTTACCATGTTATTGCTTATATATGGTAACACTGGCCATCACCAAATTTACATAGTATAAAACATTCAACTTTTGACTCTAGGACAAGTAAATAATACCACCTAGGACTCTCTCTCTATATATATATATATTTTATTCCTAAAGTCATTGTCTTGTGGAATGTAGAAGGAAGTTAATTTAGAAAGCAGGTGTTCACGATCGGTAATGCAGTCCTTATAAAAATATTAAGAATTTTTAGGTGGGTATTAAGGAAAAAGTGGTTCAGTGATGTAATCTAATCAGCAGAAGATGGAAAAAAAAAAAGCAAAACAACCTAGAGCACTATGCTTATGTGTTCCTAGGGATTAACTAGAAAAGCTGGCTATCAGCTGATATGAAAATATATCATTAAAGTTTCCCTAATTTTTAGTAACAAATAATTTCCAGTAAAGGCATTTTTTCCAGCAATGGAATTTTAATGGCATTTAATTGCATTTAAACGAGATCCAAAGCTTTGAAGGCTTCCAATAGTTATGTATACAAATCCTGACATATTTATCTACCCATAGGTCTCCTTCCTTCTTTTGGTACCTCTCTCGGATAGCACATCACATCTGCACTTATACCAGCTATCGATTAGCAAATAAAATGAAATGAAAGTCAAAATCATATGTACTTACGTTTAGTCTTGAATCCTGAGTCATATACCAACAGACTATGACTCTACAGAGCTTTTTGAATACCAGACTTTTGGACTATCAAGGGCATTACAAAAAAAAAAAAAAAGTATAGTAAACCCAGCAAATGAAGAGTTAAAAAAAGGATTCAAAAAATCACTAACCACAGATTCTAAAGAAAGCATAACAAATGTGATGCCTTAATTGCAGTGATGCTTAAGGACTATAAACAATTACATTTCCACTGTTCAGTAATTACAGTATTTTCTTTCATGCAGTACAGAATTTGCACTAATTTGACATAATTTTAGTATCCTACATTATAGAGTACTTCATTAGTAGTTTAAATGGAAAATTAAATAAACAGTATGAATTTATGCCTGATAATATATGCTTAGACATAAATCTCATCACCACATGCCTGTTTATATTATATAACCATACTTGGTTATCTCATACTCTCCCCATGCTGGCCACTTATCATGCTTACTTATCTTTTAGCACAGCTAAGATCACCAGTAAATCCTATTAGAAATGTTAAGAATTATTTCTTCTCCATTTGCCCTAAGAGTCAGCCAGCCACAAAACCTCCTTTTACTTTTTTTTTTTTTTAAGATTTTATTTATTTATTTGACAGAGAGAGAGATCACAAGTAGGCAGAGAATCAGGCAGAGAGAGAGAGGGAGAAGCAGGGCTGCCTGCCGAGCAGAGAGCCCGACGCGGGGCTCGATCCCAGGACCCTGAGATCATGACCCGAGCCGAAGGCAGAGGCTTTAACCCACCGAGCCACCCAGGTGCCCTTCCTTTTACTTTTATAGCATCAGATTTCACAACAAATAATTCCCACAAGCACTACTGGTTGACAGGGCAACGTCAAAGAAGTTGTGCAACACAGATGCTCAGAGGGCAGGGAGTCAATACTGACGTCATATCTCACAAGTAGGTCCCATAAGCAATTCTGGTACATTATTTGCCTACCCTGTGGATCACCAACACAACCCAATATGAAACTCAGGAAGGGTAATGGTAATAAATCACCCTTAGCTGTCCCTGTCATCTAAGATCTTAGCACCCCATCACTGTTTATCACATATCTGTCCTCACTCTGAACTGATCCCTATTTTAAATTAAAACTCTTGGCTATGCAGCCACAATCTGGGTATTGTGGTTTTACTGGTTTCTTTCTGCTCAGACTGTGATGGCTCACTACTCTATCTGGCCTGATTTCTTCCAGCTTTGCCCCTCATAATGCAACTCTAACCTATATCAGCTAGTCCTGCCATTAAATGGGAGAGAGCAGGTCAATTAGTTTTGCAACAAGCAAACTGGCACTATTTTCATTTCTCCAAATTTTTATTTTTAAACATATTTATGTGCATAGGGTTGTGATTAATGGGAACTGATAGAGATAAAAGAATCAAGGTCATACTACCATTGAGACTGGACTAGAACTGAATTATACACTGAACAACTAGAGAAGTTTAGATGTGGTATTTATAGCTCACAAGTCACTCTTGTTGAAGCTAATTGGAAAAAGAGGTGGATACTTATAATGGAAAGAGAAGGTTAGGCAGATGGTGGAACATGAATGCAAGTTGCTGCCATGAAGTCTTGGAAATGGAAAATGGCAGTGTGAATGGGCTTTAAAACTCTGGGCAGGGGAAGGAGGCCTTTGTAGAAGAAACTTTAGCATAAAGTTATCATGAGTCCAAAATTCCTACCTAATAAGAGTCCTAACAGGACTCAAGAACAGATGTTCAACATATCTGAGGGGGTTACACAAAAGGTTGGTTGGTTGATTGGTTTCTTAAACATTCTAGCACTCACATTACTCTATCTGCCCCAAGGAGAATGGTGAGACCTAGGAGAGGCGACCTGGGGCCCATGAAATAAACAGAGGTAGGTATGGGTGGAGTGGGCAACGTGAGAAGAGAAAGACAAAAACCAACATGTACCAATGCAGAGAGACTGGAATATCCTTGAGGGAAGAACAAAGATGTGGGCAAAGTCTGTGAACATTTTATCAGCATATAAAATTTGACATCTTGTAAACAAAAATGTCTTCCAGGTGCTTTATGATAGACATTATGAACAATTTTAGTGAGAAACAAAATTAGTATTACTAATTTGTGTAATATAGCACAGATATTATTTTTAATAGTTTTTTATGTTAGTCACCATACTGTACATCATTAGTTTATGTTGTAGTGGTCCATGATTGTTTGTGTATAACACCCAGTGCTCCATGTGATACGTGCCCTCCTTAATACATATCACTGGGCTAACCCATTCCAACACCCTCCTCCCCTCTAAAAACCTCAGTTTGATTCCTGGAGTCGATAGTCTCTCATGGTTTGTCTTCCCCTCTGATTTCTCCTCTTCATTTTTCCCTTTCTTCTCCTAATGTCCTCCATGCTTCCTTATGTTCTACAAATAAGTGAAACCATATGATAATTGTCTTTTTCTGCTTGACTTATTTCACTTAGCATAATCTCCTCCAGTTCCATCCATGTTGATGCAAATGGTGGGTATTCATCCTTTCTGATGGCTACGTAATATTCCATTGTATATATGGACCATATCTTCTTTATCCATTCGTCTGTTGAAGGGCATCTTGGTTCCTTCCACAGTTTGGATATTGTGGACATTGCTGCTATGAACACTGGGGTGCACAGGGCCCTTCTTTTCACTACATCTGTATCTTGGGGTAAATACACAGTAGTGCAATTGCTGGGTCATAGGGTAGCTTTCCAGGTCTCTGTGGACAGGTCTGATGTTATTCTGATGTTCCTCCCTCTTACATAAGAAATCTCTTCGCCCTCATGCTTTCAAGATTGTTTCCTTAGATCTAATATTTGCAAATTGTACTATTATATGTTGTGGCGTAGGTCTGTTCTCATTGATCTTGGGAGGGGTCCTCTCTGCCTCTTGGACACGAATGATTGTTTCCTTCCCCAGATTAGGGAAGTTCTCAGCTACTATTTGTTCAAATATATCTTCTAGACCTCTATCTCTCTCTCTACTCCCTCAGAAATCCCAAGAATTCTGGTATTGTAACCTTTCATTGAGTTACTAATCTCTCTTAGTTTGATTCCTTGGGTTTTAATTTGTTTTTCCCATGCCACCTTGATTTCCTTCTTCTCTATCATCTTATCCTCTATCTCACTAATCCGTTCTTCTGCCTTGTTTACCCTGGCAGTCAGAGTATCCAGTTTAGACTGCATTTTATTCATAGCATTTTTAAGTTCGGCCTGATTAGATCTCTTATCTGCCCTTAGAGATTCTATATTGTCGTTAATATTGCCTAGATATCACCTTGATAATTGTTACTCTGAAGTCAATTTCTGACATCTTGGTTATATCAATATCCTTTAGTTCTGTGGCAGAGGCCACAGTCTCTGAATTTTTCCTTTGTTGGGGGTTCCTCCTCTTAGTCATTCTGTCAAGCGGTGGTTGAGGGAATGTACAGAATCCAAATTACTGACCACAACCCAAGTATGATGCACCCGTTTTATACGGACCTTAGGGATGGCAGCCTCTTGTTCTTCCAGCCTGTCTTCGGGGGAAGGGGCCTGCCATGCTGTTACTTAGGCAACCCTGTTTGGTATTGCCCTGCCCTCTGTGTGTGTGGGGGAATGGGCTTAGTAAAACCAGTTTTATGGGGCTTTTGTCTTCTGGTGGCTTTCCCTGGCAGCTTTCTACTTCTCTTCCTAGAGTCAGAGCAGTAGTGACCATATTCAAACCTCTGTCTCAGAACAGAGAGATCACTGTCTGTTCTTCACTGAGCTCTCCAAGCCACACTGTCTCCGTTTCTGTCTGTGCTACTGAAATCGCAGCATCCTGGGTTGTGTGCCCACAGCAACACTCTCAACCCTTGCTTCCAGGTCCGGGCACGTCTTTGTCCTTTGCGCTTCTAAAACTGCAAGCAGCCCTCAGTTTGCACATGTGCCCCGGAAACTCCAGGTTTCAGTCTGGGGGCTGCCCTAAAGTCCTTTCCCCACCGCTACTAGTCTGCGAGTCTGTGCCTTGTCCCCAGTGTGGGAGACTTTTGTGGTCCGGTGCAGGATCCTGGAGGCTCCCTCCCCCTTCCATTTATTTTCTGATATCTGCCTGCAGAATAATGGTTCCATGCTTCATACCCCGAGACCAACTGCCAGAGGTGTTCTGTTTGTAGAGATACAGATATATCTTTTTACATCTCAGGCTGATTTCGTGGGTGTTCAGAATGCTCTGGTAGATATCCAGCTCAATTCAGGGGACCAGCTCAATCCCAGGACCCTGGGATCATGACCTGAGCCAAAGGCAGATGCTTAATGACTCAGCCACCCAGGTGCCCCTAATATCACATTTAATCCTCACATTAACAACTGAAGGTAAATATGGTTAATTTTACTTAACAGATGACAAAAACTAAAACACAGATGGGTTAATTTGCCCAAGGTCAAAAGGCTGGCAAATAGAGTTAAGATTTGAACTCAGATTTGTCTAATTCCAAAGCCCCATTAATTCTGATTATAATCTTCATTAAGATCCATTCAAACTATAGTATCTCTTTCAAAACAGGATCTTTTGGTGAGGATGACCCGAGAAACACTGTAAAACTGTTCAAATGCTTGATTTCTAGCAACTCTTATCTCTCAGGAATCTGAGCTAAATAATTTCTAACAGGTGTCTGGATGCAATTTACAAGTTACATCTTATGATTGAAACAGATAAGGTTAAATTAAATGACAGAGCATTCAGTTCATTGCCAGGTGTTCTGATTTAAACTACATTTATAAACCCACAACACAGATTTGTCCTGACACAATTTCCAGCATTGTAAGTAGTTTATTTCATGATTTCACTTTTCCTGGGGGAGGGGAAAGAATTGACCTCTTTTGAACACACCCCCAGGCAAATGTCAGGGTGGGGGATAGGTAAGAATAGTCAAACAAGGGAAGAAATGATTAGTTAATGGATAGACTTTTAAAGCATAATTTGAATAGGGGCTCTAGAAACGACTATATTTTGAGGAAACCATCCAAAATTTATTATTTTTAAAAATCATCAAGGTGAGCAAGCTGTATTGTGACAGGACAAGCACTGATTTTGCAAACATGTCCCTTGAACACTATAAACCTTAGTTTCTTATCCCCCAATCAGGAATACTTCACAGAGTTTTGAAGAGGGTGAACTAAAACTCTATGTGGAAGAATTCTGTAAACTGCTGTGATTTGTGCAGATCTAAGGTAATATCACAGGTGTGGGCACCTGTGCCCTCAGTGTTCACCTTTCAATGGAACCCACTCCGTTTGCCTTCACCATCAGCTCTGGGCTGATGCTGCCATTGAACACGGTTAGGCTGTTTGCTCCCAATTTTCTGTCTTCTGAGCTCTACAAACTGCAATGTTAACACATTTCACTTTTAACAGGAGTTCAGATTCCTTAGTTTAAAGCAAGTGGCTAAGTTGTCTGAAATCAATGGTGGTAATCCCTTGGAGCTGCTGGGCCAAACTTATTTCTCAAGGTTTTCTCTGCTCTAGTGTTCTTAAATTATTTCTTTCCTTTTATGATTGCTTTAGCAGCTTCTCTTATCAGGACTTTCTCATCGTGCCAGTAATCCACCACCTTTTATAAATCCTGAAGTATCTTCAGCATTTCAAAGAGAGCCGACAGGCACACCTGAGCCCTGCACTTCTAGATCTTCCCAGCTGTATTTGGATGCAGTCAAGAAAGCCACTTCTAAATCAGGGTGTCACTCCAGCCTTGCCTTTTAGGAAGAACCTATCTACCTATACCATGGAATCCAGGCAACACCTCAGCCATACCATGGTCATTTCAAGAATGAAATTTTAAAACAGTATTGTGTTTTTTGCATTCCGAGTATAGACTTATTTGCTTTGAATACCTTATTTTATCTGGATAGTCCAGTTGACTTCAACCTAACCACCCAGGAAAAGTCACTCTTGACTGAACCAAAATGTGTAAGGTGAGACAAAGAGCAATAACCAATTCAGGAAAGACAACTCTAACAATCACTATTCAGATTTTATAATGATTAAATTACTATAAAATTGCCTTTGAACAAATTAAAATGCTCTTGAATTTGAAGAGCAATATTTAGAGTTTTTGATATGCCAGAAAACTGGGAGGCTCTGTCATATGCATACCCAGTGGTCTCTTTCTGGTAGAAATAGATAGTATTTACTTTGTGTCTCATCGGTCTACTCTCCTCCCTGTCATTATTACTTACTGCCATGCAGAAATCTCATCATCTCTTCCTAGGATAACTGCAATGTGGTCTTAACTGGTCTTCTTGACTCTCACCTTGTCCAATGCAATCCATTTTCTATACTTTTTTTAGAACAATCTTTCTAGGGTCTAAATCTGGATGTGTTACTTCACTCTTTCAGTTACCACTTATTGCTCACCAGTGGGGTTTTGTTTAAGATTTTATTTACTTGAGAGAGAACATAAGTAGGGTGACGGGCGGAGGGAGAAGGAGACTCTCAACTGAGCAGGGAGCCCAATGGACATGGGGCTTGATCCCAGGACTCTGGGATGATGACCTGAGCTGATAGCAGACGCTTAACCGACTGAGCCACCCAGGTGTCCCTAATCAGTGGTTTTTAATAATATTGTCTACAACTCCAAATTCCCAGTAGCTTTAGAATAAAATTTCCTTACTTGCTCATGTTGCGATTAAATTGGGCATCCACTGGGTGGCTTTCCATTCAGTGACTTGAGGTTTCAGACATATTCCAATAAGTGGTTCCTTGACTCTGGGATCTTGGTCTTCTGTGTATCCAGCTGGCTGATGAGGAAGGAGAAGGTGAGGAAGATCCTATAGGAAGCTTTAAGAACATATCTGAAAGTGACATATATCACTTTTTGCATTCCCCTGGCCAGAATTCTGTTGCAGGGCCTAACTGCAAAGGATGGCAGAAAGTGCCATTCAGCTCTGTGCCCATAAAGGACAGGGAACGATTTGGGGAATTTCTAGCCGGAGAAGTATTTACAAAATATATACCTAATCAGGTCTCACACCTGGAAGTTCCAGCTCAGTGGTTTTAGGATGGAACTAAAGCTGAGCTGAGTTTTGATTTCTCGTGATGATTTCCTAACAAACATCAATTCTGATAAAATGCTGAATCCTGTCTCGTACTCAAGACCCTCTGACTTTCTTTTTTTTTTTTTTCTATGCCCAATGGGTCTAATCATCCAGCCACGTTAAACTACTCACTGCTCTTCTAATGAGCCACTGTACCATTTCATTCTGCTTTTGCTCATATCTTCTGTTTGGAATCCCCCTTTTCTGCCATCTGCCATGACCCCCAGGATAAACTCAAGTATCACCTAATCTTTTATTAAGTCTTTCTTCACATTCCAAAGTAAAACTGACTGCTCCTCTATTGTGTTCCTATATGACCTACATTTTATCTATTCTAGTAACTTTAACATTCTATTCCGCTATATGTTTACAAGTCTATATCTTTTATCAGACGACAATGCCCTTGATTTTGCCTCTAAGGACAACCTGAGGTGGCGAGAGGAATTATACATTAATTGCATTATACTTTCTAACTCAATAAAATTTGAATGAATACGTATATAAAGAGTAAGGCAATGTACTTAGAATTGTCTCATTTATGTAGCATGATATGCTCAAATTTTCTGATCTCCTCCATGATAAACGTTGTAGGGGAATGGACTGTGACAATCAAATCCTTTAAGTTATGTAGGAGGCAGGATCATTACTTACATTCGATATAGAGAATGAGGGGTATATTAATCAGGGTTCTCCACAGAGTCAGAACCAATAGGATGTGTAGATACAGATATGGGAGATGCAAATAGATATAGATATAGATGAAGATTTATTATGAGGAATTGTCTCATGAGATAATGGAGGCAAAGAAGCCCCACATCTGTCCTCTGCAAGCTATAAACTCAGGAAATTCAGTCTGAGTCTGAAGGCCTAGAAACCAAGGGAGCCAATGATACAAATCCCAATCCAAGGACTGAAGAAAATGACATGTCCCAGCTCAACAGTGAGGCAAGAAAAAAAAAAAGGACCAAATTCCACCTTCCTTTGCCTTTTTTTCTTTTCAGGCCTTCAGTGGATTGGATGATACCCAATCACATTGGGAGGGCAGTCTACTTTACTGAGTTCACCAATTCCAAAGCAAATCTCATGCAGAAACAAGCCCCCCCAAGACACACACACAGGGGCGCCTGGGTGGCTCAATGGGTTAAAGCCTCTGCCTTCGGCTCAGGTCATGGTTTCAGGGTCCTGGGTTTGAGCCCCGCATCAGGCTCTCTGCTCAGCGGGGAGCCTGCTTCCCCCTCTCTCTCTGCCTGCCTCTCTGCCTACCTGTGATCTCTCTCTGTCAAATAAATAAATAAAATCTTTAAAAAAAAAAAAGACACACACAGATACAGTGTTTAATCTAGATACCCATGGCCTACTCAAGTTGGAATATAAAACTAACCACTGACAAGGGTAAGGATAGCAAATTTTTAAAAATCTCATTAAAAAGAAGAGCCACAATCAAGCCAGAAAAATGTATCCAAATTCTTCCTCAAGTATAGGTGTCTCAAGACAGGTACTAAGAGCCAAACCAGTACAAAGCATGAGAGATAATTAAAACAAAGAGCAGCAAATCGGAGTGGCAGCTGGAAGTCCACCAGTCTCATTCCTGAGATGGGATGCTCTATCCTCACCCAACTGTTCAGCTACTTCTACTACAGATTTGCATTGACTGGGTAGACAGTTACATAATCACTGACTGCGTATCCTGAGATACCAGACTTTTAGGGGAAAAAAAAAAAAAAAAAAAAATATATATATATATATATATATATATATATACATATATATATATATATATATATATTACCCCATTCTACATAATTTTGTGAGGTTGCAGCTCTATGAGGGAAGACTCTAAGCCCTCAGGGAATCCACAGGCAGAACTGAACAGAGTGAAGAGAGATGATACAACTGGTTTGCAAGATTTTACGTGTTTTCTGAAAGCCAAAATTGGAAAATAAACACAAGTCGGGAGCTCTAAAACTCAAATATTGTGATTATAGCTGTACTTCTATAACTTGTATCTCTGTATTCCTTAGAAGCCTATTTACATGTTGAAAACATCAATTATTCCTCCCATTTGAACTACGTAGTTCTTGTAATCAATTGCTTTGAGTCAATGTTTAGAATTATTCATGAAAGAGTTATATTTTAATGGCATTTGATGAGAACCAGCAGCAGCATCCATTTATTTGATTAGTTTTGTATGGGCTGAAAGACAAAGCTGGCACACAGCCCCAAGTGAATCAATAGTGTGGGATCTAAGTGAGTATCCAAGCCAGCTTCACCAGCCTGGAATCCAGCACAGAATGGTGACTGGGGGGAGGGCAAAAATGAGGGAAGACATGTCTCCTGTCCTCTCTATCTTCTTGCCTTTTTGTCATCAGTCATCTCTTACCTCAAGGCAGTGAATGTAAGCTATTTTCCCACTCCATCCCACCCTCGGCCCCACCCCCTGCTGTCCCTTTCTGAAGGACAGAACAGAGATTTTTTTTTGAAACCTAAGTTCTTAAATATGTGTCATAGCCCAAGCCCAAAAACAGAGTAATAAATCTGGACACTGAGGAAACCAGGGGCCAGGGCCAAAGGTGTAATTTCTCTGTAAATTTTTCTGTTCATACACATGAAAAGGTTGAGGAATAGCTGTCCAAGGCAAAAAATGCTCTTTCTCTAAGTGATCCAGTGGGGGGAGTGGGATGGGAGAGACAGCAGACACCGCTGAGCTGTCAAGGTACCATCATGGTTCCAGAGGAACCTGACCAATTTGTAGCACAAAACATTCCTGGGAGAGGCCCAAAGGAGAGGCATGGTGACAGCCAGAGCTGAGGGACTGAGCAATTTGTATTTTGTGGGCTACTTGGCCTCCATTTAAGTGGTCCGGGATTCAGGGCAGGATCCCAGTAGAGCTGGACTGCAGACAAGAAACCAAGCTATATTGTAGCCCCGCCCGCCAAACACACCATAGGGGGCAAAGCAACAGCTAAATACCCACCAAACTCCACAAACACATCCAATTCAAGAACAGGAACAAATCTCACTACTAAGGATGGGGCTCTAGAGACATTGCTGGATTTTGGTAGAGGTCGCTAGTGACTAAACAAAGCTGAACTGACAGATATAATAATGTTCTTGTGCTCCCACCAGCCCCCCAAAAGAAAAGAATTGAAATAATGACAGAAAACAATGCCTTGCTAAGGCAGGAAAGATAGCATTTGCTTTTACAACAGGGTATTTTCAAAAAACAAAACAAAAACAAACACAGAAATCATTTCAGTACTTCTAATACATAATTATGTGGTTATTTGTGTGATCATCTGTTTAAAGTATATTTCTTTCTCTAGTTCTATAGGCTCACTCCTATCTCTCTGCTGCTCCTCTCAGATGGGAGAGGTGGCCAGAGGTCAGATCATGCTTGGGTCTTGTTGACCACATTGAGGGCTTTGTACTTTCTTCTGAAGATGAGAAACTTCTGAAGAATTTTAAGTAGGAAATGGTACCATTAGATACAGCGTATTTCTAAAAAAAAAAAAAATCACTCTGACAAAAAAATAGATGTCAAGACCACATCAATACAATAAGATAATTAAATCAATTGAGCTTTGACTTTGGTGTCTTTAGGTCCCCTCTCCACAACTGGACAAAATTACTCACCATCTGCCTGTATGAGGATGACAAACAAAACAGGCCCTGTTTTAATTGGGGTTTTTGTGTACTCACTGTAGGCAACAGGGAAATGGTGGCAAACGTGGGTGGGGCCATCCAATTCAAGGACCTCAGAAGAGGTTCCTGTAACACAGATCTTTGTAGGGACTGAAAGATTATCTGCAAAGATTTCAACTCATAGAATGAAGTGAAATATGTATTGTTCTTCAAAAAGTTAACCTAAGCCTAGATATAAGGAAATAGATATGTCTGGGTTTACATATACAGATGACATACAAAAAAGTAGAAAGGTAATCCTGTGTTTCAGTTTCAGACCTGGGCCACCGCTTTAAAACAAAACAAAAAAACAACTTACTTCTGTAAATACTTACAAAACAAAAACAAAAAACAGCAACAATACCAATAAAGAGCCTCTTCATGACTTGTGGTGAACATGGAGATGTGCTTCCCAGATCACCTATGAAGGACTAGCTGCCCAGCCGCAGGGGACGTAGTCAGAGGTCCAGCACCTCAGAGTCAATCTCAGCTGCAGAAAGCTAACTTGCCCAGGGATACACCCTTCCTGGAGCAACATAAATACATTATATTCTGTCTTAATCAGGAAAGAATATCAGAAGCCATTTATATTCACATGGATCAGACAAAAATACTTGTTTATAGTGTTAGCCAGGAGTATCTCTACTGCTCTTCATCACAACATAGTCCAAAGAAATCCAGATCATCTGGACATTCTACAGAACATCACACTGATTCATTTTATCAATGAAACTGTGTTTATAGGGGCCAATGAGCAAGAGATGGCTAGCATACAGAAGATCTTGGTAAGAGATGTCCTATAGGGTAGGATATGGGCCCTGAAAAAATTCAGAGGTTTGACATAATCATAAATTTTTTAGGGATCCAGTGGTTAAGAACATACTGAAACATCCCCTCCAAATTAATGTATCTTGCACAACCTACCACAAAAAAAGGAAACATGATGACGAATGGGCTACATTCAACGTATAGAAATGCAGCTCCAGGCCATATAGCAGGCAATTAAAAGGATCCAAGCCTAGAACAGTAGAGGACTCTGTAGCAGGTCCAACATGAGGGGCAAGCAATTCTGCCACCATGTGGACCATAAGATCTGCAGACCCTATAGTATTGGAGGTATCAGTGGTGAGAAAAGAGACCGAGTGGAGTTTGTGCCATGCTCCACTGAGAGAATCTTAACACAGGCCCCTGGATTTCTGGAGCAAGACTATGCCCTCTGCAGCAGACAATTATACTGCTTTTTGAAAAACACCCCCTGACACGGTACTAGCCCCTGGTAGAGATGGGTCGCCTCACTGTGGTGCCACATGACCATATAGCTCAATTGCTCCTTATGGGCTGGGTCCTGTCAATCTCAGTCATAAGGATGGGCAGGTCCAGGAATAGTTCATTGTGAGATGAAAGTGGTACATCTGGTATCAAGCATAAGTAGGACCACACATAAGCTACATGAGCAGGTAGGCTAGAACTCCCCTGGCATCTACTATGGACTAAAGGACTAAAACTCCTATGTTGAAGCCTAAACCCCATTGTGATGGTACTCGGAGGTGGGGATTTTGGGAAGTGATTAAAATGAGGTTTAGATGGGATTTGGGGAATGGAGCCCTTATGAGGGAATATGTGCCTTTATAAGGAGATAAAAAATCCAGAGCTCCATTTCTCTGCCATCTGAAGATTTAAAGAGAAGATGGCTGTCTATGAACCAGAAACTAACCCTCACCAGACACCAGATATGCTGGCACCTTGTTCTTAGACCTCTTGGCCTCCAGAAATGGGAGAAATAAATGTTTGTTGTTGAAGCTACCCAGTCTATATTTGCTTATTATAGCAGCCTGCACTAAGATAGTATCCATCTCTACTATAATAGTATACGTCCTCCTACTGAACATCTTTGAACATATAGCAGGTACCAAATGAATGATTAATAGAGAAGGGAGAACAACAACAACAACAACAACAACAACAACAAAATAAGCTTGGTTTATGGATGACTTGGCTTGGTATATGGGTATCAGCTGAAAGTGGATAGCAACTCTACTATGGCTCATTCAGGGATGGCCTTAAAAACATTGGAAGGAGAAATTCCTAATGGCCAGTGCTTTGGTTGGCTTACCTGTACTTTGTGTGGAAAGAAAAGTCACCCAAGATTGGAATATATATGGACTTAACAGATTGTGGTAAGTGGCCTAGAAGGCTAGACAGAGGTTGTAGAGCATATACATAGGGGGCATGATCACAAAGTGTGAAGGTCTTTGTATTATATGTCCATGCTCATTACACAAGAGGAATGAACTAGGTAGACAAAATGACTCAGCAGTTGATGTCATGACTCAGCAGTTGATGTCAGTCTCTACCACTGGACACTCTAGGCAAAACAACAACAACAAAAATATGACATGACATATTCTGCCTTTGCTTTCTATGTTCTTGTGTTTCTGTTTTCAGGGAATTGCTCAGGCTGATGAGTCATTATGGCAAAAAAACTAAGTAGGAATATACTAGAACAGGCAGGCTGGATTGGCAGCCTCTACATGAAGAAACCAGAACTGCCCACTGAAAACATATCATATTGTAAAGGATGTTTTGTCTGTCATAATCCAGAGAGATTTTTCAGCAAAATCATTTAATTTATGCTCATTAAGACAGCAAAAACAATCTGTCAACCTGACCCTCTCCACCATCTTTCTGTGAGCCTTGGGGCTGTCTAAAAGCTATGGGAGACCTGCCTGCCTGACAGCTGATTAGTAGACTACTTCAGTGAGCTGTGCTCTGAATAGGAATTTTTAAATAAGCGCAGTAAGCTCTTTCCCCATTCTGTCTAGGTGTTATAAGACATCCTAAGGATATTGGGATGCTTTTAAAAAGATTACATTAATTAAGGAATACTGTATCAGATGTCTTCTTGCATCTAAAAGCATGTTCATTCCGCCATCTTGAGACCAAAAAGCCAAATATACAAGATTAGCAAAGGAACAAAGACAACAGATCCACAAACACAGTCCTGTTTTCAATGCACTATTAATATTACCCTTGTTCAACAGATACGGAAAATATCTGATAATCCATGACAGGTGGGAATTCATTTATTCTAGAATCATAAGGGCTGATGTGGCAGTGGACGGATATTCCTTACTCGGCGATTACGCAAGCTGTCCTCATAAGGACCTCTTCCAGTATGGTCATTAGAAGAAACGACAAGCAGTGCTTCCATGGAAACCAAATCTGATACTGAATTTTCTTCAAAGGTAGATGAGGGAGAACCCACCAGGGCATGCTTTCTGAGGTTTTCTTTTCAAAGTAGTATACTATGGAGCTTTTATTTTGTTTTGCAAAACAAACTTCCACACTAAAAACCAAAACTAAACCAAACAAAAACTGACATAGATACTTTATCATTCCAAGATTCCACGGATCTATTAAAGACAAATGCTTGTGTGTGTGCGTGTCCCCCTCCACCCCAGGAGGGAAACGTTTTAGTACATGTGCTAAGATAATTACTGGAGTTTCTGAGTATACAATGTTTCATGGGCAAGATAGTAACAAATTAAATGTAATGATATTCTTGCATATGCTGCCATGAAACATGTCTGATTAATGGGATTATTGGCCCCTCAATGGACAAAAAAACCCAAAAAAACCAAACATGATTTATCTTAAATAGCATCTTCAATAAATATATACCAAATGGATGAATAGATAAATGGATGAATAATAAATGAAAGGATGGATGGATGAATACGATGTAAGTGGTGTGTTAGCTTTACATAATACATGGGTTTATCCTTTTTATTTTCCTAACTAATTTCTTAAAAACTTGCTTTCCCCAATTATCTAGAATCCAGTAACACCTCCCTGAGGTATTCTTTCTTCAACTATTACCCCTAAAGACTGCTTATCTCAACCTGCATGTGAGAGAAATGGCAAACCTGCCTACTCCATTATCATTATTCTCCTTCACTGCCGTATTTCCTCACTGGTTGCTGTTGGAATTGGTTCCTCTTAGCCACATGGGTTATTGCACACTGCTGAGATGACCCTTAAGAATGTATACTCCTTAAAAGAAAAAGCTTCAAGAGAAATATCCCATCCTTAAATCCCCAAAGTAAAAATCTTTTGGGTTATCCTCACGTGCAGGGCCATTGTCTATAGAAAGCATATAACGTAGTGGGCACGGTGCTGGGTCCTGCGAGTCCTCTAGCCTTGGCATCACAACGGACTGCGAGCAGCCCTGCCTCCAAAGCATTTTTAACCTCAGGGTTGAGTCTAGACTCTCTATTTATATATGGTTCAAGCCTCTTTGAGGCCTTTGTTCCTTCCTACCAAATGATTAACTAAAATCATGGAATTCATCATAGCCTTTCTGATAATACTGAACCTCAAAAGAGGTGATAGAGGATCCCCCTCCTCTCAGGAGGCTTCTTGGCCCTTTACTGAGTGCCAGGCCCTTTGTTAAGCACTTCACTTGCATCAGGTCATTTGATCCCCATATAATCTCTGTGACAGACACAGTTATTATTTCTATATTACAGATTAAGAAACTGAGACCAAGAGCAGTTCAGGAACTTGGACATATAGGGATATAGCCAGATTCGAAAGAGGGGCACCTAATTTATAGATACATAAATTATCTAGATACATAAATTGTACATATATATGGATACATAAATATATGTATAGATATATAAATACATCTAATTTATATATACATAAATTATACATATATATCCTATATACCTATACTTCATATAAGTGGTAGGGTAGGATGATAGCAGGAGGCATGGAAGGGAGAGATCAGAGAGAAGATTCTAGTGCAGGTCAGCTCATTCTGTCTTTGTGCCTATGCCACTGTGGTCTTTTGCCATGGCCCTACAAACCAGAATTATTTTTCATGCTTTCCTCCCTCCCCACAAAACATTTCATAAAATCTTATGTGAGGAAGTCTCAGTCTCACTGAATCAAATTTGATTACAAAAATATTGTATGCTTCTATTTTTTGTAGCATTCTGTGAGAATTAACACACTTAAAACTCATAATGTTGGAATGTGATGTTTCTTTGGCCAGTCTTTGCTCTGATATGATCTTACCTTTTTATTCTTTTGAAAACCCAATTTTCTCAAATGCAGATCCCAAGAAAAAAGGCTAGCAAAAAACTGCTTTTAGCTTGTGTTGTATGCTTCTCTTGGTAGAGAATTTTACCTGGTACCAAAGAAAAGCAAAAAAATAAAAATAAAAAAATAAAGTAAATTTGAAGAGAGACTGTTTTTAATGGTCAAAAATCCCCCTATTATGGACAGCTATATGTTTTTGTAGAATGTCAGGATTTACATAAGCAAATTATTCTTTCCTCAAAACCATTCCTCTCTTCATATTCCAGATCTTGGTGTCACAATATAGGAAATTTACTTCAAAATACTTCCGTGTGGACAGTGTGATGCAAATGTATGTTTGCTGAAGGTACCTTCCAGGGCAGTAAGTTGTCCTGATAGAACTGTCATCTCTCGGGTGATCACCTAGAAGTTAGTATTATATCAGAAAGGCCACAACTCCAAAGTATCTTTTATAGTGTTCCGGCTATGCTGATCTCTGATCTGATGTTACTGCATAATATAATGAATGCTGGAAATGAGCTTTCATTAGTCAAAATAACATTTAAGTTATGAGGATATTGTAATGACTTTTCCCATTTTTGCACAAACACAGAATAAAAGCCTAGCAAATCCTGTGTCTTGTACTCTTAGAGAGTGCACTGGAGACTTAATCCCTAGAGGACCCTCAGGGTCCAGCCACTGGATCAGAGGATTCTGATGGTTACTAGAAAGGTGACCACATCCTGCCTCTAAAACAGTGTTTAACTTGCCTCAGGTAAACATTTGATACAAGTTGCAGTAAGTCACCTATGAGAGCAGAGAGATGGGGTATCAGTAAGATTACAAGAGGAGTTGTATGCACTATTTTATGCCTGCTTAGAATACGTCTAAGTGTGTGGCAGAATTTAAGACCTGCTTTCATTATAACATTCTACCCTTATTACATAATTAGCAGCTAACCTTCATCATCTCAACATTTAGAGACTACATTTATCTGTAAAGGTGCCTAAAGGGGGTTTCATCAAACTGGGATGGAATTAAACTAAATATCAGTTACAGAAAGGGATCTGGAAATTCAAACAGATTTGGAGATTAAAAAAAGAAAAAGGAAAACATGGGTCAAAAAGGAAGTCTCAAAAGATAACTTAAAAATATTTTGAACTAAGTGAAAATGAAAATTAAACTCATTAAAAATTTTTGGAATGCAGCAGTGCTTAAGGGAAATTTGTGGCATTAAATGCATATATAAGAAAAGAAGAAAGATCTAAAATCAACCATCTAAACTTTCTTCTTAAGAAACTGTAGAAGGAAGATCAATTTAGACATAAAGCAAAGAGAAGAAATAACAAAAATAAAACAGACATTAATGATAATGAAAATGGGAAATTAACAGGCAAGCCAACAAAAACCAAATGCTAGTTCTTTGAAAAGAACCATAAAATTGATAAATTGCTAGTTAGACTAGCCAAGAAAAAGGAGAAAAGACACAAATCACCACTATTAGATGTGAAAGAGGAATCACCACTACTGAAATCATGGATATCAAAAGGATAATAAAGGAACATTATGAACAATATTATGTCCATAAATTTGGTAACTTAGATGAGGTGGACTAATTCTTTAAAGAAACAAACTACCTAAGTCACACCAGGATAAATAAATAATCTTAATGGGCTCATATATGTTAAAGAAATTGTATCAATAATTAAAAAGCTTCCAAAACAGAAAGCAACAGGCCCAGATGGTTTTAATAGTGAATTCTACCAAAAGTCAAGAAAGAAATGATACCAATTCTCTACAGTCTCATCCAGAAAATAGGAGCAGAGGAAATTTGCATATTTTTTTCCATGAGGACAGCATTACTCTAATGCCAAAACCAGTTTTAAGACATTATAAAAAAGGAAAACTACAAATTACAGACCAGTATTTTTCAAGAAGAGAGATGCAAAAAATATTAGCAAGTCAACTCCAATAAGGTACACAAAGAATTATACACCATAAACAAGTGGGATTTGTCCCAGGTATGCAATGCTGATTCAACATTAGAAAATGAAACAATGTAATCCACCACACTAACAGGCTAAAGAAAAACATCATGTGATCATATCAATTGATGCAAAAAAAGCACTTGACAAAATCCAATGTTTGTTCATGGTTAAAACTCTCAGCAAATGAGGTTTAGAGAGGAATTTCCTCAACCTGACAGAAAATATCTACAAAAAAAATCTACAGGTAAAATCATACTTAACCTTGAGAAACAAGAGGCTGTTGCCCTAAGATTAAGAACAAGATGAGCATGCCCCCCTCACTACTTCTATTCAACATCATAGTGGAAGCCCTTGCTAGTGCAATAAGACAAGACAAGGAAATTAAAACTATACAAGTTGAGAAATAAAATTGTTTTGTTTGCAGATAACATAATTATCTTTATAGAAAACCCCAAAGACTTGATAAAAAAAAAAAGGGGGGGGACTGCCTGGGTGGCTCAGTGGGTTAAGCCTCTGCCTTCAGCTCACGTCATGATCTCAGGGTCCTGGGAACAAGCCCCGCACCAGGCTCTCTGCTCAGCAGGGAGCCTGCTTCCCCCTCTCTCTTTGCCTACTTGTGATCTCTCTCTCTGTCAAATAAATAAATAAAATCTTAAAAAAAATAAATAAATAAAATAAAAAATACCCGTTTTCAGCAAGGTTGAAGGATAATCAGTCAATATGTAAAAGTCAATTGTTTTTCTATATAACAGTAATAAACAATTGGAATTTGAAATAAAAATCACACTATCATCTATAATAGCTCCCAGAAAATGAAATACTAAGGTATTTGAAAATTTTTAAATTTTAAATCTTAAAAAATATGTCAAGGATCTACATATAGAAAACTATAAATCTCTGATAAAAGAACCAAAGAAGATATAAATAAATGAAGCAATATCCCATATTTGATATTGCTAAGATGTCAGTTCTTCCCAACTTGATACACAGACTCAAAGTAATTTTAATCAAAATCCCAGCAACCTATTTTGTGGATATTAACAAATTGATTCTAAAGTTTGTGTGGAGAGACAAAAGAACCAAAATAGCAAGACAATACTGAAGAGGAAGAACAAATTTGGAAGACTTCAAGTTATTGAACTGCAATACTTACTACGAAGCCTCTTTGGCTAATCATGATGTCATAGTAGTTGGGGAAAGACACACATGGATCAATGTAACAGAGTAGAGAGCCCAGAAATAACCCAAAAAATAGCCAACTGATCTTTGACATAGGAGCTAAGGGAATTCAATGGATAAAGGATAGTCTTTTCAACAAATACTGATGGAAAATTTTGATATTCATATGCAAAAAAATGAATCTAGAGCCAACCCATACACTATTTATAGAAGTCAACTCAAAATGTATCATAGACCTACATGTAAAACTTCTTGAAGAAAACAGGAAAAAAATCTAGGTGACCTTGGGCTTGGCAATAAGTTTTAGACACAATACTAAAAATACAATCCATGAAAGAAAAAAAGTGAGCTTTTGTTAAAATTAAAAACTTCTGCACTGTGAAATACATTGTTAAGAGTGAAAAGCCATAGAGAGAAAGAAAATATTTGCAAAACACAAGTCTATCAAAAGACTGGTATCAAAATACACAAAGACCTCTTAAAATTCAACAATAAGAAAACAAACAAATGACTTAAAAAATGGACAAAACATCTCAACAGACACCAGATATACACCTGCATAACTGTATACATCTAGAAGATATACACATGGCAAACAGCTTATGAAAAGGTGCTTAGCATCATTTTTCATTAGGGAATTACAAATTAAAACAACTGTGAGATAACACTACATATCTATTAGAATGGTTAAAACTCAAAAATACCAAATGCTGAGGATGAAGAGCAACAGAAACTCTCATTCATTACTGGTGGGAATGCACAATAGTACAGCCACTTGGGAAGACAGTTGGGCAGTTTCTTACAGAACTAAACATAGTCTTACCATATGTTCCAGACATCACATTCCTAGATATTTATCCATCTGATTTGAAAACTTAGATCCACACAAAAAACCTATACACAGATATTTATAGCACTTTTATTCATAATTCCAACAACTGGAAGCAACTAAGATATCCTCAATAGGTGAATGTATGAACAATCTGTGGTGTATCCACGGAGTATGCATTATAAAAGTCTATGATAAAAATAAATGAGCTACCATGCCACCAAAAACATATGGATGAATCTTAAGTGCATATTGATAAGTGAAAGAAGCCAGTCTGAAAAGGCCACATACTGTATGATTCAAACTGTTTTTTAATACTTGACATTTTGGGAAAAAGTAAAATTACAGAGATGGTAAAAGATCAGTGATTGCCAAGGATTCAAATAAGGGTGGAGAAATGAATAGGCAAAGCACAGGAGACTTTTAGGGCAGTGGAACTATTCTGTATGATAATGTAATGATGGATACATGACACTATGTACTCGTCAAAACCACAGAATTTTGTAGCACAAAGAGTGAATCTTAATGTATGCAAATTAAAAAAAAAACATTATTTAGGCGTTATTAGATCCCAGGAAAGAATACAGACTGTGACAGGAGAATATAATTATATTAAAATATATGAAACAACTTCACTGAAGGGGGTGGTGGGGAAATGTGCTAACCTAAGTAACTTTGGTAATGAAATTGCACATAAGCATTGTATCCCACAAGGTTAGAGCTTCAACAAATTTGGCATAGCTATACATATATATTGGGATAGGACAATCAAGTAAATAGATGGCAGATGATATGAGCTAGGTTTCTCACTACTGGAGTGGGAATTTACAGATAAGCAAGGGGAAGAGGCTAGAATGATCCATATACTAATAGGTTAGAATTGGAGAGAGCCAGTTTAATATTGCTACTGATGGTAACATATAGAAATATTTATAGGATATATATATAGAAAATATACATATTTCTATATCTATATAGAAAAACATGTATGTGGGTAAGTATACATATATACATATCTTGGCTGTGTCAACTGAGGAACTAAACTAAATGATGCCCCAGTAACAGTGAGCATGCTTAGTACCTAAGTCATGATTTTTAATACCATTCTCTTGTAAAAGGAACTAAGTCTCCTTAGTAAAATGACTAGTTCTAGGACTGCAGGCAGAAAATATACAAGATGAGCCTGGAGCATCTTGTCGTGCCAGAAAATAATGAAGTGCTCAAAAAACGAACAGCAGTAAACACACACACACAAACACACACACACTGATGAGGTATGTCAAAAGGACACACAGTCAACTGAAAACATCCCAAATGGTTAAAGCTGGAACAATGCAAGCAAAATAGCAGTAATAATAAAGAAGCACTGAATTATAGCCCAAAGCATTAAATCTATGAATCCATCCTGACAGAAATAAATAACTGAATGACTCAGTAAGTGGGAGGAGAGGGAAAAACAAAACTACCATGAAGAGGAATTTCCAATAATTTATGTAGATACTCCACCTTAAGGAAAAGAGAAGCATAACTCCTCACTCCTTCATTGTGGGCTGTGTATAGAAACTTTCTTCTAAAGAGTATAGCATGGAAAGGAAAAAAAAAAAAGGTAACTTAACAGTGGTGAAAGCTGACAAACTTTACTCAGCCTGGTGATCAAGATCAACATAAGCAGTCATAAAGCTTGTGAGAGGACATGCCCTTGATATGATGTGATGAAAATGACACTTCAATTCTGTGGTCTTTCCAGACCTATAATGCCAGTTTAACCATGAGAAAAACATCAGACAAATTCCAATAGAGGGGAATTCTATCTAATCAGTCTTCCTCAAAATAATCAAGGTCATCGGAGACAAGATGAAGTCTGAGGAAATGCCACAGCCAAGATGAGCCTAAGAAGACATGACAACTAAATGTAATATGGTTTCCTGGATCAGAAAAGGGACATTAGATAAAAACTAAGGAAATCTGAATCAACTATGGATGTTAGTTGATAATAACATACTCATATTGGTTCATTAATTATAACAAATATACAATACTAATGTAACATGTTAATAGAAAAAACTTTGTACATGAAGGTATATGGCAACTCTGTACTTTCTGCTCAATTTTTCTGTAAATCTAACACTGCTCTACAAAATAAAGTCTATTAAGAAAAAAATGTGATACACACATATATACACACAATGGAATATTATTCAGCCATAAAGAAGAAGGAAATGCTGCTACTTGCAACAACATGGATGAAACTTGAGGGCATTATACTAAGTGAGTAAGTCAGACAGAGACAGACAGACAAATACTTTATGATCTCACTTAGATGTGGAATCTCAAGAAGCCAAATTCATTGAAACAAAGGACCTATTAGTGGTTCTTAGGCGTGGTACGTAAGGGATGGAGAAAATGGACGAGTGTGGTCAAAGGGTACAAACCTACTAGTTATAAGATGAAGTCCTGGGGATGTAATGCACAGCACGATGACAGTACTTAACATATTGTGCTGTGCATTTGAAAGTTGCTAAGAAAGTAGATTTTAGAAGTTCATAACCACTAAAGAAAAATTGTAACTACACAAGCTGATGGATATATTAACTAATCTTATTGTGTTAGTCATTTCACAATATATATATATATAAAATCACTACATTGCACAACTTAAATTTATATGATGTTATATGTCAATTATATCTCAATAAAACTGAAAATTTTTAAATAAAAAGATTTTAAATAAATAGAAATTAAAACTTCCATCAGCTTAAAGGTAACAGAATCATGTTTCCATGGATATAGTTCACTTAGACCAAACATTTCTCCAGCTAGTCATTTAGCTCAGATAAAAAATACTTGATAAAATATATTGCTCACATTATTATAAATAGTAATTATATGTCATCTTCTATGTAAGAGCTCAAAGGATTTTACAATTAAAAAGTACAAGCAGGGCACCTGGGTGGCTCAGTCCATTAAGTGGCTGATTCTTGATTTTGGCTCATAATCTCAGGGTCATAAGACCCTGAGTGGGGTGCCGCACTCAGCATGATATCTGCTTAGGATTCTCTCTCTCTCTCTCTGCCTCTCCTGCTTGTGCTCTCTCTCTAAAATAAATATTTTTTAAAAAGCCTACTTGTAATCTCTAAGGGTATAGTTAAATGTTACATTCCATTGTAAGTAAACTAATAATAAAAGATAAGTAAAAAGTAAACATGCTCAGCTCACTCTGTGTGCAACACAAATTAGGGCTCACTCTAATGACAGTCATCATGATGAACACCGAATCTTTCAGAAATGGTAAATGGCCCTGACCACTTCCGTTTCCTGAGGCTTCTGGATATTAAGAAATAAAGACAGATCAAAACAGAATTACTCAAAATTGTGTAGTCTAAAATTGTGTCTTCCTAATTCTTAAACAAAATGCTTCAAATAGAAAAATACACATATTCAGTACATACTGTCAATATAAATGTCCTGTTTATCAGATAATGATGGAATTTCTAGTGATTTGTAGTGAACCACTATATAACTGTAAAGCTATATGATGAATGCCTTCTCCTATTACTTCTCAGCTTTATTCTCTGACCATACATAATAATAATTGCCCCTAGCACTCACTGAACACTTACTATGTTCTACCTATTAAAACCTTCCCAATAGCTGTGAGCTAGATAGTACTATAATCTTCATTTTACAGGTAAGGAAATTAATTAATTTATGTAGAGATGACAGTGTCCTCAAGGTGTCACAACTGGCAAGGGTGGACCTGGGATCTGAACCTGGTGGTCTGTGTGTATAACCTCACAGTCCACGGACCTCTGCTTCTATCTAGGTGGGTAAAATCATCTGGGAAGAACAAGAAAGGGTCTAAAATTAGGGCTTTTTTTGTGCATGTCAGATCCCAATCCCTCCTACCGACACAGTTCCTAGAGAGTAGACTCATCTAGTGGGACCACCTAAAGGAGTGGAGGCACCCCACTGTCCCAGCAGCCTGCATCTGCCTCCAGAGAAAATGCTATTTGGATTTGCTCTCAGTGGCCACACGAATAATTCACAACCGTGACCCAGTGCTGCAGCTGGTGTGAGCTATTTCTCTCTACCTAGCAGCTCCAAGAGACCTGTAAATTCAGTTCAAGACCTCTTGCGGCAGAGAGAAGAGAACATACAGCCCTCTGGTGAGATGCAATCAGTGAGGATGATCTGATGGGAGTTATGCAAATACTGCTCCTCCAGGGTGACTGTGCCAGGGAGCCAAACATCAAATTCCCTTCCTGGCGAGAGACTCAGGCATTGCCTGTTCCTGAGACTCCTGCCTCAGGTTACTGTCACAGTCTGCCCTCCCCTTCAACCAGCCATTTATGAATGCTGCTTCCCAATTACCACATTGTTTATTAAGAAACTTCATTAAACTCTAAGACAGAGCTAAAAGAGAATTGGGCCTTATACAGGAAGAAACAGAGTATTCCAGTAGCTTTTATTTGGGAGAACATGATTTTCTCTCTTTTTTTTTTTAAAGATTTTATTTATTTGAGAGAGAGAGAGAATGCGAGAGCGGTAGGGGGGTGGGTAGGGTCATACGGTGAGGGAGTAGCAGACTCTCCTGCTGAGCAGGGAGCCCAATGTGTGGCTCGACCCCAGGACCCCAGGATCATGACCTGGGCCGAAGGCAGACGCTTAACCGACTGAGCCACCCAGGTGCCGAAATAACATGATTTCCTATATTAAAAAATAAACAAATACAGAAAATCCCAGCAGTTTCACTCACCTAGCAAAACCACCTACTGTCTCCATTGCTAAAGTGACTTTTACTTTCATTTTAGCTGTGAAAGACACAGGTGCCATATTGCTGCTGCTTAGTTACGTGTTAGTAGATAATTTACTTAACTGATTTGTGCCTTGGTTTCCTCATCTATAGAAATGGATTAATACATGCCTCACAGAATTATTGTGAAGACTAGTAAGTTTATACAAGCAATTAGTGTGGCCACCTTGATTATTACCCATGTGGAACTGAAATCAAGCAATTTTCTCAGGACAGATTATTCAAATGAATTTCTAACTACATGTATATTGTTCAGGCCAGTTCATTTTGTCCCTCCTTTTCATCTATGCCCTTTGCACTAATAATGACTAATTCTACATTTCCAAAATGTCTCTCCTGAATTGTAGATTTGAATATGTAACTATCTGCTAAATATATACATGTGGACCCCAAAAGCACTTGATATTGTGTATAAAACTTTCTCATAGACCTTCCTATTATATTAATAATTTAATTTTAAAATATTTTTTATAAACAGTATGGAATGTGTTTAAGTTTTAAACAGTTGTACAAGCTAATTCTAATCTACTTCCTAGGGGGGTTTAGTTAGTATTTGAAGTACCTCATCAGAAATCAAGCTCTAAGGATGCTTACTAAACATCTGAATTACCATTATCAAAATCTAAGACCCTAGAGTATGTAATTAGCCTATGGGATATTACAACCTTTTTAAAAAATTTTTAATTACTAAAGAAATGAATGTGTTCAAGAAAGATGACCGGCTAGAAATGTTCTACACTCTCCACTACTCTTCCACAAACATGAAACAAGAACCCAACAAGAGCCTGAGGCTAGCCTGCCAATGGTTCTGCATTCCCCCAGTCCACAAACCACTTTGTAACCTAACCAGTCTAGATGGTTGGCTGACCCTTCTCTCAGAAAGTCCCAGAATCTTTCCCCTGAGACTTTTCTACAAGGTGCTGGTTGGGTGCCTGGTACAAAGTATGGCACTGTTTTTGTGCCTTCTCGCTAATTGCGTTTGGGCTTTGGGCCTGAGTAGAATTTGGCCTAAGACTTGCTTTCAGGATAACATGCCATCTGGTAGCAATGTTGTGGCAAAGAGAAAGCACAGACCACACCCACTTCGGCTCCAATAGAGGTTACCATGTTTACGAAATAATCTGGCATCTTCTGATCTGTCAAATTGGCTTTAGAGCAATTTGCACCAATTTCCTATTTGATGGCTGGCCCTACAGTTTACCCTCGAGTCACAAATGTAGGAGTGATTCTAGATTATTTGCTTTCCTTGAGCTCACTTACCTAATCAGTCCACTTACTTACAGTCTATCCAGCACATCTCTTCAACTGCATCCTGTTAACCATACCCTAGTCCAAACCCTCATTCTTATTCTTCAAACTCTAGAAGCACTTTCCAACTTCCCTTCCCCCTCATCTTGCCATACCTTCTAACACATACACATTGTAGTCACACTAGTGTATTCACACATGTAACCTTATTCTACTGCCTAAAAGCTTTCAAAGGTTTGCATTACCAACGTGGTGAATAAAATTTAAATACTTTGCTGAAATCCATCATTTTATCTTCTGCCTTGGACAGTATCTATCCTGGTCAGATCTTACTCTTACCTTCTAGACTTGGAGAACCCCATGACATTCATTTCTGTATCATCAACACCCAGAAAATGGAGGATGTTCAGTGCACATTTACTGGAAGAAGGAGAATCACAGTAGTTGTTTGAACAACTATTTAAAATGAAATTGAATATAATAGCTGATACTTCTTGAGTAATTACTATGTGCCAGAGACTATTCATGAGCTCTTCACATAAATTAATTCATTCAATTCTCACAAGAACAATATAAGGTAATATTATAATTATTCCATTTTTACAAATGTGAACACTGAAGCACAGAGAGGTTAAATAACTAGCCCCAAACCACACAGCTTATAATCCACAGACCCAGGACTCAAATTGTAGCAGTCAGGCCCCAGAGGTACTATATCTAACCATTCCACTCTGCAGTCTCTTATAGTCTTTGAGATGGATGAAACTGTTGGTTAACAGAATTTTGGATCAGATACTTTACAATTCTGTATCTCATGTTCATCTGTAAAATGAAAGTAATTGTGCCTGGCTCATAGAGCCATTGTGAGGGCCAAATGATATAATCCTATGCATCTCACTTATACTTGAGTGCCTTAGGACATGAGAATATGCTCTTCCCTCTGGAATGTTCTTCCAGATGCCCACATGGTCAGCTCTCTCTTTACCTGCAAGTTTTTGCTCAGATGCCACTTTCTCAGTAAGTCCAAACCCGAGTATCCTATTTTAAATGACATTCTCACATTCTACAATCCTGATTCTTACCTTTCTCTACTTTGTTCCTCTTTCCATATCACCTAGCATCTTCTAGCATACTATATAGTTTACTTAATTACTGTGTGTTATTTGTTGTCTGTCTTCCTTAGCTGGACCATAAATCCCCTAAGGGCAGGGATTTTTATCTGGTTTATTGAGAGACTGAGCCAAACTGCCTCGAACAGTGACTAGCTTGGAGAGGCACTCAATCAGTATTTGTTGAATAAATGAAATTTCTTTTCCTTCCCCTCTTTTCATATATATTAACCCCATTTCATCCTCCAAACTCAGTTATGCTTTATTTTCTCAAGGAAACCTTGTCTGGCAAACTCATTCCACTCCTAATCCAAAACTATGGTCCCCTTGTACATTTTCTCCCTAGGACTAAGTACAGATTTATCAATGTTTATGTTTGTGAGTACTTGATTAATGTGTGTTTTCCCAGCAGATGATAATGTATGTGAAGATGGGAACTCCTGTGCTTACTATTTTATCGCCAGGCTAAGCACAGTGGCTGGCCTCCAATAGAGGTTATATGATAGACCTTGAATGTGAACTGATAGTGAATGACTCGATACAGGAGTAAATATCTGCTTCATTTCAGTCTGCAAGAAATGGGTAAGTGCTACATGAACTCCTCATATGGATATGTTATTGTCATATGCCACTTGAATATACTTTGCAAGTTTGCCTACTTAGAATGGTTAATTTTATGTGTCAACTCAACTGAGCCATTGGGTGTCCAGATACTTGGTCAAACACTGTTCTGGGTATTTCTGGGAGAGTATCTTTGGATGGGATTAACATTTAGATTGGTAAACTGAGTAAAACAGATTGCCCTTCCTAATGTTGGGGGGCCTCATTCAGTTCATTGAAGGCAAAAATCGAACAAACCTGGTTCTCAGGCCTTTGGACTCAGACGATACCCACACTGTCAGTTCTACTAGGTCTCCATGCTGTCGACTGTAGATCCTGGGACTTGTCAGCCTCCATAATATTGTGAGCCAATTTCTTATACTAAATCTCTTTTTGGTTCTGTTTCTCTGAGGAACCCTGACTAATACAACTATTTTATTTGGCTCCATACTCACAATCTTGGAGTACAAGTAGTACAGATGGTGTTATGTGAAATCACGCATCTTCAATATGGCCAAATCAGAAATAGAATCCAAGTCTTCTGACTCTACAAAGTCCTGTTTTTAGCGTCTTTTTGGTTTCAGGGTAACATACTACCTGCTAGCAAGATTCTTAGATGGCCATTATAAAGGCCTTGTCTTTTTCGAATGTGCTTCTGCCTCAATATTTCTCTACAATCAGATCCTATAGACCTCCCAAACCATATCTATCAATTAAAAATGTGTGTATATGTATATAATTTGAATTTTGTTGTACATAAAAATGCAAAATATTATTTCAATAGTCACTGCAGGAATGAGTGCGGAAAAAGTAGTAATATATGTGTAACTGTATAGGTCAAATTTAACACTGAAAATGTGAAATGTATAGCAGATTTTAAAAGCAAATTTGTTAAACTCTGAATCACCTGTCAGACCACAAAAATGTCACCTCCTATATGAAGCCTTATGCGATGTTTAATTTTATGTGTCGACTTGACTGGGCTATGAGATGCCCAGATAGCTGGTGAAACACTATTTATGGGAATGTCTGTAAGCGTTTCTACAAGAGATTAGCATTTGGATTGGTAGACTAAGGAAAGAAGATCCCCTTCAACAATGTGGGTGGGCACTGCCTAGTCCATTAAGGGTCTGACTAGAAAAAAAAGGTGAAGAAGGGGTAAATTTTCTCTGTCTGAGCTTGGATATCCATCTCCTCCTACCCTGAGTCATTGGCACTTGGGCCTATAGAGTTGGCAGGACTTACACCATCAGCTTTCCTGGGCTTCCAGCTTGCAGACAGCAAGTCATTTAGACTTCTTGGCCTCTGTAATCACAAGAGCCAATAAATAAACAAACAAACAAAAAATAAATCCTATTTGTTCTGTTTCTCTGGAGAACCGACATATACTTAATCAATGTGCTCCCCAGAAAAAGCCACTTCTTTTGCTCCTATGGAAAAATACAATTCTCTTATATGAATTATCATATACTATTGCAATGACTTCTTTACATGACTTTCTCTCCCTTAGACTGAGGGTTTGGTTTTGTTTTGTCTTGTTTTCGTTTGCTTATTTTTTTGTTTTTGGTTTGTTTTGTTTTGTTTTTTGAAGGCAGGGATAATCTCAAGCCCTGAACACAGTACCCACCAAATTCTAGTTGTTCTTTAGTCTCAGGTACATCCACCAAATGCCCTGTCGCCCCTCTTCCCCTCAAAGCACTTTGCCTTCCTTTTCAAGGAGCATTCAGAGAAAACTTTAAAAAGAAAATATTTATCAGCCTGAACATTTTCTAACCTCAAACTGACACCACTTTAACCAAAAATAACTAGACATTTGTCACTTTTTCTTGTTTCCTTGATGATGTTGAGGTGAAAGAGGCACAGCTCCTTAGACCTTGCCCTGGATAGCTGAAAGGAGGAAAATGCCCACCAATCCACAACCACCCAAGTTTATGCTAAAAACTTCCACTAGTGCCGTTCAGGAAGAGAAGGTTTCTGATGAATTTCTGCTGCCCAATTCATGCACAGAGAAATAAAGAACAGCAGCCAGTGTAATTAGCAAGCAGATCTTCCAGCAACAGGATTTACACCTGGACATAAACATGTTCACTGAGGTTAGGATGAAGATTTGCTAAGGCAAACGCTTTTTGAAAAATTGTAAAGCTAATGATCTTGCACTGACAGCATAACCTTGAGCTTATTGCCAAATAGAATGCCAAGTGTAAACATTTAATGAAAGAAAACAGGCGATGATAATGGTCCTTCTTGTGACCCCCAGATGAGTGACTCTTTGAGTGCTTTAGAGGTCAGGAGAAACACTTCCTTATTTGCTACTATTTTTTATGCAGTTTTATGTATTTTATGATCTGACTTGATACGGATGAGAAGCACTTCATCAGTCAGTGTAAGATGCAATAATTGCTTCTCTTCCTCCAATTTCTTATCCCCAGAAGTGGAAATAATCATCCCTTAGCTGCAGCAGGGGCCAGCTATTATTTTGAAATATTGATGAGGAACATAGGTAAAATCATTAAGGCTCATTCTATGGATTAGGGACATTTATGGAATTTATCATGTATCAGGGTGGGGAACTGAAGCCATGTGAAGGTAGATGAACACATAATATACTACCCATCATCTGAGGTTCCAGTAACCAAACTTCTCTGTTAACTGGAAGAATGGCACTGTGAAAGAAACACAGAATATATAAAGGACTTGAGAATGAATTCTGTTCTCCAACCTCAAATAAACTAACCACTCTGAACTCCCATTTGCCTTATCGCAAAAAAAGGTGGATAATAATTAAGGGATAAAATGAGTATATGTGAAACTGATTTGTACAGTGCCTAGAACAAAGAGGTCAAAAAATGAATGGAAAATAAGAAGCATCCATCCATGTTTTAAATTAAACAATATCCATATTATAATATTTTTCTTCCTTTCCTCTTTGCTTCCCCAACATCCAATTCCTTCCCCACATTGGAGGAACTCCCCATCTGCACACATATAATGAAGTGCCCACTTTAATTATTACAGAAGATAAACTCTCTATTTACATCCAGAAAATGAGTCACAGACATATCACTATATATTTCACTTATTTATCATACTTATTGTTATTGCCTGCATTTTCCCCAATACCATAAGCTTCATAAGGGAAAGCATTTTTATATTTTTTTCACTAGTATGTCCCCAGAACACTACTTAAGATGCAAAAATATGATTAATAAATGTATGTTAAATGAATTTGACATTTCTATTCAAAATATTGAATCATGAACAAATAATGCATAAATTAAGGAAGACTTAAAATTCACTCTAGCTGGTAGACAACAACAATCTAAATGTTCAGTGGAGGCACTCAGCAGAGATAATGTCGGCAGAGCCATTGAGCACTAGCAGAGGAAGCATCATGCCAGAATCTTCTCTACTTTCAGACTCCAGAGCCCTCTTTGTTCCTGCCTGCTTTCCAAGACTACTTTTGCAGATTCCGCCCTAATCTTGTGAGCTTCTCGATAGCCTTTCCATAAATTCATTTATTGCTTAAAACAGGTCTGGTTTCTGTTTCTTGCAACCGTGTGACTAGTACTGAACTTGCTTCTTTGGTGCCTAGAGAACAGGAGCTGTTAAGATCAGAGTTAGTGGCAACATTATGACAGACTGAATCCCAATTTGATGGTGTCACATATGAGTTAGCCACCTGTGTGTTTAATCATCAACTAAATGACTGCGAAGACAATTAGCTGCATTAGATCCATGCTCCTCTAGCTCTAATAATCATGAATTCAACTATCACATAGATATCACTGTTGAATACCTGTGAACAATGCCTAGAATCAGAGATAATTCCTCATTTTAAAAAGGTAACACTGGATAAGACATTTTTTTAGACTATAAAAAGCACTAAGGGAAAAATCATTTAAACATCTACTTTTTAAAATATAATTTTAAGAAAATGAAAAACCAAGCAACAATGGGAGAAAATATTTGCAATTTCTAACAAATTACTTCTATCCAGAATATATAAACATGTATCAAAATAAATGCATAAAAATATAAAGAATATGTGAAAGACTCTTACAACTCAATAATAAAGGAACAAGCAAACCATTTTTTTAAATGAGTAAAAGACTTGAATAGCACTTTACAAAAGAAAATATAAGAATAGCAGTAAGTACATGAAAAGATATTCATCATTAGTCATCAGGGAAATGCAAGATAAACTCTCATAGGTTGCTGGTGAGAGCATAAATTATACAGCCACTTTCAAAAACATGTCATCAATTTTTACAAAGATAAACAATACTTATTATAAAACCTACCTCTTCTACTCTTAGGCATTTACAGAAAATCAATAAAAGCATATGTCTGCAAAATAATACACTTAAATGTTCATTGCAGCTATATTCAAAGTAGCCCAAGCTGGAAACAGCCAAATGTTCTGTCAATAGGAGAATGGATAAACAAATTGTAGTATATTTGATGAAATACTACTCAGCAATAAAAAAGAAGAACTACTGATACATGAAACATGGATGAATTTCAAACATTTTGCTGAGTGAGATATATCAAACGCAACAATTTGTACTACACAGGGGGAGGAGCAAGATGGCAGAAGAGTAGGGGACCTAAATATTATCAGGTCCCAGGAGTTCAGCTATATAGTTATCAAATCATTCTGAACACCTACAAACTCAACAGGAGATCAAAGAGAAGAAGAGCAGCAATTCTAGGAACAGAAAATTGACCACTTTGTGGAAAGTAGGACTTCCAAAGAAGTGAATCCGAGGCGATGTATGGGAAGAGAGACCACAGGGGGAGGGGGCCGGCTCCTGGCAAGTCGTAGAGCAGCGGAGCACAAAATCAGAACTTTTAGAAGTCTGATCCACTGAGGGATGTCGCTCCAGAGGCTAAGCGAGGGGGGGGTGGAGCCCTCACGGGGACAGTGTGGTCTCAGGCCCTGCAGGGTTACAAAAAGACCAGGGGTGTCTGAGTGTGGCAGAGCTCCCAGGTATTGGAGTGGGGAAGCTGGTTGCAGAGATGGAACCAAGGAGTGGGCTCTCAGCTCGGGGTTACCTTAAACTGTGATCCAAGGCACAGTCAGGCCGCTGCTCTTCGAGCAGGAGCCCCACAAGTGGCAGATCCAAGGAGACCCCCTCCTTCCTCCTCTGGGAGGAGTCGCGGAGAAGCATGCTGCAGGAATCTGCTGGGTTTGGAGACTTCAGACGGGGCCGTGCACCAGAGACAGAAACACTCGGCTGGGTGAGCTCGGAGTGCAGCTGGAGACCCGGGAGACAGAAGGGATTGACTGCTTTTCTCTGAGGATGCACTGAGGAGTGGGGCCCTGAGCTCTTGGCTGCTCTGGGGCTAGAGATTGGGAGGCTGCCATTTTCATTCTCATCCTCCAAAGTGGTACGGAAAGCATTCAGGGAACAAAAGCTACAAGAGCGAACCCAAGCAGATTGCTTAGCCCGGCCCCTGGCAAGGGTGGTGCGATTCCGCCTCGGGCAAAGACATTTGAGAATCACGGCAACAGGCCCTTCCCCCAGAAGATCAACAAGAAAATCCAGCCAAGACCAAGTTCACCGATCAAAGAAAACGGCGGAACTACTGAGATAGGAAAAAGCAACACATAGAATTCATGGCTTTTTCCCCATGATTCTTTAGTCTTTCAAAGTTAAACCTTTTAAATTTTATTTTTTTCTTATTCTATTTTTTAAATTTTTCCTCTTTCCTATTTTAATGCTTTTTAACTATTTTATCTTTTCAATACCTTTTTAAAAATCTTTTTTAATTTTCATTGTTATAGTCATATTCTATCCCTTCACTGTATTTAACCTTATTTTTTGTATACATATAGATTTTTCTTTCTTTAAAATTTTGGGATACAGTTTCTTCTAAGAGATCAAAATATACCCTAAATCTAGCGCATGGCTTTGTTCTAGTCTCCAGCCTCCCCTTCACTCCCCCTCACTGAAATGGACAGATTATCTAAGCAAAAGATCAACAAGGAAATAAAGGCTTTAAATAACACACTGGACCAGACAGATATCAGATATATTTAGATCATTCCATTCAAAAGCAAAAGAATACACATTCTTCTCTAGTGCGCACGGAACATTCTCCAGAATAGATCACGGCCTGGGTCACAAATCAGGTCTCAACCTGTACCAAAAGACTGGGATCATTCCCTGCATATTTTCAGAACACAGTGCTCTGAAACCAGAACTCAACCACAAGAGGAAAGTCGGAAAGAACTCAAATACATGGAGGCTAAAGAGCATTCTACTAAAGAATGAATGGGTCAACCAGGAGATTAAAAAATTAAAATTAAAAAAACTCATGGAAACAAATGAAAATGAAAACAGAACTGTTCAAAATCTTTGGGACACAGCAAAGGTGGTCCTGAGAGGAAAGTATATAGCAATACAAGCCTTTCTCAACAAACAAGAAAGGTCTCAAGTACACAATCTAATCCTACACCTAGAGGAGCTGGAGAAAGAACAGCAAAGAAAGCCTAAACCCAGCAGTGAAGAGAAATCATAAAGATCAGAGCAGAAATCAATGAAATAGAAATCAAAAGAACAGTAGAACAAATCAATGAAACTAGGAGCTGGTTCTTCGAAAGAATTAATAAGATTGATAAACCCCTGGCCAGACTTAACAGAAAGAAAAGAGAAAGGACCCAAATTAATAAAATCATGAATGAAAGAGGAGAAATCACAACTAACACCAAAGAAATACAAACAATTATAAGAACATATTATGAGCAACTATACGCCAGCAAATTAGACAATCTGGAAGAAATGGATGCATTCCTAGAGTCACATAAACTAAGAAAACTGAACCAGGAAGAAATAGAAAACCTGAACAGATCCATAACCAGTAAGGAGATTGAAACAGTCAT
>CM052897.1:61277871-61295213 GCA_028534135.1 Potos flavus | reverse complement strand
ATCTTCCCCTCCACCTGAGGCCTGCTGGACTACCATGTTTTTCTCAAGGTTATCTTTAAGCATGCTTGCATGACCAGCACAACTCCTCCTGGTTATATTTTCAAGAGTGTATTATTTTGAGGGATGGTTACACTTGATGCAGAGCTTAGGAACTGACACAGGGTCTGCACTCTCCAGTTGACCTCCTTCAACTCTCCCTCAGCTACTTTCCCTAGACTTATATACCCTTGGCCCTTTTACTACTGGAATCATATCAAGACAGCTATAGCCCAGCTACCATCCACAGCACCCACCTGGAATATGGAAACTTATGCCTCCTTGCCTCTGCTCCCTCTCTTGCCTTCTCTTTTCTCCCTGCAAATACAGACTGTTCTTTCTTCTAGCTTACCTTGAGGCTTTTCCAAACATATACCTCCAACTTTGGATGATGGCTTGTTCAGCTCCCCCAAGAACTCTTTTATGGTATTTTGTTGGTCCTCAAGACCCACAATTCTGCAGTTCTGATAATTTCCATCTAGGGAATAAAATGCCTCTCTGTATACAGCCCCAACTTTAACTGAAAACTTGGCTAGGGCCTCTTTCTTTCTTCAAGTAGAGGGCACAAGCAGTCCATAGGGAAGGAAGGAGAGGATCCAATCATTCCCTCTGTAAGTTTATAACTAATTCTTCAATTCTTGCTTCAAATAGGCTGGAATGTTTGAAAAGGATTCATGGTCATAGAGTAGTTCTGCTCCCTTTAAGTAGATTCAGCACGGATGTCTCAGCACCTCTCATTAGACTTTGGGGAAAACGATTACCCGTTGTCTTCAGAAGCCCCAGTTGTCAAACTGTTTCCTTGAGAATAGACTCTGAGGCTCTGAGATTTGCATATAGGAGGGGTACTGTAGAGTGTACTACAGATCTAGACCTGTGAGGGTTGAGTGAAGCTAGACTGGGCACGGGGAGATGTTAAACTGTGAAAAAGCTGCAACAAAGCTCTCACCCAAAGGGAGCTCTGGGGAGGGCCCTTCAGGGTTGCCCCAGACTGGAAGAAGGACTTGAACACTGCAGGAAAGGGACACAATTTTGGGGAAGGACAAGCAGAAACGATGGAAGAAAAAGTTACTAATCAATTCAATAAAGAAAGTCATGATCTTTTTGCCCATTTATCTTTGACTCACCTTTTTCAATGACAATTTGCCATGTCATTCCACATAATTTTTACTGCAGAAAATAAAAAATTTATTTGCCTAGGTGAATGCCACACTGATTTCCTTAAAGTCACAAATGGAAAAGTGGTCAAAGGTGACATCAAAAGTCAGAAGAGACCATTAGTCAATGACCATGTTTTCCATGTTAGTAGGGACATCATTCAATCTAACAGACACAACCAAAGGGTACACTTCCCTAGACCATCACAGAAACTTTGAATTTATTACCTCTGCTTTTTCTAATTAGACCTCTGGAGACCTGAACAAATAACACAATCAATTGGAACTTGGAGTGGAAACTAGTTCTCAAAGGGCAGTACTGCATTTTCTGTCAAGGGCTGCTCATTATTCCTAATTTAAAAATCTACACCCCATTTGCAATGTCTGCATTGGCACAGACTACACCACAGAAATGAGCTTTACTGAAACTTAAGTATTTCCCTCCATAGTACATCTAATACAGATTCACTTTATTTTATTTTTTAAAAGATTTTATTATTTATTTATTTATTTATTTGTCAGAGAGAGAGAGAGATCACAAGTAGGCAGAGAGGCAGGCAGAGAGAGAGGGGGAAGCAGGCTCCCTGCTGAGCAAGGAGCCCGATGTGGGACTCGATCCCGGGACCCTGGGATCATGACCTGAGCCGAGGGCAGGTGCCTAACCAACTGAGCCACCCAGGCGTCCCCAGATTCACTTTAAAAGGTAATCTTACTCAAATGATTTCCAGTACTGGTACTTTATATTTAAATAATAAAAATGCTTTCAAATCTATTATGTGACTTTGGGCAAATCATTTCCCCTCTCATTGTCTTACTTTTTTATATTAAAAGAGGCAGGGAGGGGCGCCTGGGTGGCTCAGTTGGTTAGGCGACTGCCTTCAGCTCAGGTCATGATTCCGGAGTCCCGGGATCAAGTTCCACATCAGGCTCCCAGCTCCGCGGGGAGTCTGCTTCTTCCTCTAACCTTCTCTCCTCTCAGGCTCTCTCTCTCTTTCTCTCTCTCTCTCAAATAAATAAATGAAATCTTTAAATAAATAAATAAATAAATAAATAAATAAATAAATAGAAGAAGCAGCAGGGAGAGGCAGGAAAATTAATACCTGTTCTGTGAAAATTAGGTTTGCTCTAAAGATGAAATGAGTTAAAACAAGCAAACATTAAATTATTCAAAAGTTTAATGTGTGTGATTTTCTCAAAGATAGCATAGTATGATATAGAAATGTTCAAACTGATTATGCATTGGAATTACTTATAGTATTTATTATTATTATTATTATGTGTTAGTCACCATACTGGACATCATTAGTTTTTGATGTAGTGGTCCATGACTCATAATTGCCCAGATTACTGGGAATATTACAAAATTACAAAATACAGTATTACAAAAGATTCTGATTCAGTAGTTCTGGGATAGGGCCCCAGAAATTAGCATTAATAACAAGCACCAAGAAAACTGAGATGGAAGTGGTTCAGAGTCACATATGTAAAAATACTTAGAGTAGCATAATTATGGTGACCATGTTCCCTTCCTCATTCTGCTGGTGACTAGCATATGGCCATGGCCAATGTCACTCAATGGTCCTCAGCCTCAGTCTCATCACATGTGCATCTGTGATTAAAAGAATATTACTTTAAGAGACTGTATTAAGAAACAAAAAAGATATTCTTTATAAGACACAAACCATTCTGTAAATGATCATTTGTAGAATTTTATGACCTTACTCTTAGAGAAAGGAAGTTTAGTGGGAATGAGTAGAGATGTGGTTAAAGTGATACAGCCCTGTAAAGTTTAGGCAAAAAACAAGACACTAAGGAAATATGGATGGTACTCTTCTTGGAAAGGTAAGAGTGAATAGTGAAGCAAAGAACTCAAGTCTGGTTCTTCTGAAATCCACTGACTCCCAGTGGTGTTCATTTTAATGACATTTTGGATCATGAATTACTATTTCTGGATAGGAGTCACAATTTTTAATAAAGATGCATCTTACCATGATAAGTGATATAAAAAATAGTTTTTGCTCCAAGGCAATTTTCCACTAGAATGTTATTGATTTTAAGAAGTAGCAATAGCTATATATCCACCAGAATATACATATGAATTAATTATGCTCAAGTGGGCAAAATGGCTTCCAGCTTTGATTAAATCAACCCAGCAGTATTCCTTTCTCTAACAATCAGCAAAATCAAATCGGTTACAACTTGGGCTACCTTAACAGGTACCTAAAATGAAAAACACAAACACACTAACCTTGCACCTTATGACGTGTGGAAAGTGTTAAGATTTCTCTTTCTTCAATCATCACTACCACCTGGCTGTAGGTGATTAACAGCTTTCTTTTACTTAGGCAGTCTTAATATTTATTGAGCACATTCTACTATAGAAAGCTCTATGGAACTGAACTTGGCTGGAAAGCATGGTTGGTTATATATACATTCGTGGCACACACTCAGGAAGAACTTAAAGCGCCACTAGATCTAACCTTGAGAAGTTCTGCAAGACTGCCAATTGCTGCTTGTAAACTGTACAGCTTGAAATAAGAAAAACATGTATTTCCCTGTCAGGAGGATGCAAAGCTTCACTGAAACTCTTCCTGGGCTTATCCATCTCACTGCTGTTAAAAATAAGCTATTGATTTTCCTCACACCATACAATCTGTTGAAGAAAACTAGCAGAGGTACATGCCCAGTAAGAAGTAGGCTAAGGTTATTATGCTAGAAAAATGAGATGTTGGAAAAGTTTTGACAACATGTAAAACTAATTAGTAAGCACTTCTCAGAACACAAAGCAAGCTACCAGTATATGAAACCTTTAAAGGTTTGTATTTCAAATCTCATCTTAAGTTATTCTGTCATTAAGCGCAACCCTGGACTAGCATGCTAACTATTAATAGTGCCTCCTCTGCAAATAAATGACATCCTTGAAGACATATTCTCCCAGAAAACCACTGAAGACAGGTGAATCATTTCAGGGGCACTGATGTATTACTCATTAGAAGAAAACAGTATCATGAGACAGAAGAAAAATAAATATGAAGTGCCTTTTGGGCCTAAAAATATCACATTAAAGATTGGGTCATTATCTTTCTCTTCACTCAAATCAGAAAACTCTCTATATATCAAAAATCCAAAGGCCTTGAAGAGTTATTTTACTGTGAGTTTGGAGACCATGGGGGCACAAGGCAGCTCTTCTCTGTAGCCCATGATGAGTGTGTTCTGCAAGGCAATGAAGGGTTAATTTCCCATTTGTATTTCCTGCTGTAGAGTAGTATGGACTCAGCGGCTCCACTAGCAAATCAAAAGAGTGAACATCTGGAATAGAAACACCTCGGGGGTGTCTGATGTCATTGCTCATCTCTGCCCTCTGTGGTAGCAATCATTGTCAGTGGAGAAGAGGACAAGGTAGCTGAGAGATATTCCTCAAACGCTCTTGGAATGATATGGGTGACTTCTGTTAAGAATGGAGAATTAATTCTACTGTTGGAATTTTAATTTTTAGTTCCAGGCTAGTGTACCAGGCATCACATTCCTAGTGTATAACATCAGTCTTCACTGGCACTTTGGTCCTCAGTCTTAGCACTTGGCTGCTAAATGAATTGGCTCTGATATTCTATCTCCTATGATGACTACTCTAATAATAGTAATATAATGCTTTACAGTGTACAAAGCCAACTCCTCCCAGAGACTCAAGAGTGAGAATAAAGTTCGGGTTCTAGGGAAAGAGTTCAGGGAACCTAGAAGGGAAGAGTCATGGACTTCCACTTTAATCCTTGGTTGTTTTTTTTTTGTTTTTTTTTTTTAAGATTTTATTTATTTGAGAGAGAGAGAATGATAGAGGAGAGGTCAGAGGGAGAAGCAGACTCCCGCCAAGCGGGAAGCCCAATGTGGGACTCGATCCCAGGACTCCAAGATCATGACCTGAGCTGAAGGCAGTTGCTTAACCAACTGAGCCACCCAGGCGCCCCTTAATCCTTGGTTCTAAATCAGACTGAGAAATTCAGTGCCTCCAGGCAAGTTTCTCCAGCGCTCAGTATATGCTGATAATTTCACTTAGTTTTTCCCCACTATCTCAGAGTACCCTCAGAAACCCAAGAAAAGGGAGAGAAAAATTCAATGAGATACAATTGGCATTGATGGAACCCTTTCTTCCATCATTGCATGAGGCCTGGGCCCTGCAAAACCTTAAGAAGTTCATTCTGAAGAACCAGCAGAAGGAAACTGCAACCAACTTCAGAGCAGTCTCAAAAGGAGCCTCACTAGGCTGTCTTATCCTAATTTTATAGAAGTGATGTAATTGCATATGCAAAAATAACCCTTTCCTTGATGTTCATACATTACAAGGAGTAACCAACAAAACATTTTTTAATTATCACATTAAAAAGAAAAGTAAAAAATACACGTTTTCACTAATTGGAAGGAGTGAAAATTATTATATACTTTTTTAAGGAAGAGGAGTACAGTATCCAAGCTTATAATTTTCTCCATATTCTCTTATTTACCATTTTACAGATAACAATATTAAATATAAAAGGTATTTCACAACCAATAGTGCTAAAACCAGGCTTCTATCTCCAGAATTATCTAACTTATTTTTGGGGGGGAAGTCCATTTTGGAATTCCAATCTGACTCCCACTCAAACTCTTTACCCCATAGGACTATTAAGCATTGAGTTGCTCTCCTCTGAAATTGCCATTATTGTTTTCATTTTTTGAACTAAACATCAGAGTATCAATTGATCTTTCAGTTCCACAAATCTATAAATACATTCTTTTTTTTATAGCAAGGATTTCGTCTTTAGCCCAATCTATGTCTAGTGCTGACATTCTGATATGCCTAGAGTATTTTGGTATGGCCCTGACCCAAGTCTATTTTCACAGGGTCTGAGAAGCCTCCTGGGAAAGTGCTCTTCTACAGGGAAGAAGGAAACAGGTATGACACATTTACAACAAAGGCTTTGTCATTGAAAGAGAATGAAAATTTTGAGGATAACATAGTGGCTGTCACTAAAATCCATCTCCAGCCTGGATGCATGTCCAGAAAGAGAGAAAACAATAACTAAAAACTCAATGAGCAGTTTCACATAAGAGTGCCAGAAATGTTGGTGTATAGGCAGCACTTCTTGGGGACCCCTCCAACAAATTATAACATGAAGGGAAGAGAAGAATTCTACCTCTTGCCCATTTCTCTGCTATGGGCTTAAATGCATTGGCAATGATGCCTGGAGGTGCAGTGGCAGAGATTACTAGAACATTATGGTGCCTAAAGGGATCTCTGGAACCTAATGGAGAAATAGTAGAGTCCCAATGGGGCATAATTATTCATAAGAACACTTAAGACAGCCCTTTGAGTTCCCTAGAAATACTTGGTTGTGAATATTGCAGGAGCTGGGGGACTTGCATCTATAAGTGGGTGCAAGAGCCAGTGAAATTTAAAGATTTTATTTACTTATTTATTTAAGAGGGAGAGATTGCACATGTGCCTGTGGGAACAGGGCAGCAGGGGTGGAGGGGTCCGAGAGGCAGAGTGGGAGGGAGAGGGACAACCAGACTACATGTTGAGCGCTGAGCACAGAGCCTGGCTCAGGGCTTGATCTCAGGACCCTGAGATCATGACCTGAGCTGAAAAATCAAGACTCCCTTGCCTAACAGACTGAGTTACCAAGGAGCCCCAAAATTTATTTATAAATATTCTGTTTTTATTATTATAAATAAGATATTGTAACTTTATAAATAATAACATCATTTCTACCCACAAGCTGGAGAGGCCTTGGAAACACAGATTAGATTTTACCCTGCTTCAGCTTCTGTCAGTTGAGTATATAGGACTCAGGAGGATGGAACAGGGATGAGAGAGGACCTTTAAGCAGGCAGCACATTCCTGTGCCACTGCTGGTCTGCAAACTCAGTAGCTTTCTGGGTGAAATCTGAAACTGGACCTGAACACAGAGGGCAAGGAGAGACCAGAGAAAGAAGCAGGCCACTCCAGATTAGTAGCTTGCACATTCCATAAGCAACAGACTTCCCGTGGGTGGCCACGAGAGGAGGAGATCTCCACACCTGCCTGCCAAAATCTTAAAGTTTATATAGAGGTGGTAACTGGGTTCTGTTATGTATTCAGTCCAGATGGTCTAAAACCATCTTGTTTTCTCAAGGTTGCATCCTTAAAAATGATTACCATTATGAGAATGGTGGGCAGATTGTATATTGCAAAGATGGAAAGATGAAAAGTCTCTGGTTGCCTATGTCCAAATCACAGGTCAACAGGAGTTCATGTCTCCTAGATGACCTCCTCCAACAACCATAATGTCCTACCTAAAGTTATTTAATAACAATGTAGCTGTAATTGATGCAATTATATGCAGCTGCTTATATCCACTACTTGTCAAAGCAATTCTAGAGTTCTATAACATCTGCCAGTTCCCATGCCTAGTTCTTCTACTAGGGTTTTAGCCAACTGTAGAAATGAGAATAAAACATAAATATGACAGTAAAGCAATAGGTAGAAGCCTAACTCAAAATATTCCATCTTCTGCTAATCTATTACCAAGTAAATCAGCCAACACATTTATTTTTTATTGCTTATCTAAGGGAAAATGATACAATCTTAGAGTGTCTCTTGTATTTTTATGTACGTTATGTATGTCTGTGTAAAATATATACATATATAATGTATATAGTGTAAATATATGAAAAATTATATATTTAGCTTGTATGCACACATTTAAATATAGTTTACTTATTTATACATACATGCATATATATTTTAATAAGTGTTTTAAGTCATATGCTCCATTTTCTGTATCAACTCTTCAATAGCTGACTATATGTGACTCTTTAGAAATATTTCCATGGAATATTTATTGTCAGGTTTTTTTGTTTTTAATGGGTGAGCCACTTTTGTCCCAGGTTAATGGAGACATGTCCTACTGATTATTTTTTAAATTCATAAATATATCAAGTTGGGAAATGCTATCATTTTCAGAAAGGTTAGAGGAAAAGGTGTAGAGATCAGGTGCTTGTTAAAGAAAATGGCTTTGGTTATTTTAAAAATAAAAAAATGCTTAGTTCTGGGCATTTACACAAGTACAAATGTAAAATTTTAATGGGCAAAGTGACCCTGGTTCACCATAGGTACATTAACCAAAATCACAAGTCAAAGTTACATCTAGATTGTGTGACCCTTTTGTCCAAGTTCATGAGAAAAGCATTAGATAAGGACCCAGGTCTTATCTTATAGGAGCCATAAAAAGTAGTTTTGACCTAGGGCCAAAAATGAACATTTGCAGGCAAAATTAGACAGTGAGAGGACCATTTAAAATATTTTTGAGTTTTTCAGACTGGGTTTCAGAGGGTTCTGTGTTTGGAGAGCAGTACTGGTGGCTATTTAAGCTTATCTAACATAGAGATGCTGGTGTTCTCTTAGGCTCTGAAGATAGAAAAAAGCATGGAATGGAGAGGGAAAGAGTATTTTCAGGCAGACCAGATTCTCCCATATGTTCACGTGGCATAATCATGACATATTTAATAACTATTTTACTCCATAAGTTTTTGGCACATAAAATTGGTTAATATTGGCAAATGTGTTATAATAACAGCAATCCCATGACTTAGCAACTATTGAACTAGAGTCTGACACTTTGCTTTTCTGGGACCTAGTTTCCCATCTGTAAAATGGAAAAAAGTTATCTCGCAAATCTTTAAATTATGAGGATAAAGGAGAAAATGTTTATTCAAGTTCTATAAGAAAGTAAAATATTCTTGATGAAAATTATTTAGCAAACACTAGACTAGTGTGTCCCCACACAAACATAAAGGTCCAGGACCTCATTGCAAAGTAGCAGTAAGGAAGGAAATGGAGAGAGGGAAATAGATGGAAAGAGAGGAAAAGGAAGGAAGGAAGCAAGAGAAGGAGGAAAGGAAAGAGTAAATCAGCCCATCTAGTTTACGAACATGTTTTCTCTCAAAAACAAAAACAGATTAAGCGGAATTTATTCAAGCTGGTTCTTATAAATGCTATCCACTGATAAGCCCCTATTTGAAAGCCTAAGCTAAATAAAACACAAGAAAATTCTATTAATGCATTTATCATAAGTTTAGAATTTTTCAAACAAGCAGAGGAAAAGCTAGTTTATAGTTTTGTTTTAGTCTCTGAGAATAGATCATACTAAGAAAATTAATAAATACAAATAAGGTTCAGGTGGGAAAGAAGTTTAAACCTCTTGAGAATAAACTTTTCAAGATGCCCTCAGGCCCATTAGCAATATCATTTACATATAAATAATTGATGCCTAATTATGAATCATTTTTAACTGTTCAAAAGTAGGTCCCAAAGGGCTGCTGGTAAGCAATGCTTTGTTTGACTAGTTCCAATTATTGTATTAATCAAAATTTAATTGGACAACCAAGCTCAGTTTCAATTACTTACTTAATTAATTAACTAACATAATAGAAAACCGACAGTAAAAACAGTGCAATTTTACAATTAAGACTACCAATATCAGATTAGCTCCCTCAAGGAATGTAAACTATTGCAGTGTTAATGCAGTTGCTTTCATGTTTATTATTTACTTTCCATTGATTCACTTACTTACATAACTTACTTTTATATTTTGGCCCTTTAATTCTCAAATCATTCACATTTATGTGAAATCCTCCTACTTTCTGTTTTCTGTCAAATCATAAGATTGACCTGTTTGTCTTTAGTTTCCAAATCCAAGCTCAAGGTGAGTTTGTTCAACCAGCTTATTCATGAATATTTGAACTTCATCAAGATGCACTGCTCTGGTCGAGTGATTTACAATGGAGAGAGAGAGAGAGACACTGTGACTTCCTGATCATAGCCCTGGTGTTCAGACAGAAGAACTCACATGAGGAACGTGATTCGTTTCCACAGCATTTTCCTAGCCCATTTAACTTTCCAATTCTCTTTCATACTTAGAAAACGTGCTTGGCCCACAATGTTGCTTTCTTTGGGAGCATTAGGGATTCCTGGAAAGGGTCTAGGGAGTAAGTAAGGCGAGTAATTCGAAAATTTTCAGTTCTTTCTTGGCTTTTAATTAAAGCTTCTTATCTTTTAAAATGGTGGGAATAGTGCTGTGTTGTGTCTGTGGCTTCATTATCAACAGCTGCTACTTCATCTGAGCAGAAGTCTCACTGTGATATTTTGCTTTGGTCATAGAGAGAAGAGGTGTGAAGCAGGAGAAAGAGATTCTCATCCAGGTTCTAGGTGCTCAACACAGGGAAGGAAAAGTGGTGGAGTGAAAACTGAGACTCAGAGTGACCTTCCATTGCAGTTTCTGGACCACCACCATCCCAACCAGTACAGCAGAAAACTCTGCTACCATGTCAACTTATTCTTGCCCCCTTTTCATCTTCACTGCCCCCAGAAAATGGTCATCTCTTGTTACCATGAAGCTCTAATTTGGGGACCCACTCCAAATGTGTCTGTGCAGTAGAACAAATAAAACACTCTCGAGTGTTAGAAAGTTTGGGAAAGTTTTTAGAGGAAAAGTACATTATGCAGTTGCTCGGAGTGTACACCACACTAGGAGAACAGGCTTTCTTTTTCAACTTTTGCTGTCCACTGCCGGCGTCCTTTATCACATGTGATACACCTCAGGGTTCTGATAAATGTTTGATGAAGTCATGGATAAATAATCTTAAAGTCACCACAGAAAGAAGTCTTGTCCCTAGGGTCGGATTTGTGAGGCCTCATTGTTCTATTTCTCTCTTTTGTCTGTTCACAAATCTTGTTGTCAAGGGGACTATCTGTGGAAACTGCTTAAGTTACCACATTGTTAATTCTTACATTTTATCGCAACCAAGATGAAAACAGATTCATAGGGAATTAAGACTGACTTGCATGAAAGTTTAAATGAATTCTGTATCAGTCTGAAATTGAGGAGGCACTTGGCTGAACTCTGGAGGTATAGAATCTGATATTTCATTAACATTTCCTGGTAGCTTTCAAAATGTTACCCAGCACTAAGGCAACAATCCAGGATTCCTGCTATGGTTAATTTAAAATCTGCCAAAGCCAATGGTTGTTCTTTTAAAGTTAGAAAAAGAGCATTAAGTCAGTTCAACATTGTGGTTTTCAAGAGTTTAGCATCCAGTAATGATGAAGCAGATAATTTGGACCAGTCCTGAGGACTGTCACTGAGGGCAACTAGGAAATATGGACGCAAGATAAAGCTTGAAGACTGAGATGACAAACACTGAAGAATATAAGACCAAGACTGGAAAGAGAAAGAGACTCCTCCCTTAATGGCTAGTTTTGCCCTAAGAATATTTGCTGATTCTGGTGAGGCAGCCTAAGACCAAACAGAATTTTCATAACCTTAAAGAGGTAGCGAGCTACAAATGGAGTTTGGCAAACCAACTGTGTGTTGGGTCAGGACCCCAAAATGCTATACCTGAGGAGACAGAGTGACCTAGAAGTATACCAGTCTCTCTCTGACTAGTCTGATTTCAAACTATCCAGAACCCACAGAAAATCTCACTATGAATTTGGATTAAAATGATCCCTGAAAGCTGATGCTCCCAGGTACATGTAGAAGCAAATAAAAATTGTCCTGGAGGAATATAATATTGTTATATGCCTCAAATTATTTCTAGAAGAATTTTTTTCAAACTGAAGTCATACCGAGGCAATGATACAAAAAAACCCACAAGGAAATAAGACATGACAAACTAGCAGAAAAGAATAGACAACAGGAACATCCACAGGCTCAGATGTCATATGGTAATTATCAAATACCTTGGATTTTTTTTTAAAGTAATTTAATATTAATTTCATTTCGACAAAGTTATTGAGTACTATTACAGAGAAATTCAAGAACATAAATACCAATAGGACATAGTTCCCACTTTCAGAGAATTTACAGTGACTATACAAAATATATGTGCATTTTTTTCTTCTTTTATTTAGTAAGCATCTTTGTGGAGGGACCGTTAGTCCCTAAGGAATAAAAAAAGGAAAAGAAAAAGAAAAAGGCGGTTTCTATTCCCATTAAGCTTCCATGCAAGTGTGGGAGAGAGGCATCTGTCAAAGAATGTCAATAGTAAGTGTAAAACCAGTCTGTACTTTTCTAAAAAGAGAGGCAAATACTGCTAAAGGTAAATATTAGAAATAGGGAGAACTGACCGAGATGAGAGAGGAGGAAGATCTCCTGAGAAAGTGATGACTGGGCTGTGGAAGAGGGTAGAATTTCACTGGTATAGTTATTTCTAAAATGACAACACGAGTACATGTCTCCTTGACTTAAAACCTTTAGCAATTCTGCATCCACTATAAGATAAGGTCTGTGTAACAGGCTTCTTGAATGGACTGAATCAGATGGTATGACCAATTTTCAGCTCAGATACAGAACCCAATCCAGCCCAGTCTGAATTAAAACTTTAGCTTAGCATCCAATTCAAAGCAAGGGTGTCCTACAATAAGGAAGGGAATAGGGAACATTGTCATGTTCTATTTTCCTGATTCCTCCTTATTCTGTTGCTTTATTTTGGGCTGGTGAAAAGGGGCAAGGAAGAAAAAGGGAGAAGAGTCATTTAATCAGACAGGGCAATATATAATTTTCTTAACCACTAGTAAGCATCCAAATGCTGGCTCTCTTGTGAAGTACATTTTGTGGGCTCTTTGGAATGTCCCCATATTGTACTATTCGTGTAGTGGGAGAAATATTCTCTGATGAGTCTGCTGTGAACCCTTCCACACCCTCACCAACAGCTCTTGCCCCAGTAACTCAACTCACTGTGTCTTTTTTTTTAATTAACATAATGTATTATTTGCTTCAGGGGTACAAGTCTATGAATCATCAGTTTTACGTAATTTACAGCATTCACCATAGCACATACCCTCTGTGTCTTATTCCTGAAGCAAGACAGTGTCCACTCCCAGCATCATTGTGGTCAAGTGTGCCTCACAGCTGATCTCCCACCCTTGCTGCCTGCATAAGGAGCTCTGCCCAGCTTCTCACTTTAAGGATTCTCTGGTCAGGAAATACATACAGCCTCTAGGTCTGTGTATGCTTCCCAAGGATTCTCTCCACCATGGCAGCTCCACTGGAAGGGTTGACAAGTTTCTGCGGTTGAATGAGCATCAACACAGGGATGAAATGCTGGCCTCTTTGCTTTGCATATCCTCAGCCTCTCTGATGGTCTCTCTCTCTCTCATTCAGTCATTCTCTCTGTCCTTCTCTCATACACACATAGTTTGGGGAGAGGAAGGAAGGGAGAAATGAAAAGTATATATCCTCTAAGTCTGAGAGTCACTGCCTCTATCAATTCCCTCTTCAACAAACTGAGCTCTTATACAAGCCAGAAAGAGGGCTGGGGGAAAGAGAAGACCTGCTTTGGACTCATTTTAATAAGATCTAAGATCTAATGAGGTGTCTGTTGCTCCTATTAAAAGCAATTGCCCTTAATTTGGGGGCATTAGACAAATTTAGAGAGAACGAGAAGAATTGCATTCAACATCCAGTCACATCAGATTTTCTAATTATGACTCAAGACATTCATAATACAACTCCTGAAGACCTCTCCCATCGTTCCCCACACTCCCACGCGCCAAGTATTCTCAACAACTAGCAATATCTCAAATATTACTTGCTTTTCCACACCTCTCCTATACTATTGCCACCTCTGCTTGAAATCTGTATTGTTTCTTTCTATGTATCTATCATGGTAATATTAAATTGAAGAGTAGTTATTGAATTCAATCAAAATTTATTGACTATCTACTAAGACATGAGAATTTCTGCCTTTCTGGAGTTCAGAATTTCATTCCCAACAGTCTAGGAGGTCCATGGGGGCAGAAGGTGTATCTTTATTTACTGCATGTTCCCAGATATAAACTAAACACTCTTAAGTACTGAATGGTAAGTGAATGAGCTAGTGAAGCAGATGTTGTAAAAGGAAGGATATAGGTAAAGCGAGGATCATGGGAACACAAAAGAGAAAGGGACTCCTACTAAAAGCATTAGGGAAGCCTTTTAAAGAAATTGATGTTCTTCTAGGCTTTGAAGGAAGGTGCTATGGATGGAATTGTGTCCCCTAAAAAAATCATGTTGAAGTCCTAATCTCCAGCACCTCAAAATGTGTCCTTATTTGGCTATGGAGTCATCACAAATGTAATTAGTTGAGACCATACTGAAGTATGAGCCCTGAATCAGTATTACTAATGTCCTTTTCAAAAGAGGAAATTTGGACACAGGCATGCATACAGAGAAAACACCACGTAAAGATGAAGGTAGAAATCAGGGCAAAGCAGCAGAGGCTAAGAAACACCAAAGACAGCTGGTAGACCACCAGATGCTAGGAGAGAAGACATAGGATAGATTATTCCTCAGAGCCCTCAGAAGAAATTAACTCTGAGGACACTTGATTTTAGACACATAGTCTCTAAAACTGTGAGACAACAAATTTTTGTCGTTAAGACACCCAGTTTACAGTATTTTGTTACAGCAGCCCTAGCAAAGTAATACAGCAGGGAAAGATTTAATCAGGTAAATACAGAGATGCATAATATACCTTGAACAAAACCTAGAGTGGAAAGATAGCTGAGTGTGTCATGGGACACCATGACACATATCGATATTGATACTGATATTCCTCAGGAGTGGAATGGATGTTGCATGGGACAGGCAGCAAATAAATGGCAGAAGTGAAGATTCTATCAGAAGTCTGGAGCCCAGCTGTTGGAAGATTTTGAATATCATGCTGAAAAGCTTAGGATTTTTTTTTAAAGACAATAGGGACATTTTATACATTCTGAATTGGAGAGAGACTCAGTCATGACTCATTCATTCATTTAATCAGTAAGTACTGAATGACTAAAACATTGTTCTAGGCATTAAGGATATAGTAGGAGAGAGACAATAAATGTATAAAACAAACAAGTACATGTCAGACTGAACTGTTGTGGAGGGAAAAGACAGGGTAATAAGTGGGGGAAAGTACAGATATAGCATATAATGTTACCAATTGAAGAAAAATAAAACAGGATGAGGAGACAGTTCCATAGAGAAGGGGACAGAGGAAGGACATTATTTGAGGGGTGGTCAGGGAAGATGTCTCTGATAAGTGGCATTTGAGATCAGCAGGAAGTAGGGAGCAAGCTGGGCGGCATTCAGAATACTAGCAGTCCGAGCCCCAGGAGTAGGGGTGGGATGGTTGGTATTTGTGTTATGGTGTTTGAGAGAATAAAGGAGCCACTGCAGCTGTCACGCAGTGAGCAGAGGGGAGAGTTTTAGGAGCTGGAAGTCAGAGAGTTTGGGAGGAAATGAGAGATAACAGGAAGTAATGATGAGCAATAATGAGCATTTGCAAATACTTGGTTATTTTCTCCTGGGATTGCACCTGAAAAGGTATGGCCATCCCAAACTGACCACTGTGAATACAGTCAAGGCACAGATGTACAGTGCCTGCCCTGAAGTTGTCAAGGAGTTGTGCCCCGACTTCACCTGCTACTGCACAGCCATTAGCATACCCAAAGAAAGGGAGGGTCTGATGACACATCCAGCTCTTCCAGTGAACAAAAGCAATTTCAACATTGTTGGGTATGTGGATAGTGCTTCTCAATGTAAATGCTGGGTTTTTCACCTCAGAAAAATGATGAATTATTGAAAAGCACTCAGCTTGATTCTTTTTTTCCTGCGACACATATTTTCTTATAGCATTTAATGCGTAGAACCCAAGAAACTTCGCCAAATTTTATGTATAGAAAATGTTAACATCTTAAGAGTCAAGTCAACAATAGAGGTGATTGAATATTTACATAATTAGAAAGCATGGTCAGAATTTAAATAAATCATTATAGGCACTGTCCCTGAGGAAAGCCCTAAAGCCCCCACCTAGGTCCGAATTAATGCAAAGGGAAGAATGGCACCAAATTACATACCAAACTGCAGCTGTAAGAATTACTCAGACCTTGGTCAATAACCTGGCCAATTTTAGATTACAGAAAAGCCATACTTTGTAGGTATCCATGCCTATCACTCGATTAACATTTACAAACAAAAATGAATTCTCACAGCTCTTTGGTGAGGCTTGAAATATTTTACTTTTTTCTATTTGGAGGCAGAAAAATTTGCAAGAGTCACTTCGAAGATTTTTTTTTTTAACGACAGCATAAAAATCCAGGATAAAGTAGAAAATTGAACTTGATCCTGTGCTCTGGTTGAGAGGACAATACTCATTTCCAACTTCCCAGAAGTTTGCATTCTAGCCATTGTGGGAAGACTGACAAACGTTATCTAAATTGCCATTTTTCAAAAGCTTGCTGCAAATGTGGGAGGGGAAAATTGTCCCCCTCCCAACTCTCACCCTTATATAAATAGAACACACTCTCATTAGGATTTCATTTTAGATTCATTGGAAAGGACTCAAGTCTCACCTCTGAAGTTTTTATCTAACCAGACATAAAGTATACCTATGGGGAATTAGAAAACATTTTTGGAAAAAACAAAAACAAAAACAAAAAACCAACAACTATAAATACTGCTTGGGTCTAAAGTCAGCTTCTCTTTTTCTTTTCAGGTATCCTCTTAAATAGGAAAAGCAAATAATTTTAAACTCTTCATGACCATCACTCTCTTCTACCTGGAAGCAGAATTTATCAGCTTGAATAAGAAAGATGGTACAATTGGAAAGGATCTTAGAGTTTATCTTGTTTACCCCCTTCACTTTAAGAAGCACTGCCCAAGGGACTAAATCACTTGTTCTAGGTGACATAGGAAAAAAGCATGGCCCGAAATTAAATACAATTTGAGATCCTGATTTGAAGTCTTCTGGTCAAAATGAAAAATTTAAGTTCTTAGGGACTGAACCAAACTTCAAAAACCAGCTCTTGCTTGCTACAGTATCACAATCTGCATAAAGCAGGAAAATAATGCCTCCAAAAGATCAGGTTCGAAATGTGCTTGGAATGGAAGTACTTAATAAATGTTAGCTATTATTATTAAGAAATAGTTTTCAGCTGCCTGTGAACATAAGACCACTCTTACATGCCTCCATATTTATGACATAAATATCCTCCAAAGCTTAGTGCCTCGACAAGAACAATTGCTTAACTGTAAAGCCACTCAGAGATTTAAAAACACTGAGAATATAAGGTAACTATTCAACTCCATCATCCTTTACCGACATTAAAAT
>CM052897.1:61249631-61277371 GCA_028534135.1 Potos flavus | reverse complement strand
GACTGAGCTGGAATAAAAGTGGCAGCAGCCACTGGGAGGAGCACAGAGCAGAGCACCTGTTTGAAGTATCCCATTTCTTGGCTCACTCCAGAAAGATCAGGGTTCTGGTGACTCTGCCACCTATTAGTTCTATAACACTGAACAAGTTACATAACCTCATTTGTAAAATAAGTATAATAGCTGTAGCAATTAAGTTAGATAATGCATATAAATTGCTTTTCACAATGCCTGGTACGTAGCTAAATTCCAAAGAAAAAGCTCTTATAAGTATTCATTCAACAAACATTGAGCATTGCTATACAGCAGGCATAATATTCAATGCTGGGGATACGCTTTTTCTTCTTTAGATTTTAAGGCCATTTAGGCATAGAGTTATTTTCAGAATGAAGTACTCTCATCATTGAGACTATGTCCCATATGTGTATTTACCATATAAAGCCCCCACTCCCCCCTTTGGACAGGACTCATGACAAATCAGAGTGTCATCATTTAACCAGTTAATCTAGGAGTATAGAGAGTCTGATGGATTCATCAGGATAATGTGAAATTAGGCCAGAACAATACCTAGATAAACTGGGAAATTGCTGATTATTCACAATAGTTTCTTTGGCTATCTAACATATGAACACCCTTCTGATTATGGGGACTCTCTCACTGTCTAAAAATTCAAGATCTTCCACTGGGGAAATGGAAGGAGTCAGATACTATATCTCCTCACCTTCCAGCAACTGGCATGTGACTTGGACTACAACAGTCAGATGCTCTCACTTTGGCCTTTGAATCTTTTTTTTTTTTAAGATTTTATTTATTTATTTGACAGAGAGAGAAAGATCACAAGTAGGCAGAGAGGCAGGCAGAGAGAGAGGGGGAAGCAAGCTCCCTGCTGAGCAAAGAGCCCGATGCGGGGCTCGATCCCAGGACCCTGAGATCATGACCTGAGCCGAAGGCAGAGGCTTTAACCCACTGAGCCACCCAGGTGCCCCTGGCCTTTGAATCTTGAGAGAATTGGGCAAAAAGCCAAGGACAACTGACATTATACTTCCAGAAGCAAGGCTGTGAGTCCGATGATGGCTGTCTGGAGTGTCCACTATGATGGCAGCTGCGCAGAAGCACTAACCAGACTGACCTGTGGCCGGTCCAGGCTGTGTTTTTTGCTATCAAGGCTTCTTGATTCTGGTCTGTTTTCTAAGGCTGGTTCTTGTTGTTTTCAAAGATTCTGTGAGATTCCAATCAATTTTTGCTTAATTTGGCTAAAGCTGATTTCTGTTACTTATAACCCAAAATCCCTACTGAAATACTATTATTCTTTCCTTTGACTGAGTACACGAAACAGATAATTCGTGGCACCTTTGCTCTAATCTGAAGCTGAGGAACACTGCCTTTCCCGTCAGCAGTGTCCACTTAACTGGCTACAGGAGATGCTTCTGATGAATACTGGGAGAAAGAAAAAAGAAAGAAAAGATAGACTAGGGATATTGGATATTTCCTAAGACGTACTCTGATGTCTTTTGGACCATGAGTTCAGAGCATTAATTTTATGTTCATGTCAGCTCTAATAACTTTGGCACACAAACATGACTGCTCAAAAACACACACACTCACACACCAGGAAAGGTCTCTAGGAAATATTCTATTTAGTTATTAGTACATTTAAATCTTAAAGTATATATATATATATTTTTAAAAGATTTTATTTATTTATTTGACACACACAGAGAAATCACAAGTAGGCAGAGGCAAGTAGGGGAAGCAGGCTCCTTGCTGAGCAGAGAGTCCGATGCGGGGCTCGATCCCAGGACCCTGAGATCATGACCTGAGCGAAGGCAGAGGCTTTAACCCACTGAGCCACCCAGGCACCCCTTAAAGTATAATAAATAAAGATGAAAACTTAATTATATAAAATGATAGCCAGTGACAGCCATTAGTAGGCATGCAGATGTCATATTTTAATTTTTACAGCCTTAATCTTTATTCTACTCTATGAAATGGAGGAACACCAGAATATGAATTTTATTCCCTCCAAGGCAGAGGTCAGTCCCTTTTAAGAATGACAGGGTAGCTAACTGAAGGGCTTTATGCAGCCTTCTCAGCCTGCTGTTTGTGAACCATTATATCCTCAAGAGATTTCCATAAGTGCCCATAAGAGAACATACCTTAAACCTTATCAGCTATCCCATCCATTCTCAAAGAGGTAGTATGTTGTGAGGGAAACAGAGCTGAGTATAACCTCTCTAAGTTCAGTTACTGCCCCAACTTCCATCAGATAAGTTCATCTTATCTAAGGGTCACCTGTAGCTTTAGTTTTATCAATGATCATTTAATACTTGAGCAGTTGAAATTAAGAATAGGGCTCAAAATAGGAGTTAGGAAACAGAGAGCGGAAGAAAAATGGGAACATTGGTGAAGAGGAAGAGTGTCAGTGTGCTGCCTAGCACAGCAGAGGCAGGCAGGAAGTGTTGGGAGAATGGAACTAAGCCCAAACAGAAAAGCTGGGAAATGCCATTTTCAATTTTAATTCTCACCCACTTCCTAGCCTCAGTGGGAAGGTTCCCAGTGCCATGTTGCTTGGGTGGAAGTGTGGATGAAGCTGGAACTGTACTTCAATCCTCCCTTATCCCACGGAGGATCCAAGTAAGCTCATGGCCTTCTCTGAGCCCAGCTTGACCACATGAGATGCAATGGAAAGGAAGGACAGGCACCTGACATGGTGTACGCCCAGGCTCTCCCACTGAAAAGCTGAATGAATTTGAGCAAGTTATTTATGCTCCCTAAAGCCTTAGTTTCCTCATCTGTAATAAAAGGATAATTATACAGCCCTGTTTAGCTGTAGAGATTAACAATATTTTCTTTACACTGCCTGGTGTTGCAAAGAGAGCAATCAGTAATCAGCAGCCAACATTATATTGTAATCACTGCTATTACTATCCTTAACTATTGTCACAGCTGTCTTGAGGAACCATAGGAGGCCTTGGGATAGCAACTTTTAGAACTGATTTGTGGATACAGACCTACATCACATGGAGAAGTTACATGAAAAGGACTTCCAATTATTCTTAGTATTTAACGGTGTGAAGACATTTCTACAAAGGTTGACTAGACTTCAAACTGTATGCAGGAAGTGCATCCTGAAAGAATGCTTCAGCTCAACTCCAAAGACAGGTGCATGCCACTGTGTGATGTTACACAGGTTACTTTCCTAACACAGACCCAGGAGAAATGAAGATTCTTTGTAAGTGTTTTGTGGGAGGATTAAATGAGATAGCATCTGAGAGACACTTATAAGGGTTCTGGAGGCAAGGCTACATGAATGCAGTCTCCTTCCACTCCTGAGCAAATTTAAATTCTTCAGCTCCAAGCAGTTGCTGGAACCTACTGGCAAGTGGGTATAAAGTGAAGCCTTGAATTCTGCTGGGTTCTGAGGAAGAAACTGCAGGGGGCTTCCTCTCCTGTGCCTGGGCAAGTAATCAGTTAACAGCGTTGAGTCCAAGGGTCAGAACTCCAGCTGGTAAACACAGACAAGATCTATGCACAAATCTCTAGGGGAAGGCCAGTGTCAATCTTATATTACTAGAAAAGTACAAATGGAACTTCCAAATGAACAAGGAGCAAAAGATGGAATGAATAGCAAATTAAATAAAACAGCAATAATTTTTAAAAGGAATAAAGCATATGGCTTTTATGATATTGAGGTATGTTCCCTCTATCCCTACACTGCAGAGACAACATAGATGGAACTAGAGGGTATTATGCTAAGCAAAATAAGTCAATCAGAGAAAGACAACTATCATACAATTTCACTCATATGTGGAAGTTTAGAAACAAGACAGAGGATCATAGAGAGAGGGAGGGAAGAATGAAATCAGACAAAATTAGAGAGGGAGACAAACCATAAGAGACACTTAACTATAGGAAACAAACAGAGGGTTGCTGGAGGGGCAGGGGGATGGGGGGTGGGCATTAAGAAGGGCACGTGATGTGACGAGCACTGTGTGTGTTATACTGAACTCTACCTCTGAGACTAAAAAAAAAAAATGGGGAATACAGCAAACTGAGATAAAATAACCAATAAACTTAAAAGGAAGGTATAAAATTGGTATTTTATTATGCTACGTGTAAGTTAAAGATTTAAAGAAACTGTCAGATTGTATTAAAAGCAAAACAAAAAAGATTTTTATATTACTTATGAGTAACTTGCACAAAATAAATAATAAAATTATTTTATAAGAAAGGAGACAGACAGGCAAAGAAACACCAGGCAAATGCAAACCAAAAGAAAGCAGGAACAGCAATATCAAAATCACTCAAATGGGATTTAAGGTTAAAGGCACTAAAAAAGGTCAAAGAAGAACCTTATATCATGGAGTTTCAGCAGGAAAGGATTAAGAGAATGGAGTAAATGCAATATCTGGATAGATGACAGGAATTTTCCAAAACCGATGAAAAATCAAAATCTTATTCACTTATTATCTATATCTATAGCACTTATTCAAGAATTGCTAGGAATTCCATAAGTAGTAAACCATATCATACCAAAACTACTTTAAAAAAAAGACAAGACAGAAGCATTTAGCCAGACAGAGCCCTATTTCGGCTGTCTTAATACAGCAGAAAAGTGATAGTAGCCAGAAGACAATGGAATGATATCTTTCGCAAAAGAAAATAACAAAAAAAATGTGAGGGGAGGGAGAATGAAGATTAAAAGTTCTAAGGTTATAGTATTGCTAGGGAAGTGGGGAAAAGTCATCATTGTTATTATGCTATAATAAGTTTCCTCACTGGAGATAAAAGGAAAAAACAAGTGCCTGTTGCTTACTAGGAATATACATTAGACCTAAGATTGAAAACACAAGGTAGGAAAAGATCTGCAACACAAACACTTCAACAACGGGGAGGGGATCCCCATCAGAGAGCGTAAGATGGTAAGGGAAGGGGCATTATTAAAGATGAAGAGAGACATTCCATAAGGACAGGTATTAATCTACCAGAAATATAGAACAACGCTAAATGTATATGAATCTATAATATTGTTAGGACAGATCACTGCCGTCCCTGGTAGAGAACTTGGCTGGACCCCACTGACTAGGAACTTTGGATGGAACCAGGGTCAGGATTAGGGTATAGAAACTTACTGCTAGAGATCTCTGGTCCTCTATGCCCCTAACATGAGTTACTTTGATATCTGGGCAGTGGCTGAAGTTTATTATTGTGTTGATAGTTTTCAGACTGTAGTTAGAAACCTAGAGTGGAGGCTAAGAAACCCTGGGTGCTGACCTATACTAGGTAGTAAAATTTTAAAATATAACCAAGCCCTCTAATTTCTGGTGAAAAATATGGCTCAAGGTTAAGGAGATTTACACAAAGATATCATCCTTGCCTTCAACCAACTTACATTTTGGGGATGACCGACCTATAAAAGTAACTAAAATACAAGGTTTTCATAAGTGTCATAAGAAAGGAGAAGTGGGCACCTGGGTGACTCAGTGTTATTAAGCATCTACCTTCGTCTCAGGTCATGATCCAAGGGTCCTAGGATGGAGCCTCATGTGGGCTCCCTGCTCAGCGGAGTCTATTTCTCCCCTTCTCTTTGCCCCTCCCCACCACTCATGTTTCTCTCTCTCTCAAATAAATAAAATCTTAAAAGAAAAAAAAAAAAAAGAATGGAGAAGTGAAGGTATCATGGGATGCTAAGTATCATAAAGAGAGTTACAAATAAAGGCAAAGCCAGAGTATGAAAAAATAAATTCAAAGCCTCTAATTCCAATGCCGGGTGAAAGAAACCCAGGATTTTACTTCACATCCAGTGCTGGAACTTCCATGAGGTTAAAATGCAGTAACATCAAATCTCCATGGGTCCTATTAGTCAGGGCATCACACATCCTTGATCCTTGCATTTAAGTACAGCTGGAGATCTATTCTTTAAATAATGGCTTAACAAAAGAAATACACAGAAGATCAAAATGTAAAAAGTGGGAAAGTTTCTGTGAGCCCCTCACTTCATGCAGCTTTCTGTGGGAACTGTCTTGCTTGGTGGAGGAGTCAGATTTCTACATTCTGGTGAGCCTTAAGGAAGTGTGCATCTCTTTAGAGGGGATAAAAACACAGGTCTCCCGCTGCCTTCAAAGCACTGCCATGGTGAGTCATTCCGAAAGAACAAAAAGAATGCAGTTGAGACAAGCTGCAGCTTCCCAAATAGCATCTTACAAGCCCTTCCATGTAAAAACCACAGAGCAGAAGTCTAAAGAAAGCACAGGAGAGTCCAAAAAATGACTGATAGAATAAATATCCTATTTAATTACCATGGTACCTGATGTAAACCAGGTCCAAATGACCCCAGTAGTCCCCTTTTTCCACCTATCTGACTATAAATCAAGCCAACAGCTCTCAGTTTAAGATGTAGCCTGATATTTCCTGTGGAAATGGTAAGCCAACCAAAAGTAGGAATTGTTTGCAAAAGTTTGCCCAATATTAGATCAGAAAACAAAATTAAGTTCTTTGTAATGTAACTCCTTAATTCTGAATATTATCCTTTGCTTGCCCAGGGAGGATAGAGATTTGGGTGAAGAATCAGAAAAGACTGTCAATGTTTATTGTATATCCATGTGTCTATGGAGGGAAGAAAGGATTAAAAGATTAGCTTAGTTACCCAAGCAGGATATTTTCAAAACCATGGATTCTGATGTGTCTGTGCCCTGACAAATTGAGGACATACTCTATGCCAGGCACCAACAATCTACTGGAGATATAACAATGAACAAAACAAAGCCCCTAACCTCAGAAAGCTTAAGTTCTAGTTGAAAACACACAATAACTATAAACTATAATATATAATATGTTGGGAGAGCACCAATACCATAAAGAAGGAATAAAGCGGGGTAATAGAGATTGGGAGTATTAGAGAGTGAGGGAATTGCTATTTTCTTTTTTGTTTGCTTGTTTTTTTGTTTTTTTTGGGAATTGCTATTTTCTATGTAGGTGGTCCGAGAAGGCCCTAGTCCCAAGGTGATATCGGAGCAGAAACATGAGGAAATGAGAGAACCAGATGGCATGCTATCTGGAGGACTTGCAGGGGACCAGATACCCACAGAGGGCACAGTAAGTGAAAATGAAGTGGAATAAGCTCAGCATGCTCAAGGAACAACCAGGAGGCCCCTCTGGCTCCTGGGGCTAGGCAGGGCAGCATGATAAACGGGGCAAGTAGTAAGAGGGTGAGAGATAATGTCAGATAAGGAGTGGGAGACGGAAGATCACAAAAAGTCTAGTTGTCCATGGTAGGAACTTCAGCTCTTCTTTTGAATGAATCCTTTGGAGGATTGTGAATGGAGCAGTGACTTATATTTTAAAATGATCATCCCGGTTGCCCTATGGAAGTTAGACAAAAGTGGGACAATAGCTGAAGTTGGGAGACCAGAAATGTTGAAGGGTATTGCAACAATCCAGGCAAGAGATGATGGTAGCTTAATACCACATTAATGATAATGCACTGTGGGCACTCGACATAAATGGGATGCACCTCCATTCAAACTCAGTGCAAATGTCAATACTGATGACCACACACATGCACGCTTGCACACAGACAGCCAGACACATACACACCAAAAGGGCATGAAAAGGTTTATTACTCATACAACATGGCTTTTTGGAAAGAACAGGACACACCTCCTAAGATGGCCCAAAAATGGCCCAAGAGAGCAGGAAAAGAGGCACTTGGGGTTCTGTGGTGCTTAGTAAGTGGGGCTGGATGGAGAGTTCCCACACACAGTTTGAACCTCCCACTGGTGTCCAAGGTAGCAGCACTAGGGGCTTTCTCTTCAGCTTTTCTGGATATGGGGCAGAAGCGGTAAGGGAACAGTGAGGCTTAAAAACTGTAAACAGTCAAGCACCCAAAATGGAGTCAGATTGTTCATTATATGAACAATGGTAGACATGGTAAGAAATGATCAGATTCTGGAACTGTCTTTAGGACTGAGGTGTTAATATTTACACCTGTAATGAAACTTGGGGTGTCAGCATAAGAGAGAAGTTAGGGATAATTCCCACTCTCACTATATTTTGGCAAATAAGAATGTAAAAAAAAACTAAAAAATCAATAATAAAGTTGTATTACTTGTTCATGGGGTTTTCCATCCTACTTTCATATTAAAGGTTTTATTTAAATATAGACCATGTCCTTTATTTCTCTTTAATCCTCTTTGACCCCCCCCACCACTTTTTCTGGAAACTAGGACAATGTTCTGCAAGCAAGAATATTAAAAAATATGTATTTGTTGAAAAGATTTACAATGATATATTATTAGAGTATTATGTTGACTTAAAACTACATGCCACCTTGCTTAGCACTCAAGTCAAACACTGACTTTAAACGACATTCTCTTAAATAACCCAAATTATAAAACTGGAATTTCCTATCATTATTTATCACAGATACACTTAAATATCTGGGGTAAAGAATCTTTTACTTACAACTTTTATTTCAAAAGTGACCTTTTATTATTTTATAGCTAATTAAGGAGGCAGCTGTGTTATAATAAAAGTGTCCTAAAATAGGAACTTAGAATTTTTGGTTTTATTCCCATTTTTGCCATAAAGCAGGGAAATGTGTGGTCCTGGGTACATCGGTTCTCTTTTCTGAATCTCATCGGTAAAATGAGGAAACAGGATTCAATAATTCCCAGGGTTATTCTTCCAGTAACACTATGTAAGTGCTGACAGCAAATGTGAAAGTTTCAAGAACACCTGAACAACTGCATGGATTCACACAATTAATTGGAACAAAACCCTTCACCTTTGTCTTGTCATGTACAAGTGAAATGGTTTTATGGTTGGAGAAATGCAGAGGAATCATGTAGTTCCCAAGTTAGAGTATTTTATGAGAACTATTTTTAAATGTGTTTTTTAATGACCATATATGTCTCATAGAAAATAAGAAAAATACTAAACAGTACAGAGAATATTTAATAAAAATTAATAGAATGGATTGGGTTCTACATTCCTGATCTCTTGAGATTTAGAAAGAATAAACTCAATAAACCTATGTTATTAGAATTTAACTTTCAAATGCTTTACAAACCTACAGTCAAATGTTTTATAGGTTATTCTTTTAAAACAAATGCAAACTGCCTTAAATTATGTTGGCCCTCGATTATTAATCTCAAATATAAAAGTATTATTCAATATAAAACTGTCAAAGTTATGACTATAGGTTAGATATCCCCTGTCAAAAGAAAATTTTACATGTAATTGAAAAAAGTAAGTTAAAGTTTGGAAAATTATGGCTGAAAGTAATATAAAGCTATAATTCAACCTTGTCCTTTTGACAACTAAGGATGTGCTTTCAGAATTGATATAAACTGATTTAGAAAACAAAGTTCTGTCTCAGAGACAGTACCACTCACTCCCACGGAAATTACTCTCTATTTTATTTTACGTTTTTAAGATTTTATTTTATTTATTTGACAAAGAGAGAGAGATCACAAGTAGGCAGAGAGGCAGACAGAGAGAGAGGGGGAAGCAGGCTCCCTCCTGAGCAGAGAGCCCGACGCGGGGCTCGATCCCAGGACCCTGAGACCATGACCTGAGCCGAAGGCAGAGGCTTTAACCCACTGAGCCACCCAGGCGCCCCGAAATTACTCTAATGTCTCCAGTGGTTATTTGGTATATCCAATTCTCTGTTCTATGAAAAAAATCTCAACCTTCATTTTGCTCAATGCCTGACAAATTTGTAATTATTTTGATAATTCAGTTTCCAATTCAAGTCCTATCATGCCTTGCATTCTAGTTGTTCTTCTTGGACCTATCTGTGGTTTTTTTTTTTTTTTTTTGGACCTATCTTTGTTACCACAGATAGCTTCTTGGAAAGAAAAGCTGTGGTTGCTCATCTTTTGTATGCCTAGAACCTTGCACAGTTCTTAGCACGTGACAGGATTTCAGCAAATGTTTGCTGTACTAAATCAATGGGTTCCATCCAAAATCAGTGATGGGAAACTGAACCAGGAAACTAAAATCTAGTCATATGCTAAGTGATTTAGATTTAGTGATTAGAAACACTAAGTTGGGTTATAGAAGAGCTACTTCAGTATTTACCAAAATGGAAGATATTTTTTCCTAAGAGAGAAGACTGGGAAATTTTCAGCAAATCTGCGCAGAGATGGCATGTCTCATGGAATTAGGAAAGAATCAGTGTGGGCTGGAAGCCGTATTAGAGACAGGTGAGTATTAGTCCTGTATTATGGCTAGAAGGGAGTTTCTATAGTTTCATAAAATATTCTTAGAAAAAAGAGCTCCCATGCTGTTTGTATTTTATTCTTGTTTAATTTTATCTACCTTAGAATCACTGGTAATTCTTAAAAAGTCCAACTGCAACCATGCTTAAGGTTAATAAAGTTAAGATTTTTTTTCTCTTATTGGATCACAGTTTTAAAGAGTGAATAGCAGCAATGATAAAGGAAGTGAGGGAACCCTAGGGGATAGATACAGGTCATGGAGTTAGACAAAATATTGCTTGGAGATCCGTGTCCCAGAGCTGCCCACTGTTCAAACCTTGGGAATTCCATGTTTTATTATAAGGATCAGCAAGTGGGGCTGATACTAACAAAATAAAATTTCCCCATAGCAGAGCTTATCTCAGTTTATGTAACCTACTTCTTCTTACACCTCTTATACCTTGATGGCCACCACCAATCATCAGCACTACCAACATTTCTGGGGCCAACCTTGACCTTAGGCAGGAGGGATATACATACTAGTCCAGCACTCTGGGGTTTAATTTTAATTCACCTAATGAAAATCTGACTCTAAATGTGACTGCTGATTTTGATACCTTAGATTTTGTTCAACGCTATGTTCTAAGACATACATTCTACTTCAGCACCCAGTTAATTGTTAAGAGGCCTGGAAAATCAAAGTCGTGCAAGGCTAGGCTTGGCATTCTGATGGAAGGTAGCAGAGTGTTTCTAGGACATAACTCAAGGGAATAGCAGTAGATAAATATTCACTCAGAGCAACATCTAAGGCAGAAACATCACAGAGTGGCCTTCCCAGTTGGCAAAGCATAGAAGAATCATGGTATTCAGAGATTTAGGTCGGTAAGCAAAATTCCTAACTATTTGGGTCTTATGCTTGTTTCTAAACTCTGGACTTTTTTTTTTTTTTTTCCTTAATATACCATTCTAGCCCTAAGGCAAGACAAGGCTCTGGAAGCTTTACCTTCATAAGAAGCAATAACTCCTTTAGACCAGTATTAGACTAATTCATTATTCAAGAAATCTTATTGCCTATTTATTGAATTCCTTATATAATTATAAGTGATTGCTAGGCACTGTTATAGGCATTATGATAGTAGCACTAAAAAAAAAAAAAGCACAAATGTCTGCCCTTTTGAAGTTTATATTCTGATGGCTTTCTTCCTTCATCTACTGCATGCATGATACCAGCCCTCCCAGAAAGTCTGTGGTTGCAGCCTAAGGCTAGTCTCCACCTACAGGAGCAGTGGTTAAAGGGCTTACTGTGATCCCTGGTCCTTTGATGTGTGTGTGTTGTGTTGGGGGAGAAGGGTGGAGTTGAGTAGCTGTGGGCAATTATATTTGCTGTCCAAATATCAATCAAGGAAACTCAATAGAATCTTGATGCCATTAATGAATCTTCTGATAAATACATCCCTATATGATGAGAAAATAGGTTCCTAAGAGGTACAAATGATGCTGGTCTAGAATCGCCTACTTTATAATTCTACTGTTGATGTCCTATTTTTTATTAATCAAAGCTTAAAGAAACAGGAACATTTTGGGGTTTTTTAAGCAGAAACTGACATGATGCAGAGAATTATATGCTTGCAGAATAGTTGGAAGTTGTAGAAGAAGTAGTTTCCTTTTGGGCCTTCAGGAACAGTCCTAGAACAAACGATCATTACTGGAACTATGCCAGAAAGAAGGGACACAACTCCTTCCTCTGAAACTGCCACTGTTCACCACATAGAAAACTGGATGATGGCCACTGAAACATTACCTGAGAAAATCCATGGCCACTATCATGCTTGAGAGAAGAAACTGACAATGAGCTGGGGCAGGGAGGGGTAGAGTGGGAGAGCAGGGGGAGGAGAAAGCAGAAAGATGGGATTTCACTTTGCTTCTGCCTTCCAAATTTTCCTCAAGTACATCTAAATAGTGGAATTAATTTGGTGCCAGAACCCCAGCTGCAAGAGAATCTAAGAAGGCAAAATGGAGGTTGAATGATCCAATTCATAATATCTAACATACTGCTTAACCTCCAAGGTAAATCAATAAAAGTGTACTCCTGGGTCTTCACCATACCTAATGAATCAGTTTCTAGGCACAAAAACTGACATATTAACAAAAACTAACCCTGAGTGAATCTCATGCTAGGAACATTTTGGAAATATTAATTAGAATGATCAGGATGAGATCTTGGATATGCAGTCATGTTATGCATATTCAGAAATTATTTTTTTAATAAGGGATTTTTTATTTTTTAAGGATTTTATTTATTTGACAGAGAGAGAGAGAGATCACAAGTAGACAGAGAGGCAGGCAGAGAGACAGGGGGAAGCAGGCTCCCCGCTGAGCAGAGAGCCAAGGCAGGGATTGATCCCAGGACCCTGAGATCATGACCTGAGCTGAAGGCAGAGGCTTTAACCCACTGAGCCACCCAAGCGCCCCTAATTAGGGTTTTTTTAAAAGAAATATTAAGCCATGCTTATATATAATTTAATCTGATGAACATGACTGTACTCTGAATCAGAAAGTGAAATGCTTAACACCTTACGTAATTGTTCACTTTGCAGTGCCAAATGGAAAAAAAAAAAATCTCTGCTGTGTTTTGCTCTCTCTACTTCCTCATGTAATTGGGACAAATATTGACAGTTTGGTGGCTGCATTTATTACAGGAGTTTGCCTAGTGCTCTCTCTGGGGTATTTCAAAGTAACGTCCCATGCAAACCTCAAAATTTATTCTTTCATGTTTGCAAGCAAGGAAGAACAGTTTAGCATCACCCCAAAGAAAGAGAAATTGCTCATTTAGGAGAGCAAAAATGCATTTTCTTTCTTCATCTAAGCAACAACTTCCATTGAACAAATGATTGCATGTGGTTTCTGATGATTTATTGATTTAAATGTATTAAATTGTTCAATTCAAAAATAAGTGGGAATTTATAATTCAAAGTGAAACATCAAATCAACGTTGCATATAACCTTGCTCACAGTGCCTTAAACAATGTTGGCTGGATTAATGAAAGATGAATTCCCTGTGCTGATTTACTTTGCTAAAATAATGCTCTGCAGCCATTTCCTAAAGCGACTTAAGTACTTCCCAGAAATATTCATGGTTTCTGAGGTTTCCTTAAATGTGAATTTCAATCATATAATTAAGAGATTGTTTTAGTCACAGTAACACTGGTTGCTCTAACAAACAACTCACAAATCTTGGTGGCTTACCACAATAAAGGTAATTACCTTCTCATTCATGTCAGATCCAGTTGAGGATTCAGTGGTGAGCCTTCCACATTAGTAATTAGGAATCCAGTCTCTTTGCATCTAATGACTCTACCATCTTCGAAGCATGATCAGAAAATATTCTCTGTAAAGTGCCAGATAGTAAATATTTTAGGCTTTGCCAGTCAAAAGGAAAAATCAAAGATATTATCTAGATATTTATACAACAAGAGAGAAAACAAATTTCAACAAGTGTTATTTTGGTGAAATTCAAAATATATTATCTAAGTACATAAGTACAGTTCTTAGTAATACAAGTCTACTAATAAAAAATGAAATTATTTTATTGGGGTTATACTGTTGCTTAATGGAGGTTTAAAATTAGTTTCCCTATTATCAAAATGTTGCATGTTCATCAATTAATGCTGATCTGTAATGAGATTTTTTTCATATTTCATCTTTTCACATGGATAAGTTTTGCCAATACAGATATCAATCCATGAATGTTTGATTTTAATTGACCATTTTCTACTCTCAGAAGGCATTTTCAGGATACTATTAGATTTTTCTCTTGCCTTTTAACCTGTCATTACACAGAAGACTAATCACTTATGATTGAAGATCAGAAGGAAGTTCCTCAGTTGAATGATTATATGGATTTTGAAATATGGAAATTTCTTCTGTACTTGCCTAGAGATACCAAAAAAAAACTACCAAAAAACTACTATTGGAACAGTAGCTTGAGCTGGTAAAGCACATCACCGCAAATTTCTGTGGATTAGAGATTTTGGCATTTTCTTTGTTTCAAATTTTTATTTAAATTCTAGTTAGTTAATATATTGGTTTCAGGAGTAGAATTTAGTGATTCGTAACTTACATATAACACTCAGTGCTTAACACAAGTGCCCTCCTTAACACCCACCACCCATTTAACCCATCCCCTGCTCACCTCCCCTCCATCAACCCTGTTTGTCTTCTATAGTTAAGAGTCTCCCATGGTTTGCTTTCCTCTTTTTTTCCCTTCCCCTATGTTCATCTGTTTTGTTTCTTAAATTTCACATATAAGTGAAATCATATGGTATTTATCTTTGTTTCACTGACTTATTTCACTTAGCATAATACACTCTAGCTCTATCCATGTCACTGCAAATGGCAAGATTTCATTCATTTTGATGGCTAATATTCCATTGTATATATATACACCATTACTTTATCCATTCATTAGTCAATGGACATTTGGGCTCTTCCCATAGTTTGGCTATTGTGGATAACGCTGCTATAAACATTGGGGTGCATGTGCCACTTTGGATCAGTATATTTGTATCCTTTGGATAAATAACTAGTAGTGCATTGGCTAGATCTCAGGGTAGTTCTAACTTTTGAGGAAACTCCATACTGTTTTTCCAGAGTGGCTACACCAGGCTGCATTCCCACCAACAGTGTAAGAGGGTTCCCGTTTCTCTGCATCCTCACCAACATCTGTTGTTTCTTGTGTTGTTGTTCATTTTAGCCATTCTGACAAATGTGAGCTGGTATCTCATAGTGATTTTGATTTGTATTTCCCTATGAGTGATATTGAGCATCTTTTCATGTTTGTTGGCCATCTGGCTGGCTTTTTGGGAAAAATGTCTACTCACGTCTTCTGCCCATTTCCTAACTGGATTTTTTTTTTGGGGGGTGTTGGTTTTGGGAAGTTCTTTATGGATTTTGGATACTAATTCCTTAGTAGATATGTCATTTGCAAATATCTTCTTCCATTCCATAGGCTATCTTTCAGTTTTGTTGATGGTTTCTTTTGCTGTGCAGAAGCTTTTTATCTTGATGAAGTCCCAATAGTTCATTTTTGCTTTTATTTTCCTTGCCTCAGAAAACACGTCTAATAAGTTGTTACGGCTGATGTCAAAGAGGTTGCCGCCTGTGTTCTCCTCTAGGATTTTGATGGTTTCCTGTCTCACATATAGGTCTTTCATCCATTTTGACTGATTTTTGTGTATGTATAACAAAGTGGTGCAGTTTCATTATTCTCCAGTTTCTCCAACACCATTTGTTGAAGAGATTGTCTTTTTCCCATTGGATATTCTTTCCTGCTTTGTCAAAGATTAGTTGACCATATAGTTGTGGGTTCATTTCTGGATTTTCTATTCTGTCCCATTGATCTATGTGTTGTTTTGTGCCAGTACCACACTGTCTTGATGACTATAATTTGTAATAATGCAGTATGGAATGGAAATTTTGATTTTTGTTTTAAATTTATAGCACAGAAAGTACATAAAACAGCTTGATATCACTTGTGACTCAAACAACATTAGTTGCTATGGAAATGACTTTATGCAGTGTTTTCCACATATAAGGGCTATTTTGCCTTGAAATTTAGGTTGAATTCATTAACCATTACCAATACTATAGAAAAAGTTGACTTCCAGGATGCCTGGGTGACTCAGTCAGTTGTCTGCCTTCAGCTCAGGTGGATCTCAGGGTCTTGGGATCAAGACCACATCAGGCTCCTTGCTCAGCAGAGAGTCTGCTTCTGCCTCTCCCACTCCCCCCACCCCTGCTTGTGCTCTTTCCTAAATAAATAAATAAATAAATAAATAAATAAAATCTTAAAAAAAAAAGCAGCTGACTTCCAAAGTTATTCAGTATTTGATAATAGTGGCTGAGTACAGTTTTCCTTGTTCAGAAAAATTTCCACTTTTGACTCTATTGTTTTGAAAATAAAATACTAACGCTGCTAAACCATAAAACTGCTGTAGGAGAGCAAGTCAGGCTATCCAGCTTCTGCTCTTTATAAAAATTCATGGAGCTGATGATGGATAGATCCATGAGATCAAATGAAGTACATTGTTGGCACTTCTGTTGCAATAACACATGATACATTCAAATATTTTCTGCAAAATCCCTGCTCATGAATAACATAATGAACAACCATGGGCTTTAAATACCTCATTTTTTCACTACTTTTGTGAATTTGTCCAACTAAGCCTTTCTCTGCTCCATACAGACTTTTACCATATCAGTTGCAATAGGTCTTAGCAGATACCTCTTCAGGTTGTGCTAATGTTTTCTCAAGGTCTCCGGAAATGTGTTCACCTGTGGTTTGTCCACTCGGATGATTCAGTAACTTCAAACTTGGCATCAAATAAACAACTGAGTAGTGTAGGTAACATTTACTCTTCAAGAACCAAGATAAACCACTTAAAATTATATGCCTTTTTTTTTTAATAAACTATCAATGTTGTTCCCAATATCCTAAATGATATGCGCAACTATTCTCATCAGAAGCGTAATAGTCTTGAATTCATTTTCTCTGGACACATTTCTTCAGCTTCTAAAACATAATTCAGTTAACTACATCAGTAAATAGCTCTGTGTGGCTAGCAAATGAGCCACTGGGAAACTTACGTAGGTTTTTAGCCTCAAAGGCTAAAACCTAAAGGTTTTTAACCTTTAGCTAAAGGTTTTTAGCTTTTGTTTGTTTGTTTTACTTTTGTGAAGAAACTGTATGTAATAAGATACTTTGTTTTACATTTTCTTATTTTCCTGGACATTGCTTTCATGTCACTTGGAAATATTTTAATGTGCCTGGTAACATCAATGCATATTGCATTCTTTTCCTTTTGCTGCTCTAACAAAATGGCATAAACTTAGTAATTTAATACATCACAAATTTATTATCTTACATTCCTGGAGGTTAGAAATCTAAAGGGAGTCTTACTGAGATAAAATCAAGGTGCCGATGGGGCTGTGTTCTTTCTGGAAGATGGAGTGGACAGTCTGTTTCCCTGTTTTTCCCAGCCTCTGTAGGATTCCTGAATTCCTTGGCTCATGGTCCCCAGCCAGCAATCTCATGACTCCAACTTCTGCTTCCATCATCCCACTTCTTTGACTGTCCTGGTTCCTTTTTTGTAAGGACCACTGTGGTTACACTGGGACCACTAGCATAATAATGGTCCCAATGTCTTCCTGGAATGGTTAGATTCTGAACCAAATAGCTAGAACTGCAGCTCTGCTGTTATGGGGGATTTTAAATGAAACAGTTTAAAATATTCCTTATGTTCCTAGTATAAAGAGCCATTTTATGTCATTTTGGCATAAATTGTTTTATAAAATGGAAAGTGTTCCTAATGGTGTTTCAATATTTGTGCTGATACAAAGTAAGTTATTACTTTGCACTAGGTGGCTTGGCCACTGAAAGAATACTGTATTGCCAGGGAAACAATCTTATTTCTTTAGATAACAAATTTACGTTTTACCAAGTTCTTTGCTTCTGTTCATTGATTTCTAATTGAGTTTATGGTTCAGGCTGGGAATTGAGAAGTTATTTGTAGTAGGATAGGTAAACCTCAACATATTATATAAAATGCACTGTGTTTAAAAACTGCTGTGTTTAAAAAAAAAACAAAACATTTTAAATCCCTCTTTGCAAACACTAAAGTAAAAAATATGTCTTTCTGGGTTGTAAACAAGTGGTAACGGTAGTAGAGTATTGTATAGTAATGTTAAATAAAAGCCCAAACTGGAATGTGCAGAAAATAGAATTTGGTTAATTTATGGACTCATCTTTATTTTTGTGCTTAACACTTTTAAAGACAAGATTCCTGGAATAGATTAGTTTATTCTGTGAAAGACTTACAGTGATCCATTTTGCTTACACTGTTGCATCACAAAGGACTTGTCCAGGGGCCGCGCGCGCGCGGAAACAAAAGAAACAAAACATCCAGTGGGATATAAGGTAGCAGTCACTACTGAAGACTGCAGGTTACTAAGGTGCCATACCCTGATTCCAAGTTGGTTACAGTGTGTTTTACTGCTTTTATGATAGGATTTATTCAAACTGCTGCACTCTTCATTTGATGTAACAAAATGCCATTAACCTACTTATTTGTAAATAAAATTCTGTATATTGATTAAATTTTTTAAATCTCTCTCTGTATCAAGACATCTCCCCTTAATTTCATTGCACCTATAAAATCCTTTTGGACATGTAAAGTAGAATTCACAGGTTCGAGAAATGAATATGTGGACATCTTTAGGGGAGGAGGAGGTATTCTTTTGCCCACCACAGCTAGGTTATTGTATAAAGACACAATGCTTTGCCACCTAATTTGATAACAAAATAATTCCCACTCCATTTTGCCTTAAAAGTGTACCATTTGAAGTTCATTTTTCTCTTCATTTCTTGTTTTGACATGATGAGTACTCACTAAGAGTAAAAAAATAAAATGTCACAGTACAATGATATGCACAGCACTCAAAATGCTGTCCAGGTTTATCTGCATCACTGCAGTTTACAGAGCAGAGTCAACAGGGTGCAGCAATGAGAGCGCCACACACATATGGTCTCTGTTGCAACTATTCAACTCTTGCCACTGAAATGCAAAAGCTGACATAGACAATACGTAAATGAATGTGAACGCGGATGTGTTTCAATAACATTTAATGACATTTCAACTCAAATTTTATATAATTTTGAATGCTGTGAAATATTCTTATCCTTTTTTTTTAATAATAAAATGTAAAGCCATTTTAGTTCATGGCTTGTACAAAAGTAGGCAGTGAGCCAGATTTGGCCTGTGGACTGTAGTTTTCTAACTTTCTTCTAGGATCTCAGAATTCTCTATTACTGGAGGTTGTGTGGGGCGTGCCTGGTAGTATACTACTTTATTTCTGCCCACATTCCATTAGCTAGAACTCAATTACCTGGCCATATCTTATCAGATTGGGAAAGGTACTTCTTCCGTGAGTCCAAGACAAGGGAACACGGATATTGGTGAATATTAGCATTTCTACCATAGCCTGCTGTTTCCAGTAACCAAATTTTCATGTTATCCTCTTTTTCCACGTATAGATTACACTCACTTCTAAAGTTCCTTTCAAATCCAGATTCCCAGGTAATGCATGTTCTTTACAATACAGCAGATATAGTTCCTCAGAGCCCTGTGACCTATGAACTTAGTATCTGAGCCTGACATCCACCATAATAAATAGTTCCATATGGAAAGAGTAAAAAAGGAAATACAACAGCTATTGGTTGGGGGTAATGCAGCTAGATAAACATTAAGAAGGCTCCCACCCTCAAGAACAGGAGAAGAACCATGATTCTTCCCTGAGTCTGCTCTCAGTAAGGAACTCTTGCACATTATTCTCTCTGGCCCCTTTACCTTTTGCAAGCTTCTTCCTTATCTCTTATCCTCCTTGGCATAGCTGAAGTGTGTTTGTTCTTCCTTGGGGATGCGGAGCTTTGACAGCCCACTGTCTTTCTAGAGATTATTTTAATGCTTTCTAATTACAAGCTCCCTTGGAGCACCCTCATGGTTTTATATGCCACGCAATTTCCTCATGAACAAAGCTTAAAATTTATTTGCTTACAATAAGTGCCATGTGCCTATAACCACATCCAAAGTTGCTTTCCAGACAATGGCCTCAAATCAGCTTGATTTTATTGTCTAATTCCTCTACTTGTTTTTTCTTAATTTAAAGTGGCTAAAAATGGCTATTAACGTGATGTTTGCTGAAAGAGTCTTAGTCACTTTGTTCAACAGAAGTTTTCTGGTTACTCAAGAACTTTCTCAATCACATCCCTTATTGTTTGGGGCCTAGAGGCTGCAAACATTTCCAACCCTTTAGTGGCCACATTTTTAGTTTTTTTTTTTCTTCTATTCTCTCTCACTTCTGCTTATAAAGTGGCCGACTCTTTCCTAGGCTTATTTTTTTCTTGTAATAACCTGCCCAGTGCAGACAACACTAGTGAAGAGGATACACTAACTACTACTAACACTGCACTACTAACGTTGTTTTCTAACCTGTTTCACTAGAGGTACCTAGGAATAAGCACATGGTCTACCTACCAAATTATTGCTGGCAACAGACTGTGGCAAACGTCTTTTTCATAGCATAACACATTCCTGATCTTCAGTCTGCTGACTACCTTCCTACTGCTAAGCCAGTCTTTAACTTCCACTGGAAAATGTAGATATTAATTAGGCTAAGTGCTGCAGCAAACAACTTAAATCTCAGCAGCTTAAAATAATTAAGTTTTATTTCTCTTTCATGCCATAATCTGATTTGGTATTCACTGGGCAGCTATCTATGCAGTCATTCAGACTCTAGTCCATCAGAGGTTTGAGTGAACAATTTAAGATTCCAAACCTAAAGATTCTGAGAAAATACTATAAGGACTAACACAGGAATTTAGGTACAAGAGGCATTTAAACAATTTAGGAAAACGTAAACCAAAAATTAGATCCAGATGAGGAAAAAGAGTGGCTGGATTCCAAGTTGCAGAGAACCAGGCTAAAGCTTTTAACTATCTCCTCAGATTCTCCTGTGACTAGGATTGATTAAGAAAGTCCAATCAGCTGATCTGCTTACATTGGCCTCAGCTGTAGAATCCAAACGGCAACCAGGAGGATGTTGCCCTCACCCTCCAAAGAGCATCCTGGCACGAGTTTACCAGGACCTAGCGGGGGAGAGTACCAACTCTAAATGTAGGAGCTGTCACTCCTTTCTTGTATTAATCATTATGCTCAGTGTAACCCTGGGAGTTGGTTTAAAAGTTAGGAATAACCTCCATTCCTTTTGTTTTCTTTTGAAACTCACAAACTTATTTATATTAATTTTTATGTATTTGGTTCTATGGTGAACTTTCTTTGGTTTATTTTCCCCAAGTCACTAGTCTCAGTGACTACATACATACATATATCCTCTCTTTGACAACATTGTATATTACTGTCAGCAAAAACTCACTATGTGTACCCACTAGTGTGGTGACCTTACCCTCTCTGGGGCTGTTGCACTGCAGAGGGACATTCACGCGAATGAAACCGCTTTCCCGGCTCAGTAGAGGGCCCCTCGCCTCTCCCCGGGTCCCCTGGGCTGCGTGGGAAGGGGGCGGTGGGGGTAGGGGGGCTCTGGTCTGACCTCGCCCTCCTGCCCTCTGTCTCAGGGCCTCTGCGGCCGGGGGTCCTCTGCCCCGGGGCCACTCTCACTCACCTCTTGGCGGTGGCCTTGAGTGGGCCTCCATGTGGCGGGGAGGGTCCTTGGCCGTGCCAGGCTGTGGCGCCCGGTCCTCCGCAGTGCCCGGTCCTCCGCAGTGCCCGGGAGCGCTCCAGGCTGTCCCTCCGGCGCCCGAGGCTGAAGGGCGGCCGTTTCCGGTTCCCGGCGGCCCCCGGGTCACCGAGCGGGCGGGGTGGGGGAGGAGGGGGAGGAGCTGGTAAGGCAGGCACAGCCGTCCCCTTGGCGGGCCGGGACGCGTGTGAGCACGCACGCCGGCACGCCGGGATGGGAGCTTTCATTGTGAGGGGATGGGAGCTTTCATTGTGGGTGGAGCTGGGGACACTGCTCTGGGCCGCCTGAGGCCGACCCTTGTGCGGGGCAAAGTGTGCGTGCCTCAGCTCTTACTCTTTCCAGGAACGCCCTATCTTCCGACCAACACACGTGCACGCTCTGCAGGATTTTGACATGCGCGGTGAGGCGCAGGCGCCTGCGCCCTCACTGGCCTGTGCCCCGCCTGCGCTCGGGATTCCCTATGCTTGCCCGGGCAGCACCTTCCCCTCCACGAAAGCCCTGGGGTCTGATCTGCTTTGCCGCCTTATGGGAGATGATTGGTGGAGGTGATGCGCCCTTGGTGAGAAAACCTTTGCTGGTCTTTGAAGAGGGGATTGCCTCGGGGGTACCACACCACTTAGCAGTGGCCACCCATGAGACTATGGTTGGGTGAGGGCAGAGCCCCTCTCCTTCGCAGGAGGGGTCCGGAGGCCCTGGAAGTGGGGCTGAGAGCTGCTCTTAAAAATAGTACCAAACAACGACGACGACAACAACAACAACAACAACAACAACAACGCACTGTGTTAGGGATATATACCCATTTTTTAGAAAGTGAGCCTCACCAAAATTCAGTCAGTAAGTGATAGAACGGGGATGTGACCGCCAGTCCAACACATTCTTGGTTTTTAAACAACTTTCAGATCTTTCAGAATATTTAAGAGAATTTTGGATAACTGGTCTTGATACCCCTCTAAGAACCACAAGACAGAGATATCTTTAAGGACATAGACTAAAAAACAGATGCCTGCAAAGCCTGGCATTTCTGTGAATTGGGGTAAAGGCGTAAGGCCCAATATTGTCCCACCGAGATGGAGAATGGGCCATTTTAGAGGACAATGGGGAAGAGTGGCTGTAAACAGGCGATATTTTCTTAGAGTTTGATATAACGATATATATGGTTGATTTGCTACAAAGGAAGTGAATTCTGATTCTATTTCTATTTCAGATTTTGTGAAATCTAAATCTATTCTTTCTTACAGTTTTGGTGGATAGGAATCAGGTTGTTTTGCAATCTTTCTCAAACTTTTCTGAACTGATGCCTCATGTTTCTCTGCAGGGCTTTGGCTAAAGAAGCACTCAGGAGACCTCCCTCTGAACTAGCTATAATGTATCCAGAGCAGCTAGGACAAAACTGGACTTCCCAGATCCCTGGTGAGCTAGATTTTGCAGCTGCCTCCAGGCTCTGCAGGAAAATTTATGTGTTTGAATAATAATATATGCAATGGGCTCTGGAAGAGAAATGTAGGGAGTATGACATATATCTGCTAATGGGAAAGGATTGACTCATTTTTGGGATCTGAATAAATGAATATCTCCTGGGAAGAAAATTCAACAGGCTAATTGGTAGCAAACTAGTGGTTTTAGGTTGCTATTAGTGGCTTTTTGTAAAACAACAACAAAATTACTGGTGAAGTCCTACCAGCCTCTTTGGAGAATAATAATATTACAAAAAATAGGTAATACTTATTGCATACTTACATTATGTTAAACACTGTATTAAGTACTCATGAATAACCATGAACTCCTTACAAAAGCCCTACAAGGTAGGCAATATTGTTAACTCCATTATATAGGAAAGGATACTTAGGCTTCCAGTCCTGTAGAAGCTATCTGAGCCAGCCTCTCTGCGTTCTGAAGTGGCAAATCTACGCAGCCCCAGGGATTAGGGATACACTCACTTTCCTCTAAATGTCAAGTAAGAAAAGAAGATCCTAGGTGCTGGGTTTGGTTGGCTCTGTCCCTTATGCCTGCTGAACCCTAAGATTCCATTTCTGGAGCCTTACAGTCTTAATATGTACAGCTTTAAGACATTTATAGATCTTTAGAAAGGCAGAGGCTCTTCGGTGGATATGGGCCCTCAGCTTTAATTGGTTTAGGGTGAACAGGCTGAAGGTTTGGGGGCTAAGGGAAGAGGAGGGCAAGTTTCACTGGGTTGAGCAGGAAGGCTACATGTAGATTCAGAATTTGCAAATGTAGGTCTCCCTTAGTCTGGATTTCCTAAAATGCTTTTGGGATTTTGATCATGCATTTCCTCTATGTTTACATATAAGAAATAGAACAATAAGTCCATTTGGGCGACAAAATTCTGAATACCCAAAAGGCTTTGTACATTGCTGTTGTAGGTTCCCCACGGTATCTATAGCAGAGGTTGACATACTACCGCCCGTGGGCCAAATATGACCTGCCATTGACTTCTGCCAATGTAATTTTATTGGAACAGAGCTATATTCATTCATTTTATATTTTATATGCAAAATTCTGTATTTCTAAATTAGGTCTACAATAGCAGAGTTGAGTATTTACGACAGAGAATGTATGCATAAAATACTTTCTGGCCCTTAGGTGGGGCTTTGGACTCAAACCCACTTTGCACCAACTCTCTGGACCCCATGTGAGCTAAAACTTCTTTTTTTCCTTCTTTAGTGTAAGACTTGAGTTAGAAGCCAGCTATAGGCAGAATCAGGCCCAAGGTGGAGAGACAAGAACCTCCCCAGTTCACCTACTTCCACGGGCACAGCAAGTCCTCAGATAAACACAGAGCAACTCCTAAAAGAAATCCAGAAAAGAGCGGAGCAAATCCTACACCTACATCACTCACACTGAAACAGATAGGAAAGGCTGAAACACACTCACCATAAACCTCACCCATGCCAGTGCCATGTAGTTGAGAGGATTTCCCAACTCCCAGCTCCTCCCTGAGGAGCAAAAGGATTGGTTTACACATCAAGCACCCCAACTTTTAAGACTCCCACCTGAGGGATAGATCCCCCAAACACTTAGCTCTGAAAATTAATGGGGCTTTTATGCATTAAAACACACAAGACTATAACTTCTCAAGAGGACTCACTGAGGTTATCTACCCAAAGCTCAGAACCAAGAGAGCAAGCAGATTGCCCTTCTCTGAGTCTTTCATGGAAAAAGGCCTATTTGCATGTGTTAGAAGCTATCATTTCAGGGTCTGTCTTCTAATTTAACATGCATCTAGTGACTGACTGCCATCCTCCCTTGAGACCAAAAAAAAAACAGTGGACATCACCTCTGCCCTGTCCCTTGAGCCCACCCCAAATTGTCAATATATCCCTGGAAGGAACTCACACACATATGTCTGGCACCCCAGCATTTGTGGCTGCCACCCCAGGGACAGATGCCTAGATCACCTGGCTCTGATAGCCAATGGGGATTACCTTCCTGGGTCCCCACAGGACTGTAGCAAACAAACAGGTCTTAAACAGCTATCCTCCCAGGGCTCAGCAGACAGAACCACAAAACCCCACGAAGAGCCAAAATAATCTAGAGAAAGAACTGGAAGCATCACACTCTGATTTCAAGCTATATTACAAAGCTGTAGTAATGAAAACAGTATGGTATAGGCATAAAAACAGAGAGTAGAAAAGTGGTTGCCAGGGTTGGGGAAGGGGGGAAATAGGGAAAGGTTGGTCAAAGGGTACGAACTTTCAGCAATAAGATGAATAAGGTCTGAAGATCTAATATATAACATGGTGACTATACTTGATGATACTGTAATGTGTAATTGAAATTTCCTAAGAGAATAGGACTTAAAAGTTCTCACCAAATATATATATATATTTTTATTAATATATTAAATGTATGTTATATTTATATTACATTAATATGATGATGAATGTGTAATTAACCAGATGGCAGGACTCCTTTCAAACGTATGTCTAATCATCCTGATGTATACTTCAAATATATTACGATTTTGTTTGTCAGTTATACTTCAATAAAGCTGGAAAAAATCTACAGCATAAAAAATATTATTAGGGATTCTATTCTACACTAGCAACTGCACCGTGGAGAATTTAAAAGATGAGTAAGACATGAATCCTGCCTTCAGATATGTTCTGTAGCATGGATAAATTTATGTAAGTGAAAAGTAATCAGGAGTAGGAGGAGGATGAAAACAATGGATCAAGAGAATAAGGATTTAACATTCAGTCTAAATTTTTGCAGACGAATGAGGTTTGTTAGAAGAAAAGTGAAAACTCTTCTACCTTATGGAAATAAAGCATATAAAAGGAAGAATTGAGGGGTGCCTGGGTAGCTCAGTTGGTTAAGCGTTTGCCTTCAGCTCAGGTCATGATCTCGGGGATCCTGGGATCCTGGGGGCTCCCTGCTCAGCAGGGAGTCTGCTTCTCCCTCTGCTTTCCACCCCTGCTCCTGCTCTCTCTCTCTCGCTCTGTCTCAAATAAATAAATAATCTTAAAAAAAAAAAAAAAGAAAGAAAAAAGGAAGATTTGAAAAAAGGAGAAGCTACCAGCTAAGAGGCTTCCACAGTATTCATTGCTTCCATGCTCAGTCCCATCCCTACGATCCTGCCCCGGCACGCCAGTTAGCAGCAAAGAGATAGTCTAAGGCTTGGAGCAGACCGATTATGTAGTCTTTTCCCCCTCAGGATAATGACAATGATGTTATCAAACAGAAAGGGTAATCGCATGGAGAGTAACTTTTAAGAAAAAGTAATTTTAAAAAAACAGTTTATGCATTTTTGTTTTTAATTTAATTTTTTCAATGTTCCAAGACTCATTGATTATGCACCACATCCAGTGCTCCATGCAATACGTGCCCTACTTAATACCCACCACCAGGCTCACCTTATGTATTTTTTTAAACAGTTCATGTTTGCTAAAAATTAAAAAAAAAAAAGCAGTTTTCCGTAAAGAAAAAAAAAAGAGGTAAAACAAAACTCTGAGTTGGTTAACATATGTCACAAACAGAATAAAAACGAATGTTCAGGGGCGCCTGGGTAGTTCAGTAGGTTAAAGCCTCTGCCTTCGGCTCGGGTCATAATTTCAGGGTCCTGATATCGAGCCCCGCATCGGGCTCTCTGCTCATCAGGAGGCCTGCTTCCCCCTCTCTCTCTGCCTGCCTCTCTGCCTACTTGTGATCTCTCTCTGTCAAATAAATAAAATCTTAAAAAAAAATGAATGTTCAGAAAGCATGGGTTAAATGTGCCAGTTGCAAGAACTCTGTCATTATTGTTAATCATCACTTAATGAGGTGTGCTACTGTGTCCTGCTCTATGACAAGTGAGAATTTAACCAAAGTGATACAATTCTGTTTCTATTGGCTTGGCTTTGCAGTCAAAATGATTGAAATTACTAAAATAAAATCAAGTTGTTTTATTCATAGCAAGGCAAAGTTATCTTCCTTTGGCATATCGTTTAGTGATGAGATGATGCACGAAGTCCTACACTGAGAAATGTATTTACTACGGACGAAAAGCCCAAATTACTAGAAAAATTCAATTTGCAGTGGAAAATACATGCTACTGGATTCTTTATGGAATAGTAATATGCCACCAAATAGAATCCGATTTTACACAGCATTGACTATGCTGTTAGAAAGATGATTTTGTAAACACATTTGGAGAATGCAATTTGAATGTAAATGTTCTGTTAGTTAGCATTTTGAAGTTTTTATGAATTTCAAATATATCAGAAGAGATCACTTGGTGAATTTGGAGAAGATTTTTATTCTCTGTGAGATAGAAAAGTCCAGTGAAGGAGCCCCAGTTTATGTTCTCAGTTTCTTAACCAAGTGAGTCTTTGGCTAAAGAAATTTCTCCTAGGGGCGCCTGGGTGGCTCAGTGGGTTAAAGCCTCTGCCTTCGGCTCAGGTCATGATCTCAGGGTCCTGGGATTGAGCCCCACATCGGGCTCTCTGCTCAGCAGGGAGCCTGCTTCCCCCTCTCTCTCAGCCTGCCGCTCTGCCTACTTGTGATCTCTCTCTGTCAAATAAATAAATAAAATCTTAAAAAAAAAAAAAAGAAAAAGAAATTTCTCCTGGAGCAGAAGCCTTGAACAGACACTTCTCTGAAGAAGACATACGAATGGCCAACAGATGTATGAAAAAATGCTCCACATCACTAGCCATCAGGGAAATACAAATCAAAACCGTAATGAGATACCACCTTACACCAGTTAGAATGGCAAAAATTAACAAGACAGGA
>CM052897.1:61111972-61249531 GCA_028534135.1 Potos flavus | reverse complement strand
CAACAAATGTTGACAAGGATGTGGAAAAAGGGGAACCCTCTTACACTGTTGGTGGGAATGCAAGCTGGTACAGCCACCCTGGAAAACAGTGTGGAGGTTCCTCAAGATGTTAAAAATAGAGCTACCCAACAATGCAGCAATTGCACTACTAGGCATTTACCCCAAAGATACAAATGTAGTGAAAAGAAGGGGCACATGCACCCCAAGTTCATAGCAGCAATGTCCTAAATAGCCCAGCTATGGAAGGAACTGAGATGCCCTTCAACAGATGAATGGATAAAGATGTGATTCATATATATAATGGAATATTACTCAGCCATCAGAAAGGATGAATACCCACCATTTACATCAACATGGGTGGAACTGGAGGAGATCATGCTGAATAAGTCAAGCAGAGAAAGACAAATATGGTTTCACCCATATGTGGAACATAAGGAATAGTGTGGAGGACCACATGGAAGGGAGGGAAAACTGAATGGGAAGAAGTCAGAGAGGGAGACAAACCATGAGAGACTCTGGACTCTGGGAAACAAACTGAGGGTTACAAAAAGGAAGGAGGTGGGGAGGATGGAGTAACTGGGTGATGGATATTAAGGAGGGCAGGAGTGGTGATGAGCACTGAGTATTATATGCGACTAATGTATTATTGAAGACTACATCAAAAACTAATGATGTACTATTTGCTGGCTAACTGAACATAATAATAAAAGAAAGAAATTTCTCCTGGAATATGTTGTTTAATTTAAATTGGAGAAATTTAATACCAGAAGCAGAGGGTTCTAGAAGGATATTTGAAGAGGAGGTTGTCAGTATGGCCCAATGAGTAGAATTAGGAGCAACATGATGTAAATTAATTTAAAATTTAAGGAAAACAGATTTCAGCTGATGTTCAGAAGAACTCAAATAGAGTATTTAAAAAATGGAATGCATAGTTTCTGCAAGTGGTGAGTATCCCATTTCTGGATGTGTACAAGGAACTAATTGCAATATAATAATCTGACTGAAGAAATATGAGGTTATAAAAATAACCATCTATGATACATATTAAAATTCTTTATAATAAAAATTAAACTAAAAATAACATTGAGGAAGACATTGGCAAAAATGTCAAAGGATTTCTAATAATTAAACATGGCTATCTAATTTTGACTTATAAGAAAAATATCAAAGCACAAGAGTTATATGAACAAGAACATAAGGAGAAAATGACTGTACTACATACATTTAACCTTACAGTTATTTAAAGAAATTAAAGTTAAAATAGTAATGTATCATTTTACACTATTTTTTACAAAATAGAGGACTAAAAATAAATTGGTAATATAGGATAGGCTATTTTTAAAATAATCCTATATATGGCCAGTGGAACTGTTCATTGGTATGCACTTTAGACAAACAATAAAACAAACAAACCACATCATTAGAATTGTTCATAACTTGCTTTATTAAATATATTCTTGATAATACAGCCTAAGGATAACTTACATGGTATGAATTATAGTAGCATCTATAACAATAAAAAAGTTAGAAGGAAATAAACTACATTTCTAACAAATCAATGAAATATTTACAGGTCGTTAACATCTTATAAATATTTAATAATATAACGTTGTTTACAATAAAATGCCATGCCAAAGGCAGAAATAAAAAGATACTATGACTCAACAATGTAACATATGTAAGCAAGCCAGCAGAGAAAAAACAAAAATCAAACAACAGCAAAGGTGATGAGATCATCTTGATGTTTTTTTTCTTACTATGTGTTTAGAGGAGTTGTATTTAAATAAATTATTAGAAATAGAAACCTTTTAGGCTACAGATAGTTGTCTATTTTTTAGTATATATGCTGCCGAAGCAAGCACACTACATGTAATTGTCTAAAGCCTAGCTTCCACAAATCTTATGACTTCCATACATATCTGTCAAAAATTAAATGGCTTAGTTTGGGGAATAGAAATGTAAATTCTATTTAAGTTAATCAATCGGTAAATTCATTTACCTGAATGCCAACAATAGACAACATTATTTGAAATATCTGAAGTATATAGAATATAATGATAAATATTACCAACAGTTATGTACCTGTATACTTGGTACTTCTTTTCTACCTTTGAGAGACAACCACTATCCTAGTTTGATGTTTATCATTCCCATGCACTTTTAAATACTTACACATGCATAAATATATTCTTACACAATACACAGTTTTGCATATTTTAAAATTTTATATACTCTTATGTGTTCATTTTCTGCATTTTGATTTTTTCTAGACTTTGTTTCTGAGATTCATCCGTGTTGCTATATGTAGTTCTTATTCATTTTCATGTTCTAAAGTATTCCAAAATATAAACATACCACATTTCGTTTATCAGTCATCCTGATTGACATTTGAATGGTTTCTAGAATTTTGTTATTACAGATACTACTACTGTGAATATCTGTTAGACGTCTTTTTGTACATATTTATGAAAATTTCCATTGAGTAGTACCATTCCAATAGAACTTTCTTTAATGTTGGAACTATTATTATGCTGTCCAATTTGGTAGACTAGCCAATAGTCAGAGAGTGGCTATTGAGCCCTTGAAATGTGCTCATGCAACTGAGGAAGTGACCTTTAATTTAGTTAATTTAAATAGCCACAAACGACTAGTGGCTACTGTATTGGACACTGCAGCTCTAGATCCCATGCTTCAGACGTATGTGCTGGGTCATGAGGGGTGTATATCCTCAACTTCAGGTATTGCAAAGAGGTTTGGAGATGTGTATAATGTATGATACCACTGCTAGTGTGCAGGAGCTCCTGTTGTTTCATATTCATACCAACAGCTGGTGCTATCCTACCTTTATTTTTTTTTTTGAAAGAGAGAGACCACATGCACATGTGTGATTGGAGGGGGAGGGGCACAGGGAGAGGGAGAGAGAATCTTAAGCAGACGCCATACCCAGTGTGGTGCCCCACACAGGGTACAACCTCATGACCCTGAGATCATGACCTGAGCTGAAGTGAAGAGTCAGTCACTTAACCAATTGAGCTACCCAGGTGCCCCATGTGCTATCCTTACTTTTTAACTTTATCAAATTTTTATTGAATTTTGTCACTTTTGTTTTAATATAAACTTAACTAACTCCTTGGGAACCCAAGAAAAATTTCATATTTATTAGTCATGTTGGGGTTTCCTTTCATGTGAAATACCTATGTGTGTCTTTTGTTCATTTTTTTGTTGGATACTTTGTACTTTTCTTCTTTTTAGGAATGTGTGTGTGTGTGTGTGTGTGTGTGTGTGTGTGTGTGTGTGTTCTGGTTACCAATCCTTTGCGATTATATATAATGCCAATATTTTTTCCAGTCTGTGGCCTGTCTATTCACTGAGTTCATATAACAAAATTTAACGATATATGTCTTGAGTCTATTTTAAAATATTCTGAAGTCAAAAAGCATTCTCCTAAAATTTCTTCATAAGTTTGTGTTGCTTTTTATATTAGGTCTTTAATCACTGTGCAGCTAATATTTATGCAATAAGGATGTATTTTTGTTCTTCTATAACCAATTTCCACAGGCTTACCTCTGCAGTGTAACCTCTGTCACACATCAAGTATCCATAGAAGTTTGGGATGTTTTCTGAGGTCTTTTTTTTTTTTTTTTAAAGATTTTATTTATTTATTTGACAGAGAGAGAGAGACCACAAGTAGGCAGAGAGGCAGGCAGAGAGAGAGGGGGAAGCAGGCTCCCTGCTGAGCAGAGAGCCCGATGTGGGGCTCGATCCCAGGACCCTGAGATCATGACCTGAGCTGAAGGCAGAGGCTTTAACCCACTGAGCCACTCAGGCGCCCCGTTTTCTGAGGTCTTGATGCTATTATATACATCCGTCACCTATCTTATTTATTTCTATAGTAATACTCTTAATTTCTAGAACTTTATACTATCTTGACATATCATAGAACAAGTCTCTCCTACCCTCAAATATAATTCTTTAAAATATTCTTGGCCATTTGGGGCACCTGGGTAGCTTAGTCAGTTGAATGTCAAACTCTTGATTTCAGCTCATGTCATGATCTCAGGGTCCTGGGGTTGAGCCCCGCATCAGTCTTTGTGCTCAGTAGGAAGTCTGCTTGAGATTCTCTCTCTCCCATTGCCTGCCCCTCCCCATCCCCCACTTGTGCATGTGCTCACTCTCTTATAAATAAATAAATAAATAAATAAATAAATAAATAAATATTAAAATATACATTTCAAAAACATTTTCTTGTCCACTCATTTTTCTGTGACAGCTTAGGATCAACTTAAAAGAACTGTTTTTTTAATACATTTTTTTTCTCATTAGAACTACGGGGGAGAATTGACTGTTTAAAAGTATTTAAACTTCCTATCCATTTTTTCATTTAGTTGGATCTTCTTTAATGTTAAATTCCATTGATTCTCACTTCTCACCCTTTTTGTTACCATCCTAGTCCAAATGATTACCATCTTGTCTGAAATTCTGCACTATGAATACACCTCCTGCTTCCACACTCACACATCTCACCCTTCCTGCAACTCCCCTATCCTCCACACAGGAGCAAAAGTGATCCTTTTAACTGTCAGCCCAATTATGTCACAGCTATGCTCAAAATTCTCTAATAACTCCCATCTCCCTAAGAATAAAATACAAATCTCTAACCTTGGCCCAGATGGATCTATGTGATGTGGTCACCAGTCACTCTGACCTCATCTTCTGTCTCAGCTTGCTCGCTCCTCTCAAGACACATATAAACGTGCGCCATCTTAGATGAGTTCACACAATTCTTCCTGTCTGTAATTCTCTCCCTCCAGGAACAAAGATGGTTTACCCCCTCACTCCATTCAAGTATTTGCTCCAGTGTCACTTTACACAGAGAGGACTTCCTGCACACCATATCTAAACTATCACCCTTATCCATATCACAACCCCAACCCAGCTTAATTTTTCTTCATAGCACTTATACCCACCTGACATAGCATCTATGTATTTGTTAATTTTCTCTCCTCACCATTAGACCATTAGAATGTGAATTCCATAAGAAGGCAGTATATCCCTGAATGTTTGTGTCCTGTACATACTTTATTCACTGTGGTATTGCTCTGGGTGCCGTAGTGCCCTGACTTTCCACACAGTGCCTTGAATAGTGTCTGATATATGGTGGGGCCTCCACAATTATTTGTTCAGTGTGGTTTTATATCTTCTCCATAAGGCCGTGCATCTATTTTGGTAGACTTATTCCTGGATTCTTTATATATTTTTTAGAAAATTATATTTTCTATTTTTTCTTTTTTCCCTACTTAGAGTTGTGTATTTGTAAAAGAGAAAGAAAAAAAAAAGAAAGAAAATTACTCAAAAATAAGCTTGGTGTCATTTCGACTTCTGCATATGTGACTACACTCTTATTCCAGTCTTTTTTTTTTTTTTTTTTAAAGCACCTAGCACTAGAGATAAATAGGAGAACATGTTCTAAATGCAGTATTTTGGTGGTGACAGTAACATATTTATACCATTTTTCATTCAAAATAAAGAATTTCAGAATCTGCTGTGTAAACAATCCCTACAAAAGATTTGATTTAATCCCAAATCAAAGACCAAAGGTTTGGAGGAAGTACTCCTGGCCTCCTGGCAAATACAGGTATATATAGGAAATTGCAGCTCAGATGATTTTACTCAAAACTCCTCCACTGGTTCTATTCTTTGTCCCTTTATCTCATCACAGATCCAGAACCACTATAGCTTAAGGCACTTCTGCCTTTCTACCTGCAGGTCTATTAAGTAAGGGCAATTATTCTGCAAAGAGGTGACAATTCCTTTATGGAAGATATTGAACTTTAGGGCAGAAAACAGTGCATCAATAATGAAAAGTCAGTAAGAACACAATGAGCCAACTTCAGAGCAACAAAAGGACTGCCAAGGGTGAGTGTCCAGGTACCTCTGTGAATAAAGTGTGTATAGAGCATGAGCATTCACTTATTGCCTTTAGGTATTCTTTTGGCAGGAATCTCCCTGAGATCAATTTACTATTGGACCACAAACACTCTACATTTGAAAATATAAAGACAAAATGTCTTGTTCTAAAAAAAGTTGGTCTCATCAATGCTTAAGCGCTAGGTCAACAGGACTGCGGCCACACACATATCTGCGGGATCAGCTGACCTGCAGAGGAACTCCAAACGAGTTAGCTACATGGAGCTTTGATAGATGAAGTAATGATTAGTGAACTGCATCTGATATTCTATTCAGTACATGTAACCTCAGCTTTGTTCAACTGAATAACTTCTGCTATTCTGATACTCAGAGTATTTATTGCTGTTTTAGAGAGCTTTGATATACCGTTCATTTTTTTTATAAGCAATTATAGGGTATTTCAACTTCGGCTATAGATAACCAAGTTAGTGGGAGGATGAAAGAGTTCCATATTGCGGTATAATTGAACAAACCCGTGGCTCTCTTTACCAGCATATAGGGCAAAGGGAAAAAGCAATATGTCAGTCTCCCTATGAAAAGGGAGATAAAGGATATGGATTGCCATGTTACTTACCAAAGGATTGGATTTAAATATTCTTGTGCTTTTCTTCTCAGAAAAGGGAAAACAAAGGAAATGTAAAAACAATTGTTACCAAGAGCTGCTCTTAAAAGAGCCACGTACCCCCAAATTAAATTCATGCTTCTTAGTTCTCACTTTCCCATTATGTCGGCGTAATTCAATCATGGCATTTTGCCAATTATCTCCAGAGTAAAAAGTAGGGCATTAACCACCTCTTTTTCAAGGAACAAAGTTCTTAAGAAGCAATTGATTACTGCTTGTCGGGGTAAACAGTAATTCTCCTGGGATCTATTTTTTATGGCATAAACCTTGAAGGGAAAAAATTCAATCTGAACACATTCATTGCTTTAATAGTCCTCGGAAGAACATAACCTTATTTTTTCCTTCTTTTCAATGTTATAAGAGTTTTCTTTCATTTAGCAGTCTATAGAAACCAGGGGTCTGCAAACCACCAAAATCCTCAGAGTCCTACAGTCCTGTAAAACAAAGGTTTATAACAAATAGGGAATATGCAATTCCAGCCTTGCTTCTTCTTCCAAAAGCCATAAAATATCTAAACGATGCATATATATGAGTATATGGATGGAGATGGTCTGTGTATATACATTATACATACATACCTGCCTGCACACACTTTTTCTTATTCTCCTCATTAATGCAAATAAAATATATTTTTTCAGGAAGATTTAATATGAAATCCAAAACATGTAAAGGAAAAAAAAATCACATGGAAATAACTTCAAATTAATCTTATTGGAGACTACATTGCTATTTACCATAATAAATAATAGCAGGAAAAAAACACTTGTGCTCTGTTGAAATTTTAAATATAAAAAGGCTGCAGAAAAAATAATTTATGATAAATTCAGTGAATACGGAGAGATACTTGAATTCACACATTCAATAAATATTACACATGCCAAAGTATTAAGACATTTATAAATTATCCTTTAGCTCAGCTAGTGTAAGATTGTTTCCATAGCAATGATGCAGGGATAGTGAAAAGCCACTTTACCATTTCTGTAGTTTGGAGTAGTCATATACTGTCCATTTCCATTTTCTTCTTTAAAGCAAAAGTCTCTATGCAGCTAAAATTTAATTTGATAATTTTTTGCATTTGGTTTTACCCTAATGCAAAACATATAGATAGGGCAGTAATGGATTACATGTCCTTTACTGGGGCATCGATCTGTTTACTTTTTTTCCTCCTGGGATTCTCGTATATCAACAAATTTAACAGGTAATGTCATAATCCCTCCTAACATTGGGATTCTTTAATTTTTTATATCAAAATGAGAAGGATCAATTCTTGAAGACATTTCCAACCCTCACATACTCCCTTCTTTATGGGTATCAGTCAGAGTCCTGGCAGGAAACAGATGGCACACACAAGCTGGCTAATTAAAGAGAATTTAACAAAGGGACCATTTATAAAGATGTGACAGGAAATAGGGTAATCAACAAGAAATGGGGCAGGTACCTCCTGAGGACAAAACAGCCAGAGTTGTGACTGTCCTGAACCTGGAAGAAGCAATCAGAAGAAGTTATCAGAACCTGGAGAGGGTAGCTAGCTAATCAGACAGGGGCATTGGTCAGGAGATGGAGCCTTCAGTCAGGTGACACCACTAATCATGCCAGTGCTTTGGCAGAAAGGGAGTCAGCAGGAAAAAAACCCCAAAATTTAACTCTTTCTGATATCTTGCCAATGGTCCCCACTGGTAAAACCAAGCCAGAATCCAAAGGACAAGGGAACCCATTAACATGGTCCATATGGATCAGCTCCCAGGATACAGACGGGGTAGAAAATGTGATTGAGAGGATCTCGAGAGGCAAAATGAAGGTATCCATCACGCTCCCCACTTAGACATATAATTTAGTAAAAATCATCTTTCAATTTGGAAATAGCATGGTGGGAGTTTTTCATCAGCAGAACTAGGAAGCAATTCGTATGTTGATGCATCTGTGGGAAAAGGAATACATTAAACAAGACACTCGGACACATTATAAGGTAAGAGAAATATTTATTTAATTTTGCACAAGAACGAGCTTATACTGAACAAATCCAACCAAATAATATTAAGTGCAGTAAAACAAGGAAATAGGGATGACTTTTCCTGTTAGAAAATATTAAGTAACCATGCCTGTGCATTATTTTTATCATTACAATAACTTGTTTCAGATTTCTTTTCGGAGTATACTGTACATTACACGTTATAGCTTCTTTGCTTTGCTTCTGAAAATATAATTCATTCACTGCCTTGCATTTTATTTTTTAGCAGTGAAGGAACCTAACTGATTCGTGAAGATTCTGATCTAGAGAAAAATTTTCTGCACCAGTGAAGCTAGAGGCTTTCAAAGCTCTGATGGGCTCAGGCATTATATCCAGGGGTCATGATGTCATGGTGTGCATTCTACACCCATTCTTCTACCACAGTGATGTCAGACACAGTAGAAGCAGAATTCTGGTCTCGTTTTGCCCCAAGAATTTTCCTTTAGTGATTTTCTCAAGCTTCACAAATTTCATAATTGAATGTTCACTCAGCTATTAACAAAGCTGCACTTAGCTGCCCACAAATCATCCACTTTAAGTTTTAACTTTTTTTTTTTTTTTGGTCTTTTTAATGAAAGAACATTCTTTAAACAGAAATCTCCCGTGAGACAGTTAACTTCACAGTTCCTGAAGGCACTGTGGATCCACTGAGCAACAGATGTGGCCATTCTAGAGAAGAAAAAAGGGGAAAGAAAAGGATGGTATAAGCTGTTAAGCCGTTATTAAATACTCATACTTACTGATTCGTGCACATAAATCTAACTGGGGCTTGTTATTTACGCACCCCTGTAAGTTCAACAGCCCAGTTACTTCTCATGTCTCTACTTCTGCAGAACCAATTGGCCCAGTTATTTGTGGCAAATCATAGGCTAGCTTTATTTACCACATGGCACCTTCTTAGATCACATTTGTTCTCTTAATTATTCATCCACAAAATATGTATTGAGTATATTGAGCCCTAGGTATATTGATGAATAAGCAGACATGGTCACTACCCTCATAGGGCAGGGGTTAATTTGGGGGTGGGGCAGAAAACTAATAAATACCAAGCAAACATATCAAAAATTGTGAAAGGTGCTAGAAAAGAAATAAACTAGGTGGTGTCAGGAGACTGGCTGGGGCACCCGAGTGCCTTAGTTGGTTAAACATCTGACTTCCTCTCAGGTCATGATCCCAGGATCCTGGGATTGAGTCTTGAAACGGGCTCCCTGCTCAGTGGGGAGTCTGCTTCTCCTCGGTCCCTCCCCCTGCTCCTGCTCTCCCTCTCTCTGTTGTAAAAATGAATAAATAAAATCTTTTAATAATAATTAAAAAAGACTGGCTATTTAGATTAGGTGGTCAGGGTGGACTTCTCTGTAGAAGTGATATTTAAACCAAGACCTCAAGGCATGTGAAAGGGTCGGCCAAAAGCACAGGGAACAAAATGAGTAAAGGCTTTGAAGTGAAAATAGTTTCAGTTAAGAAGCTGAAAAAAGGTCTGGGTGAGAATTTTGAGTTGGTGAAGAAAACAGTGTAGAGATAAAGTAGCATATTATACTTTTACGACAAAATTAAAAATGTCGGTTCTATAAGACAAAAGATTTTGACACTTTAAACTTCTTTGAAGTACACCAAATGAGGGGAAAACTAGTCCCATTTCCAAGAAGAGTATTATCAATTTAAGCCAATATTCTTCTGTTCTAAATTTTTATGAAGCAGAGTTCTTATTCTGACAGCAAGAGGAAGTCTCAACATCTCTTGGATCTCTTGTAGCATTTTAAAGCTTTGTCATCATGCTCAAGAGACAGGTTTTCTAACCATAGCCATTACATTATCTTTCCCAGTCCAGGGACACGCTGATGTAAGGGATGTACCAGTTCCTGAGAATATCAGTGCCTCAAGCAGAAAGTGAGAGAATTTCTGGGGCTTTCTACCATTGAGTATGAGAAGCTAGCATTAGATCCCTATGGGCGGAAAAATCATTATTATGGTTCCCATGAGTGTGTTTTAGGAAGGGACTGTGTATTTTCCAAAATCTTCCAGGAATGCTTTTCTTTTTCCACATCCACATTTTCTGTAACAATAAGATAAATGCTTCATAAATCTTATACATTGGAAACTCCTCAATTAGGGAAACATAGTTCATACAAGAATGAATAATAAAATACCCTACTGGAGTTCATTTCAGTGATGGCATAGTTGCTTATATAAAACTAACCTTCCCACAGATAATTATAAAGGGTCTATATATAGACAAAATAGAAAAAAATAAAAAAATCTATTTGAAAGCAATAGTGACCAAAAGCAGGCAGACACTGGAAAGGTTTCAATTTGTGAAAGGGAAATGTGTGAGATTTATTTTTACTCAGCATTTCCCCTTAGGGCACTCTGTAGTCAGAGCAGTTTAGGCTAACTATAACTCAGGCAGAAAGACACAATCTGATAGGCCTCAGACATCAGAGGACAACTTTTAGAGCTGCTAGAGTGGTTGTAAATTCAGAGGGAAATATCTAGAAAGGAGGGAGTGAATCAGCATATAAAGTCCCCTCAAATCCTTGGCTGGTCTTTGAATTAGAGGAGACTAAAGAGATAATGACTTATAGCTTGAAGGTTGAGAGATCTGGGCAGAGATTTCAAATGCTGCTTACTGTGGGTAGCAATGTTTAAAACTTGTGTCCTTCCAAGTTAGGAAGGATTGATAAGAAAAATGCAGGCTTTTCATTGAAAGCCCAAAAGGGTCATGATTAGGAGTAAAACAATGTCTCAAGATTAATAAGAGACTCATCCTAGAACTAAGGGTAAATCTGGAATAGACCCACCTAACTAGAGTAAAAGGAAGCTTTCTTTTTTTTTTTTTAAAGATTTTATTTATTAATTTGACAGAGAGAGAGAGAGATCACAAGTGGGCAGAGAGGCAGGCAGAGAGAGAGGGGGAAGCAGGCTCCCTGCTGAGCAGAGAGCCCGATGTGGGGCTCGATCCCAGAACCCTGAGATCATGACGTGAGCTGAAGGCAGAGGCTTAACCCACTGAGCCACCCGGGCGCCCCAAAGGGAAGCTTTCTTAAGTGCAAGGTGATAGGCCAGTAATTTGCAAACTGCTAGAACAAACATAGTCTTCAGAAAAAGCTAACAGAACATAGGATCTATGCCATATATCATCCATAGTATCCAATAAACCATAAAAAGTATTATATATCACAAAGAAAGACAAGAAAATGTGACTCCTAATCAAGAGAAAAAGTAGTGAATAGAAATGACTCAAAGATAATCCAGATGGAATAATTAGCAGACAAGGATTGGAAAGTATCTATTTTAAATATGTTTGAGGTAAAAAAAAAAAGATGGTAAATCTCAGCAGATAAATAAAATTATAAATAGAATTAAGTCGAAACTTTGGAATGAAAATTTACAGTATTTGAAATGAAAAATTCACTGGATAGGTTTAACAGCAGATTAGACACGGCAGAAGGAACAGTCAGTAAATTTATAACAAAAAATAGAAATTATCCAATCTAAAACAATGAGAAAAAAGACTGATATAAAAATAGAGCTTCAGTGACTTTCAGGATAGTATTAAGCCATATAACATATGAGTAATCATAGTCCCAGAAGAATAGGTGGAAGAAAATTGCAGAGAAAATATTTGAAAATATTTGAAGAAACCATGGTCAAAATTTTCTCAAATTTCTTGGGGAAAAAAAAAAAACCCACCAGCTTACATACTTAAAAGCCCAGCAAATACTAAAGAATATCCACCAATGCCAAAAATTACATGAAATGTAAACAGACTAAACACTTCAATTAAAAGACAGATTGTCAAAAAAAATAAATAAATAAAAAAATAAAAGACAGATTGTCATACTGGATAACGAAATAAGAACTAAGTATACATTATCTATAAAGCATGCAGTTTAAATATAAAACCATAGATGTGTTGAAAGTAGATGGATCAAAACAAAATGAATATCTGAAAAAAACTGACTTCAAGTCTAGAAGACTTGCTAGAGAAAAGGAAGGCATTACATAATGATAAAATGGTTAATTTACCATTAACACATGAAAGAGTATGTCCTGGTGATTCCATTTACATGAAATTTTTAAAAGGCGAAATAAATCTACTACAATGAAATCAAACTGAAGTTTGCTATGGTAAGTCAGTATTGCCTGGAAAGGGGATAAAAAGGTACTCATTCGAGTGTTGGAAATAGTCTATATTTTGATTTATAAGACCTATCAAATTATATATATATATATAACTATGCATTTCACTATAGTTAATATTACCTTGATAAAAACCAAAATAAAAGGTGTTCCACTGGGGTGCCTGGGTGGCTCAGTGGGTTAAAGCCTCTGCCTTCGGCTCAGGTCATGATCTCAGGGTCCTGGGATTGAGCCCCGCATCGGGCTCTCTGCGCAGTTGGGAGCCTGCTTCCCCCTCTCCCTCTGCCTGCCTCTCTGCCTACTTGTGATCTCTGTCTGTCAAATAAATAAATACAATCCTAAAAAAAAAAATTAAAAAAAAAGGTGTTCCACTGAAACTTAGTCTGATTACTGGGAATAGTAACAACCTATTATTATAATGCATTATAAAAACTAGTTATTTTCATATAGTACAAAGTAAGTTTCCTTAACATCCTGTTATTTCTGGCTATATTTATTCTATATTTAAAAAATTTTTTTAAAAAGTCACTGTCACTCGTGGATGGAACTGGAGGGTATTATGCTAAGCGAAGTCAGTCAATCAGAGAAAGACAATTATCATATGATCTCTCTGATATGAAGAATTCGAGAGGCAGGGTGGGGGGTTGTGGGGGGCGGGAGAGGGAAATGAAACAAGAGGGGATCAGGAAGGAGACAAACCATAAGAGACTCCTAAACTCATGAAACAAACCGAGGGTGGCTGGGGGGTAGGGTCGGGTAGGGATAGGGTGGCTGGGTTATGGACATTGAGGAGGGTATGTGCTATGGTAAGTGCTGTGAAATGTGTAAGCCTGAGGATCCACAGACATGTACCCTGGGGCAAATAATACATTATGTGTTAATTTAAAAAAATAAATAAATAAAAAATTAAAAACAAAAAAAGTCACTGTCACTATTTTTGTGCTGAACTCAAATCAAGATTAGAAGACAGCTGGCTTTTAATTTTCATTTAATATATTTATATATAATACATATATAATATATTTTAATGTTATTTATATTAGTAAATTTAGTTCTTATTTATTAATCATTTACTGTATAATGTATTAATCTGCTTATAAATTATATAGATTATAACTAGATGTATATATAAATAATATATTTTTAAACATCCCACTACCATCAGTATTTTAGTATGTCGTTATAGAATTCATTTTCATACTCTTATCTTCAACCTTCTTGCAATTAAAGTGTATATGTAATTACATATTATATTTTTAGCTTAGGTTCTATTTTAAGCCATTTTTTTCAATGGCTGAATAACGTAATCATATAATTATATATATATTACGTAATTATAGTATAATATGATATACTGAATCATAAAGAGTTACTAGAACTTATTTAACTGTTTTTCTATTTTTGGATACCTTGGTTTCTTCCTTGATTTATATGACAAATAATATTGAGGTGAATATTGTAATGCATATAGCACCTTCCATATTTTAGAGTATTTCTGTAGGTTATATTCTCAGACCTGGGGTTAATAGGACAAAAGATGTTTGAGTTGGGATGAGGAGTAGGCAAAGAGGTGTATTGTGGCATGTTGACATGTGTTTTTCAAAGTCACTAACAATTCATAAGAGTTACAGTTCCAGTACATCTCTGTCAGCATTGGAGATTATTGTGAGTTTTGATTTTTTTTACTGTAGTATGTGAAAATAGTAATTGTTAGTTTACCTTAGAGTTTTTATTATTTAAATGTTGAATAATTTCTTCTTTTTTTAATAGTTGCATTTTTTAGTGAATTGTTTATTCATTCTTTGCTGATTTCTTTACGGAAGAAATCATATTTTTTCTTGTTAACTTTTATATGTTTTTAATTTAACAAAGAAATCATATCTTCTGGAAGAATAGTTTTCCAGTCTCTAGTTGTGACTTCTTATTTTACAAATTTTATCTATAGAAGCTCTAAATTTTCTGAGGTATACTTTATCACTTTTAAGTTAGAAAAAGACATCTCCCCTCCAGAATGTTAATTAACATTTGATTACATCTTCTTTTTATTCTTAGTATCTAACATTTCTTCCATGTAGAATTCGTTTTGATGTATGATAGCATATAAAATTACTTCCTTCAAATTGCTGTCCAGCCATTCCAATATATATAGAATAATCCTTTCTTCCTCTATTGGTTTGCAAATCTATATAGAAATAATCCTTTCTTCCTTCATTGATATGAAAATCTCTCCCAATCATACATGAAAGTCTTGATTTTAATGTCCTCATTGATGGGGCATTTGTTTCCTTAGATAGATCTAGTTATCTATTTTTTTTTTAAGTTTTTTTTTTTTTTAAGATTTTATTTTATTTATTTGACAGAGAGATCACAAGTAGGCAGAGAGGCAGGCAGAGAGAGAGGGGGAAGCAGGCTCCCTGCTGAGCAGAGAGCCCAATGTGGGGCTAGATCCCAGGACCCTGAGATCATGACCTGAGCTGAAGGCAGAGGCTTTAACCCACTGAGCCACCCAGGCGCCCCATCTATTCTAATGTTAGTACAGAAGTCGGCTTTCAAAACCATAAGTCTGCTGTTTCTGATAGATGAGGGTAAAGTTTAGGAAGTTCGGAGCTATCCTTAAAACTCTAATTTTCTTTATAACTCAATTATTTCAGTATTACATCTAGAGTCTCCCCAGGAACTAAAAGTAGCCCCCTGGTTTCCAATTTCCAAATGGTCTGTTTGGTTATTTATTAAAGGGAATGACCTTCCAATCCCTCCTCCCTTCATATTCATTTCTCAACGGCCACATCCCTAGTTATCTTTTGAAGCTCAAAGCATAACCGCCTGAAAGCACTCTGACCCATCAAAGGGTTCACTGTCTCTCTTAAATTTAGGAAAGACAACCTTAGTAATTCAAGAGTAAACTCAAGAGTTTAACCTCTGAATGGAGGAACTTTTTTTTTTTTTTTACTTAAGCAAATTAAATCTGAAGGCATCCTTAAAAAGACATCTTTAAAAAAACTCCCCCCTGCTAATTCGTAATTCCTCAGATATTATCTTCGATGTCATTTGCTCAGGAGATAACTGGTGCACATGTTGTACAGTCTTTTAGCATAATGCTCCTTTCCTTTAGAGCATCCATCACAGTCTAGAATGTTGTCTTTATCTATTTGTGACTTGATTAATATCTACTTACTCTATTACCAACAAGAAGATTATTTAATTCTTATAGCAACCCTCTCACGTAGGTACTAAAATTATTCCTAGGTAGGTACTATTTTTATTCTTTTTTTTCATGTGAGCAAACTGAGCCACAGAGAGATTAGTGAATATCCCTCGAGGTCACATTGCTAGTATGGCCGACCAGGCTTTGTTTGAATCCAGGTGGCCTGATTCCAGACACTGCATTCTTCACTTCTAGACCAGTGGTGTCCAGCAGAACTTTCTGTGATGAGAGAAATGTTCCTTTTTTTTTTTTTTTTTTAAGATTTTATCTATTTATTTGACAGAGAAAGAGAGAACATAAGCAGGGGGAGAGGCAGAGGGAGAGGGAGAAGCAAACTCCCCACCAAGCAAGGAGCTCAATGCTGGGCTCGATCCCAGGACCCTGAGATCATGACCTGAGCCAAAGGCAGAGGCTTAACCCACTGAACCACCCAGGTTCTGCAAGAGAAATGTTCCCTTTACGTTCTGTCTAATATGATAGCCACATGTAGCTATTGAGTAATTAAGATGTGGCCAGGGTGACTGAGAAATTTGAGGTTTTAATTTTATTTAATTTTAATTAATTTAAATAGCCACATATGGCTACTGACTACCATATTGGACAGCATAGCTCTAGACAATAGGTGTTAGGTAATAATTTCCAGGAACAGTTCTGTTTTGCTTATCATTACACTCCTGGTACCAGCATAATACCTGGCACAATGTATTTATTGACTAGAATGAATAATTCATAGGAGAGTAGGACAGGGAGATAAGAAGTAAAAATGGTTCTCTGAAAGCACCAAATTGTGGAAAATGCTTACCTCCAATGCAATATCCGTAGCCTGTTTTGCATCCATTTTATTTTTAAAATAACACAAAATAAACAAAATAAAATGTGTATTGGGATAAATTTGGTAAAATAGCACATATTTTTATAACTCATATTTAATAAGAAGGGAAAAAGGAAACAGCATCAAACAGTAACTTCTGAGAATCAGCATTTATCTGACAAAAAATTAATTTAATTCTAAAATACACTTTCTGGAATTAATGCTGACATTAATGCTGAAGTTTCTAGATGTGCACTGCTAAGTGTACTCATATTAAATGTATATTAAAGCAATACTGCATATAGATAAGTCACTTTTAGTAGTAGTAGTAACTTTCAAATTTGCTAATGCACTTTCAGAAAACACACGAAATGTTCACTCAAAAAGCTTTGTTTGATTGACAAAAATTACATTGAAAGAGACAGAAATTTTGGTTTGAAATAGATAATAGTATCTCAAAGCTTAAAGCATTTTATATTTCTTTCCCCTATTACATCAAGCCACTCTAGTAAGAATTTGTGCTAAGTGAATCCGAATTAAATTGTTCAATAAAAAAAAATTAATGGAATTGTGTACTTTAAAAAAAAAAAACAGTAGTTAGAGATATCTGGCTGTGCTATGTTGGAAAAAATCTGAATCTTTGCTTTCCTATGTTGTTGTTATTAAGCCTTCGTTTATTTACTTAGTTTTAGTGTTGATTCAAAAATTATGACTATGAAATACAGTGACCAATGAATCAAAATTTGTAGGAACAATAATCAAGTAGAATGCTTTCAACTTTGCCAGTATCTATGAACTCTATATACTGCCTACATTATCTGTATTTTTGTTCCCATTGAAGCAAAAGGTACGTGCTCTATTTTCCTATGAGAATAAGAAGAAAAATCTTTATAATGATTTTTCTCCAACTGTAGGAATAAAATAAACAACAGATCTTAAATTTTTCGACCCAAAGTAACTGACCACAACAAACCAAGAAATATGCCCATTTTTTCCATATTGATTTTCACTTTGGAAAATGTAATATATTTACTTTGTCAATATATCTTACAGACCTTATAAAAGGACCAGATAAAAATCAATAAAATAATATTGTCTTACATCATGAAAGAAGAAACATGAAGTTTGTGTTGTAGATTTTTTTTAAAGATGTGTACAGTTAGATACTTTAGAGCAATTTAAGTAGGTTCTTTCTGTTCTGATGACATAAATAACTGATCATTCTGGTTTTTGATCATGCACTTCCTTATCTCTGAATATGCTTTGAGGATGCACAGGGTAGTTAGCCTTGGCACTGATAAAGCTAAGTGGCCCTCTTCCCACCTCTGTTTCAACAATAAATATGAAAAAAAAATGCTTTCCATTGGCCAGGACAAGCACATTAATATCGATGAGCCCTGGGTTACAGCTGGCCAAGTTCTCCCTACTTGGGTTTAATAGGCTTTACCTTGCACTGGCAGAGAGTACACTCGGTGCCATGTTTGATCCAAGAGGACCCAGTGAAGCGAACCACATTCATCTCATCCAGGCAAGTTTTGGTGATGTCATTACGAATGGTGTCGGCCTGGCAAGGGTCAGTGACACAGCGCCGGCAGCACTCATTCTCTGGGAGGACACTGAATTCACATTCCACCTCTGGGCAAGGCAGAGGCCAACAGTCAACTTCCCCTTGCTGTAAGGAAAGCAGATGCACCAGGGCAGGGAGAGAGGAAGGGAGGGTGTGGAGGGAGGAATGGGGGAGCACAGTGTTTACTGAATACACAGTTTATTTGATGGATATTTATACTCACACCTTCAAAGCCATGAATCTTGCAGGGAATTTACAAAAGTCCTATCAAAGTGCTGAGGTCTATACTGCAGCTGGATTTTAATAGTGTTCAAAGATTAAATAAGAATAGCAATGAACAAAAGCAAAACCCTTTCCCTTAAAACAATCAAATTTGCATTCTCCTATCTTTTCCCTGACAGAGAAGAATCATTGACTATGGAAGAAGGTTTTACTTAAATTTTTGCATATTAGGTGCTTTTATCATTCTTTTGATCTTCCCCCTCTCCCCCGCCGCCAACTTCTCATTTACTGCCTTCTGTATAAAGAAAGTTGTGTCCATGTACAAGAAAATCAACTGAAATATGAAGGGAATTTGGCAGGTTTTCTTTGTTCATTTATATGTTTCTCAGGTTAGGGATATTGGAGGAAAAAAACAACTAGGAACTGATTTCAGGTTTCTTTATTCCAAATGGGAAAATTGTGTGAATTGGATCTTTTTAAAATTTAGCTCCCACCTGTTTCCTATATTCTTCATAATTCTGAATCTCATGGTCTTGGAGATGAAAGCAGCCTTCAGGCACAGAAACTGACCTTGTTCTTTCAATTGATTTTTAGGTTTAAAGTATAAAAAGGAAGCAACAAAAAAGCATTGCCTTAAAAATATCCTCACACAAATAGAAAGGAAACTAGCCATGACTTTAAAAGTAGCATCTGTGAAACTTTTTTCTATAAAGACACATAGACCAATTTTCCTTTTCATTTACACTACTCAAAAGAAACAAAAAGTTTGGTCAAATGAAAAAAGATTGGTGTTTTCTTGATCAAGTCTTTATTTTCTTCTTTCCTATTTTTTCCAGTGGAAGTTTTTTAAATATATACATTCTACTCTAATATTCTAATAAGTATTTGTTGCAAATCCATATCATGTGTAAATTGGGTGCCCACTAGAATAGCACTGATGGTAAAAATATTTAGAAGGAAAAAGAGTGTGTGTGTTTTTTTGTTTTTGTTTCTCTTTTTTTCTATCTATCTTTTTATCTATCTATCTTTTTTTCTATCAGTCATGATAGAAAATGGATTGATAGAAATGGATTAACAGAAGTTCTACTTGGACAAAAAAATTACAATTTTCATGAATGCTGCTGTTCTGCTTATAACAGTGTGTGAGTAAACCTAAGCTGAATGGGATTGGGGATGCCAGGAGAGTCTTTTCTTCTTCTTACTCTGGAAAGACATACATGACATACCATCCAACATTTACTCCAGGATGTTCCTTCACGGGTCCTGACTGCATGCCTGCCATTTTATCATCCTAACCGGGCTCACTTTTTGTAAATGCCAGCACTATGGCCAGGTAGGTGCTGAGAAGTGGCAGATGTGGGAGGGCAAGACTGCCTCCCTCATTAGATTCTGGGCTGGAACTGCCCCCGTACTTCCTGTAGCTAAACTTACCAAGCAGCGGCACTGTTGGCAGTTCTGGACCCAGGTGTCACCACTATTATATAAGGTTTCCCCATTTTGATGGAGGCACTGACTGCTAAGCCTTGGGTCACATTCAGGGCAGCAGAAAAGATCAACCGTGGGATTCTCACAGTCACAGACCATCCGACGACACATTACAAATCCATTCTGTATGAGAAAGAAGAAAGCAGTTACCAAAAGCCTCCATTTCTCAATGTAAAAGATTTAAAGTTCTATTTTGTAGCTAACGCACAGAAATTACCCAAGCTAGAGAACTTCCAATTTCCTTTCCAAACACTGCTTGACCAGCAAATTTTCAGAAATGACCCATATGAAATAACCACTACACAGTCCCTATGTGTATATGAATGTGGATAATGTATATGTAAATATACATGTACTTGTTTATTAGTGTAGTAATTAGATCACTACCTTAATTTTGTTTTGTGTGAGGGCATGTGTATTTGTGTTTAGTAGTTAGTCAACAAGCTTTACCTGTTGTTAAATTTATGGAACAAATTAGACCTTAAGTTTGTGTACAAACTGTTATCAATTTCTTTCATAATAATTGAGTCCTTCATACAGAGTGTTATTTATCTAACTATAATTTAAGTCTCTCTTATCGACTGGGTAATTAAAGTGGAACATCCTTTTAAAACTGAAACACAGTCTAAATAGATTGTTTTCATTCATAGGCCAAAGTATGTCCATTCTGGCATCATTTATGCATTCATTCAAATATGATATTGTTACTCTAGAAGCACCAGCATAGTTAGCAACAAAGTTTTATCAACATGCGCAAACACATTGTGGCATTTCCATAGGATGGAATACTATTCAGCAATAAAAAGAAATATTTTATATTATAAAATAATATAAATGAATGTCAAAAACATAATGCTGGCAGAAAGAAGCCAGACAAAAAAAAAAGTTATGTCCTATATGTACTACCTACTATAGAAGGCTCTAGAAAATACAAATCTAACCTATAGTGACCCAAATCAGTGTTTCCTTGAGGCTGAAGGCATGGGACTAAGAAAGGACAGAGACAACATTATGAGCAGATGAAAATGTCCTTTTGTGCTAACTGTGATAGTGGTTAAGTAGTTGCATGCATTTGTCTAAGCTCATCAAGCTGTACATTTTAAACATATGCAAATTACATTCCAATAGAAATGATTAAAGTGTTTTATTTATACCGACCTGACATGAACACACAGAGCACCGGTCATTTTCCAACACCCAAATCTGACCATTGTGCTTAATTTTTCCATCATGAATGCAGTCCCCTGTGCAGTTCTTTCCATGAGGACATCGGCAATCGTATCCGCCATCCAAGTTAAAGCAAATAGTATCATTGGCACAGCTATGCCTCCCGGTCCCACACTCATCGATATCTACAGATAAGAAAAGGCAGCAGGCAATGTGCTTAGAATATACTCGGGTTTCAAACAACTGCAATCAGGCAAGTTGTCTCTAACAGAAAGCATTCAACTGTAAATTAATTTTCATCTTACTGGCATGCATTTCCTATTAAATGCTGACTAAAGCAATGTTAATGATCTAGGGATTTCACAGGAAAACATTATCATGCTTGACTTCAAACACCAGATAACCTTGGTTAGATTCTCAACTTTTATATCTCTGTAAATACCATCAGGCTTTATGGAACACTTATATTTTTTGAAAGTAAGAATAGAACTCAATTTTTATCAAACAAAAAGCAGTGGCAGTTGAAATCCTCAAAGCGCTATGAGTTTTTATTTGGAAAACCATTCTCAATGTTAAAATGGTTCTTGCCCCAAATCCTTTCTTAGTGGGAGATGAAATGGCATGGGGCCTCCGAGGCATTTTTTTCAGCTTCAAGCACCCACCTGTCACCCCCACATAAGCCCAGGTGTTCACCCCAGGTGAGGGCGTTCTTCCCATACAATCAAGCATTTTGTACTGTCCTCACACACCGCCCCCCATCCCCCACAGAGGGCAAGTGACCACCAGCAATTACCAACTCTCTCACAAATCAGCTCCCAATGCTTAACTTTTCCATTTCAGATGATTGTTTTGGCTCCTGCCTCACTCAACGGGCAACGGCCCATTCCTCACCTGACCTCAACTATTCCAATGGCAATCACAGCCTAAAGCATTTTCATACAGATGAAAAGCAAACATATCTTGACCCACAGATCAGGTCCATAAGAAGAGATGTGATTCACTTTATTTATTCCCATAATTTAAAGGTCACAAGCCAAAATACATTTCAGGGATATTGTATGAGTGACAGTAAGCAGTTATTTCCTACTTCGTCTGTTTCCAGTGAGTAAAGGTCAACAAAGAAAGAATTAAATCACAGCAGAAGAAGTGGGTTAGAGAGAAGATGGAATGGATAGCTTTTAACCAGGGGAACCATATACTGCTTTTCTTAGAAAATTTTAAAGATAGACTTTAGTGGATACCTGTCTTAAATGATTTGATTTCAACATTACTGAACACATGGCCTAGTCAAGGTTATATTTTAGCCATATTTAAATTCTTAACTATTAAGTTCTGTCATATATGCATTCCTCAAAATAAGCCACATGATAGATATCTATTTGCCTTGATTTTGATCAATTCCACCTCAACAAAACCAATGAATTGAGACAATGGCTGAAAAGATTTTTGTTATAACTACAGTGAACACATTATTACAGCCTGATTTGTCAAAGATAATACAGTTTATAATTATAGAGTATGATCAAAAGCAGAACTGTTAGCCAGCATTAGGATATATTTCACATTTTTAAAAAGTACAATGATAACATATATAAATTATATATATATATAACCATTATATATAAATAGATATATTTTTTTCAGAGCAGAGAAATTTGGCTGATGCAATTTAGAGAAAGAAGAGCAAGAAGTGAAATTTTATAAAACTTTATAAAATAGCTCTATATTTGGTCTATTCAGAACAATAAGGTATATTTGATGACTTAATCTTTGTTTCCTATTTACTATTCTTATAATTAGGAACTATAATACACAGGAAAAACATTAACCATAGTTATTTGGTCTCTTTGACCACAAACTGTACAAATATTTCTTACTACATAACCCTTTAAATATCCACTATATGAATATTATTCCACAAATGGCAATGACTGGATTTTTACAATCATTTCATTTTCCTTGACATTTTTATAATAAAAGCTCTGCTGTTAGGCAATGCATTTTTTTCTTAAAGGCAGAGATAATCCTTGGATTTGCTGCAGAAGACAGAGAAGTGTCCAGCCACAAAAAGAACATGTCCCCTGAAATAAATACATTTACAATAAAGAATTAGAGTAATAAGTTACTTACAACATCGGTTGATATGTATTTGGCATACCTGGAGAAATGCGTAGGCGGAAAATCATTATGAACCAGTGATTACCTTTTGCTATACAATGGGAGTTGAATTAATTTGAATTCATCTCCCCCGCCCCCCTGCTTGTTATCTACACTGGTTTCCCAATGCAGAGACTATTCTCAATTGAATGGTAGTATAGTTTTGGAACACATTGTTACATATAGTTTTATTATAATGTAAAATTCCTTAATTAAATATACACAAGAGGTGTATATTGTGCTTTGAAAAACCTACTATGATATATAAAAATTCCAACTTAAAAAATACCGATAACTCCTTTGGTGAGTTATTGAAGAAATAATGTTGCTAAATCCGATGGCCAAGTCTCATTTCAGATCTAACTTGATCTAAGAGCAGCATTTGATACAGCTCATTCTCCCTCCCTAAAATTTTCTTTACTTGCTTCCTATCACATTGGTAGCTCTTTCTGGATCTTTCTCCTGCCCACATATACGTTCTAGTGTCAATTAAACTGTGAATAACATTTGGCCAGGAGGAGGTAAAGAGTGGTCTAGGCAGAGGTACGGGTGTACTTGAAAGCCCAAAGTTTAGAGTCAGTAAGATGTGTTAGAGGGAATGAGTTGAATGTCCAAGAGGAACAGAGTAGTTAGACACTGAGCTGAAGAGGTACTCAGGGCCCAAGTAAAGGTAATGTTAAGAACTCTGAACTTCAGGGGCACCTGGGTGGCAGAGTCGGTTAAACATTTGAGTCTTGGTTTCAGCTCAGGATCTCATGGGTCATGAGATTGAGCCTCACATTAGGTTCCACATTCAGTGTCGAGTCTGCCTGAGTTTCCCTCTCCCTCACCCTCCGCTCCTCCCCTGCATTCTCTCTCTCTCTCAAGTAAATAAATCTTAAAAAAAAAAAAAAAAAAAAAAACAACAAACCCTGAACTTCATCATAAAGACAATAAAGTATCATTTTAGGGAACTGCAAAAAAATCATAATCAGATTTTTTTTTTAGAAAGATTCCCTTTGCTTCATTTTGGAAAAAGGATTTCAGTGGATTCAAATTTACAGCCAGGAGATCAATTAATATAGGCTGTTTCAGAAGTCTAGGCAAGCAATGGTCATATAATAAAACACTTATTACTGGTTGGTATGTGCCAGATTCTAAGTGCTTTCATATAATGATTCATTCAATCCTCACAACAACTGAAGGGTGCAGTTATTCCCCCATTTTATACATCAGGAAGTTGAAGCATAGAAGCACAGAAATGTTGCATAACTTTCCCAAGGTCTAGTAAGGTATACAGCCCAAGTGAGAATCCAAGTAGTCAAGCTTCAAGTCTATGCTCTTAAGCACAGGGCTGAACTGACCGTTAGCAGTGGAGAGATGAACAGAAAGAAACAACTGGGAAAGAATCTTCCAAAATAGAAAATAAATAAATAAATAAATAAATAAACAAATAAAGCAAGCATGCAAGCAAACAAGCAAGCAAGCAAGCAAGCAAGCAACTTAGTGATTTGTTAGCTTCAAAGATTAGGGAGAGGAAGTGGTCCTGAATGATGTTTAGATTTCTGCCTTGGAAAATTTGGCTGATGCTATTTAAAGGAAGAAGAGCAAGATTTCGCTGTGGAGTGAAAGTGGGTGGCAGGATGAAGAAAGGCAGGAGTTAGTTTAGGAAATGTTGAATTACACTTTCTTCTGGGCTTCCAAGTAGACCTGTCCAGTAAATAGTCGGATATATGGGCCTGGAGTTCAGAAAATAGCACGGGGCTCAAATATGGATTTGGTGAAGATATATTTTCATCATATCCTTTCTCAAAAATAGTCCTTCGGAGTCAAGTTCCAACTTCTTAGAAAGGCATTTAAAACTACTTCTTTTGCTATCTCTCTTTCCAAAAGGAACAACTTGCCGATAATCACATCATACTTCAAGTCCTCATATAAATGCTAGACACTCAAGCCTTTCTTGTTCCCAAACAGGAAATCATTTCTTCTGTTTCCTAACAGCTCTAAATTTATATTTTTCTCAAGTATTTATTATTTTCAGCCTTACAGCTTTCTCCTCTATTAAGAAAGTCACTACACTCTATCTTGTGTGACAGTTGTGGTACATATTTTATCTCTTCCACAAGCTGAGAGCAGTGACCACACCTCCTTTATGTTTCTATGCAGCAGATGCCTGGCAAATACCTGAAGGTACTTGTGCATAGATTCAGTAACTACTTGTTGAGGTGAGTTGGATTCATTTCATTTTTGTCCTTTTTCTTGATTTAGGTTAAGAATTTATAATATTTGGCTTGAGCATAATACTCAAAAGATGCTCTCCTATAAACATTATTCCTTTTTTGGTCTTAGAAGTTCAAAAGCCTCACCAAGCTTAAAAATAATCCAGAAATTAAAGCAATAGGGGGGTGAAAGTAGGCATGTAAATAAAATATTCTTATGTAAAAAAAATACTGGACTTTATTCTCAGAGAGAGACATATTTTCAGGCATAGTAGAAATGATGACATGGAAAAGGAAAATGATACTCAGGCACATTATCTGGGAATTAAATATCTATCCCTCTAAGATAAATGGATGAGCAAAACAGCATATAATTTGTATGAATGCAGCTTATAAACATGTATGTTGTAGATTATTCAATTGGGACCTGAAAAGTAGTGAAACAGTACACAGTTATTTATTCATGTCTTCAAATATATTTATGCATGTCTTCAGAGTAATTGCGAACCTACTGCTGTGACTTTGTCCACTTTGAAATGCCTTTTTTTAGCAACAGAAAAATGGCACCTGCTCAGATACAATCATACTCTTAAAACTGTATCCTTCTAAATACTAATATTACAATTCTACAAATCACTGAAATTGTAGCAAATGGATAGTTGTTTAGAAGAAGCATTTTAGTCTTTTTTTTTATAACATTGTTTTTGTTTTGTTTTGTTTTGTTTTTTTAAGGAATCCTTCAGAGCACATTGTCTTCTGAAAAAGTAATAGGTTTTTCTGATAATCATTATAAATTCTATTGGAAGATAATAGTAGAATCATCTTTCCAGGGTTGTATTTAAAAAAAAGATTTCCCACTGTTTCTGTGTTTAAGAATTTCCTTGAAAAGTCTGTTTTCCATAAACATCTCATACAATCCTTTACTTCCACATCTTTATCTTTATTATGTGTTATTTTAATGCCTACTTTAGTTTTCCTTGTTAATTTCTGAACACTCATGAATGCACTAATTATGCTTTGTTATTCTGTCTTGATCACTATTTCATATATTTAGTTCTAACACAGAACTATATCTACTTCTAACAGAGGTTATATTCCTAATGTACTTCTGATTAAATATTATGTGTATCTATGTATCTATCTCAATTTTTATCCATCTCAATCTTTTTCATTGGACAAGTCAGTATATTATCTACTATGTGACAAGCACTATTCTAGGCATTGGTTCTTGACAAGCACAAAAAAATCTATTAGAAGTCTCTTAAAAGTCATATAGAAGATTCTATAGAAGATAATAAGCAAGTAAACAAATAATATATGCAATCATTTCAGGAGAACTTATAATTTCTTTTTTTAAAAAAGATTTATTTATTTATTTATTTTGACAGAGAGAGAGAGATCACAAGTAGGCAGAGAGGCAGGCAGAGAGAGAGGGGGAAGCAGGCTCCCTGCTGAGCAGAGAGCCCGATGCGGGGCTCCATCCCAGGACCCTGAGATCATGACCTGAGCTGAAGGCAGAGGCTTTAACCCACTGAGCCACCCAGGCGCCCCGAGAACTTATAATTTCTATGAAGAAAAATGAAGAAAGGTAAATGGAGAGTTTCAGAGAAGTATGCTGTTTTAAGTTTGGAGTCCAGAAGAAGCCATTTTGGAGGAAATCTGAATCATACGAAAGAAAAATGCAAAGATCTGGGGAAGACATTCCAAACAAAAAGAAGAGCACATGAGAAGGAAGCAGTTTGGTATATTTGTGAAATGGCAAGAAAGCCAAGTACTCATATCATGTAGACTCGTATAAGCCATTGTTGGGTTTGGATTTTACTCTGAAGAGAGATGGAAAGGCTCCAGGCACTGGAACAGAACTGAAGCATGCTCTTACTTCTGATTTTACGAAATCATTCTGAGTGTTATAGAAAAAAAGACTCTAAGGGAGTCAAGGGAGGAAGTAGGGAGACCAGTTTGGAGAAAGCGACACTAGTCCAGACAAAAGATAATGATGGCTTAGACCAACATGGTAACGATGAACACGGTGAGAAGTGGTAAGACTGGGAATGTATTTTGAAAGTCAAAATTATGACACTTGTTGATATATTGGATATGAAGTACAAAGAAAAGAAAGAAACAGTGACTCCAAAATGTTGGTCTGGGCAATTAGTTTTAGGGCCTGTAGGAATGACAGACTAGATTAAGAGTTGTATTTTAGTCATTAAGTCTGAGATGTCTTTAAGAAATCCAAGTTAGACACCCAGTGGGCATCGAGATATATGAATCTACAACTAGGGAAAAGGTCTGAAATAGCAATATATGGATAGCATTTTAAACTATGGAACTGGTTGATTTAGTTTGAGAATGGATAGAGAAGATTGCCAACCACCTGTGGTGCTTGAACATGTAGCCCTCTGGAGAGGGAAAGGAGAGACCTATAAGGGTAAGAGAAAGACAGGAGAGAGTGTCGTCCTCAAAGCCAAGAGAAGAAAGTTGTTCTGAAAGGAAGAAAAGATCAACTGGTTCAAATGCTTGAGTTGTCAAGCAAAGAGACAGTAACTGAGTGTGGATTTGGCAAGATGGAAATTATTAGTAATCTTGAAAGGAGAGTGGACAGTGGGACTAAAGTATTGTTAGAAGCAAGAGAATGGAGATAACAAATATAAAAGATTCTTTCAAAGAGTTCTGTTCTAAAAGGGAGCAGAAAAAGGGAAAATGTTTGGACAATCAGGTGATATCAAGAGAAGTTACTTTTTTTTTTTTTTTTGGCTTGTTTTTATTTTATTTTTTAAAGATGGCTGCTACTCCAGGCTGTTTGTATGCTGATGAGAATGATGCAGCAGAAAAAGAGTATTTATCATGTGGAAGAGAAAGTGGATAGTACAAAGGCAAAGACCTCAAGCAGGTGAGAGGGGATGAGATGTAAGGTACTATGGAGGGTTTAATTTTTGATGGGAGACATGAAACTTAGTTCAGTGAAACGGTGAGGAAGGGAAAGCAGCAGATACAGATATAAATCAGAGTAAGTTAGTATAGCTCCTGGTGCAAAAGTGCTTCTGTTTCTCAGTTAAATAAGCAACAGGGCCATCAACAGAGAACGAAGAGAAAGGAAGTGGTACCTAAGATTTGAGGAGATTAGTGAAGGTTGGAAATGGCTGTGTTGGAGACTTGCAGGGGAAAGTAACTAAGGGAATAAAATCAGAATGCTGGGCAAGGCGGATGGCCCTTGCAGGAGGGAGCCTATAAGCTAGTCCCCAGTGAGCCTCACTATTTACTATTCGTGCTCTGATGTAATCTCTCCTTGAATGTGGGCTGGCTAGACCTACTGACTCACTTCTAACAAACAGAATGTAAGGAACGGATGAAATGGCACATCTGTGATTAAGTTATAAAAAGACCATGAGCACTTGCTCTGCTTGGACTTCTTGCTCTAGGGGAAGCCAGCTCCCCTGTCTGGAGGCAGCCCTGTGGAGTGGTTCCTGTGTTAAGGAAACCAGGCCTTCCAAGAGCCACATGAGCAATCTTGGAAGCAGAGTTCCACTCCCCCCAACTTGACTGCAACCTCATGAAATCCCGTGAACCCAGAGGCCTCCAGCTAAGCTGTCTACAGATTCCTCACCCACGGAAACTGTCAGATAATTTGTGTTGTTTTTAGCTGCTAAGTTTTGGGGGTAATTTGTTATGCATCAATAGATAACTAATACAGCCCTCTTGAGATTTACAGTAATAAATTTCAAAGATTAGTGAGTGCCACTGCAAATGTAAAGTGAGGTAGAAGAGGTATGTGTTTTTTCTCTTCACATTCTGATGCACGGAAAGGGTGTGCAAGGGTACCGAGCAAAACTAAACACAGGTTCCCCCTGGGGAAGTAGAATAGGTGGGGAAGAGGAGGGATGAAATTAAGATGCATTTTCAGCGTTAATCTATGTATTTGTGTGTGACTTGAATTATTTATAATCAGCTTATATTCATTGTGTGTATAACTTAAAGACAATCTTAACAAAAAGGTAGCACTTTTATGGGGCACCTGGGTGGCTCAGTGGGTTAAAGCCTCTGCCTTCGGCTCAGGTCATGATCTCAGGGTCCTGGGATCGAGCCCCGCATTGGGCTCTCTGCTCAGCGAGGAGCCTGCTTCCCCCTCTCTCTCTGCCTACTTGTGATATCTCTCTCTCTGTCAAATAAATAAAATCTTTAAAAAAAAAAAAGGTAGCACTTTTAAACAAAAAAAAAAAGTAGACTTCTTCCCCATGAAAAAAGTAGTTTATCAAGGAACTACAAAATCACAGTTTGATCTGCCTCTTGATTTGCAATGCATGGTTCCCAGGGACCCAGGGTTCTGCAGCGCCCATATTCTCTACAGGGCCCGCATTCTCTACCGGGAATGTTCAGGAGGGCAAGGCAAAGCCCTCAGACCACAGTTAAGCAGTTATTTGCAAATGCCAGGTTTTAGCTCCTGGTAAGGCAACAGCATTCCCATTCCTATGCAGAAAATCCAGGTGAACCCTCTACTTAAGGCCCAGAGCTCTGTGGCTGCAAGCAAAGTACAAAGCACACTGGAAACCTCTATCACCCAAGTCCACTTCACTTTCCTCTGTGCGAAAACCCTTTGAGGTCCAAGAAGAAAAGACACCTTATCATTTAGGTGTCAAGTACTGTTAAGTTGGATTCTCCAAGGCTTTCACTGCTGTGTCATTTTAGTCACATTATTCTCTCAGGTTGTTAATCTATGAAGGTGTAAATACAAAAGGAGAAAATAACTTCTTGAAGTTTGCTCTGTGTTCCATTCCTGTGCCAAACTTCTGAGGGCAAATCCTTTCAGTGTGGGTGGTTTCCCTGACAATTATTCATGAGGCTTTGTATAGCCTGCCTGCTTTCTAAAAATCACACCTTTTAATAGGGGATATAGAGGGGCAGAGTTGTTTGTCAGTTCACTGAAAATAATTCAAAATTAATGGTAAGTAATTAAATATGACCTGATTGAATTTTCCACTCCTATTAGATTGAAATCTCCTCTGAAGCAGGGATTGTATCTTCTGTGTTCAACATTCAACAGTCACTAAACACCTCTTACTTTGCCAGCGAAGTGATAGGTTAGGAGTAGCCTAGAGTAGCATGTACTGTGAATATTATCCTTGGCCATATCATTATCCTATTTCCTCTCCCTCTATTTTCCTTCTATCTTGCTTGCCTCATCTATTTTTTTTTTTTTTTTTAGCTCTTTTGGGTCAGCTTTTTGCCTGTTGCCATTTAAAAATCTTATCTGATACTATGGGTTAATTCATTCTAAAACACCCTTTAACAGTGGCAGATATCCAGACAGAACCGGTTTAGTGTCAAAAATTCTAAATATCTAAAAGTCAATTAATTACCATAATTAGCAAGCAAAGTTTCAATTGTAACATGTTCCCAATCATCATTGTACAAACACACAGCAAAAATCATCATTAACTTAAACATTACATCATTGTCTACTACTTACATCTTACTGCATATATTTCAAGCTCAAAAGGTGTTCTTAAACTCTAGTTCTTCTCCTTGTACTGACCTTCACAAGATTCTCCACTTGGTGAAAACATCCCATTGTCGTGGTAGCCATCTCTGCACTCACAGTGGTACCATCCAGGCAGGTTAATACAGTTGGCACGACTGTCACACTGAACAAAGCCATCAGAGCACTCGTCAATGTCTGTTTGGCGAAGAAAACAAAAACGGGATGTTATACAATTGCTGCTTTCCTCTGCCCAAAACTCAAATATTCTGCTACACAGCTACTAGATGTTTTAGTGCCAGCAAATCCTTAAAACTGAGGAAACAGCAACTCAAGAAAGTCTACTTGGTTGTTGAAAGCTATACAGAAGGAAGGTAGTGGTATTAGTAACAGGAAAAATAGCTATATGGCTTCTCTGTTGCAGAAGTCATCCAAAATGAAGAAAATGAAAAGAAATGATCTATGAGGGTCATTAGTGCTGCTCACCATATATTTCTAGCTCTTCTTCTGGACACAAACTAGGATTGCCATGTGAATGCATGAAGCCAATTAGGAAGTGGCATGTGTCTCATTAAGATGCAGCCTGTGATTCACATGAACCCTTCCCCATCACAATCACTGGCAGTCTCCAGGGGCTCTAAAGATCAGTGTGAGTCCCTGAGTGAGGGTGATGTGGGGCACAGTCCTCCCCTAGATGATGGACATGGAATATGAGCAAGAAATCAAGCGTTTTGCTTTAAGCCACTGAGATTTTATGGTCTTTTATTACTATAAACCTAACCTCCCCACTCTGACTAAAATCTCATTCATCTCCAGTAGCAATACCAACATGCTTCATACTTTCAAGAATATATACCATTCATGTCAGTTTTTAATGGGTTTCACATATATTACCTCATTCAACCCTCAAAAAAAAATCTTGCCAGGTAGATAGCATATTGAACATATGGAATAAGAATAAGGCAAAAGAAAATTATGGGATTTAACCAAAGTCACCTAAAAGTTCACGGTTGCCTGACTTTCAGGTGTGTGTTCCTTCATAGAGCCGACACAGGCTGAAATCGGGAAAATTGTCTAAACAAAGAAAGCTATGTATCTTCAGTCTCACATATTTCCTCCAATGGCTCATTATTACTCCCAAATAGTGTGAGCCTTTTATTCTACTTTTTGGGTCAGATTTTTGCATGCTGCCATTTAAAAATCTTATCTGATACTGTGGGCTTAGTCATTCAGTCTGTTAATGATGAGAACATCCAACACCAATCCAGGTCTCTTCCTTTGCTCATAGAGGAAAAAGTAATTCCTGGAATTGCCTTACAGAGTGCCCCCTTCTTCTGGGTGCTCTGACTGACTCAGACCCTGCATCAACATTAATTACCATAATTAGAAAGCAAAGTTTCAATTGTAACATGTTCCCAATCATCATTGTACAAACACACAGCAAAAATCACCAGTAACTTAAACATTACATCATTGTCTACTACTTACACCTTACTGCATATATTTCAAGCTCAAAAGGTGTTCTTAAACTCTAGTTCTTCTCCTTGTACTGACCTTCACAAGATTCTTCACTTGGTGAAAACATCCCATTGTCGTGGTAGCCATCTCTGCACTCACAGTGGTACCATCCAGGTACCACTTATGCCATGACTGAAGATTCCACTCACCAGTGTAGGATAGCCCTTTCTTATACACTTCCCACACCTGCATCGCAGTGCCTGCTGCAGTGACCAGGCATGACGGTATCCCTCGTGTTGAAGGATAGGCCTGCTTTTTAGAGTCCTCTCTTGGCTGAAGATAGTCCACTTCAGCTCCACAGAATCTACTTCCTTCCTACTTCCGTCTCATTTAACTCCAAATTCTTGGAAGCATATATTCCTTTCATTTTCTTTTAAAAAATTTTCTTTTTCTCTATTCAATTTTGAAAGAGACAAATTTTTTGAATAAATACACTGTTATTGTTTTTTTTAAAAGAGAAATAAGCCATCACTCATTTACTTCTTGACAAGCCCAGAGTCCCTTCACTAAAACAAGGTGCAAATCATTCTCTTAGATTAGGTAATTGGCATATATATAATATATATATGTATATATATATATATATTTATATCATTGCAAAATTTTAACATCATTTCTGAACTAAGAATTCTTTTGCCTCTGTAGTTTCTCTTCTGAAGTGTTAGTTCCTACTGTCAGTAATTCCTACTGTCAAAATAATTGTTAGTGGTCAAATAAGCTAACCACTGACTTCTTGACAAATAGCTGATGTGGAATGCTTCCATTTACTGAGGCCTCGTAGGCTTTATGAAATAGCCTATTTGTATTTCAGGAGCCTCCCTAACTGATAAATCTCCGATTATAAATGGGGCTAAAATGCTATGCTCATTTCAGTTTAATACAGTCTTTTCTTCTAACCCAAATGATGCAGAAAATTGATTATGTCATTTCTTAAGTACATGGACAAAAGAAAACAGGTTGGGATTTCAGCTTTAGAAGTGAGTTTATTGGAAGAAAGGCTATGAGGGGGATGTTGTAGAGTATCTCGTTTTAGAAGAATCTGGTCATTAGTGTTGGTGATTTGTAAGTAACTATTAATGGAACAGAGCCTTCTCCACTGAAACCGCTTTCTCATGTATATTTAGCCTTTAATTTAATCCTTTTTTATTGCCTGAATACAGTTGCGGAGTTAGCTTGGATCTCGTGACATAGACACATATTTGAATTTTTACTTCTCACTTTCTCTCCTCCCTCTTTGCAATCATTAGACCCACTCCTTACTGCCTCAGGCCCACTTCTCTCTCCTACATTGCAGCACCCTTCCCTGAGCTACAAATATGCTCACTAAAGTTTAATAAGAAGCTATGTGTTATATTACTTTGTGTTCTAAAGACTAGGGATACAAACACATGCTGGACAAAATGTATTTTCCTTTTTTGAAAAATGTATTTTCATTTCCTGTTTGTGTTATTATTTATTACTACTAAGTAGTATTTTAGATGATGAATATGCAAATATATGCACTACTCATTAACTTGCCATTCAATTTTTATTAAATGCCTGTTACGTGCCTAACTACTAAGTACTGGGGAAACAAGGTCGCACAAACCAGAAATAACTTCTGCCTCACTGAGATTACTATACATCTAAATTGTGTTTTATTTTAAGAGAATTAAATTTATAAAAATCTGAATTTACAATCGAAAGGACAATGTTTCCCAACATGTCATTTATCTGCCACCAGTGGCATGTTATTTAGGTGATAATACAGGATTTTAATGGCTATGTACTTACATTTCTGAATTATTTCCATTTATAGCAAGTGATACTAATAGTACAGTAATGAAATTATATTTACATTTAAAAAGTGAGAGACATTACAGAAACAATATTAAGTAAATGTTGGTATAAATATTATATGAATATAACAAAAATGATGAAGCTGGTATATAAATGACTAAAGTTTTGAAAACACCAAAATACAATACGGAGCAATTACTCACATTTCAGAAGGATGTGCTGAGTAATTCCTCATGTAGTGAAATATTTTTATTCATTTAAAATATGACTCAATTTATAAAATATTTAGGATGTCTAGTCTATGTCATGCTTCAAATTATATACTCGCTATTATTTAGGATAGTGAAGAAAAACTAGCCAGATAATATAGAGTACTTCATTTTACACTTTCATTTTCCTGCTAATATTGATTTGTGCATGCAAACTTTTCTGCTTTGGTGAAAGTCAGCAGAAAATGAGTGTGCTTGAATCACCAAAGTATGCACTTCCTACCAAAAGGCATGTTTCTTTGGCTTATGGTTCTAATTAAAGCCAAAGCTAAAATAAACAGCTTCATCTGTAAGCTATTTGATGGTATGTATGCTCTTAGTTATTCAGTAAATATTTAGTAAGTGAAGAATGGAAATCTGATCCACAATTTAAGAAGTAAGCATATTTTATCTATACACAAATTTGAATATATTACTATGTTTAACATATAAGTGACACACATATTGTGCACATTTTCAAATATGCATATATTATGCTTTATATAGAAAACAGTAAAGACAAAATTTCAAAGAATTCATTTCTTGCGCATTTTCTTTTGGTCAGTTAAAACTTCACATTATCTAATTGAGTTATTAGATTCACAGGGAACAGCAGACCAAGGAGAGGAAAATGTTATTTCATTACAAGTGAGAACTACCATGTTTGAACAAATTACTTTCTGAACTGAATAAAAGTATTCAAAAAGAGTAGTACAGAATGTATAAGCTCATATGATTTAGTCTTGATTATAAGGACCTTAATTTTATACTCTGTAGGTATATTATATAGAAAACTAAAAATACATTTTATGAAAAACCTATGATTTCATTACGTATTCTGTCTTAGAAAGGAACCAGTTCCCAGTTCCCTAAGGACAATTAAAACTTCCTCAGTAGCAACATTTAGAACAGTCAGCTAGTGATGATATTAAAATGCTGTCCCAGAGCACAGAGAATCCAAACTCCAACTAATATTTAGCCATCCAACAGCAGTCATGAACAGTAGTCATACTCCAGGGATCAAAATCGACTTAGATAATAAAAGTGGAAGGCACTGTTGAGGATAGATTTTCTAGAAAGCACATATGTTTTGAGGCAATCATTAAAAACAAACCAATGAGCAGAAAAACAAGAAAGAAAAAGATATGAATAAAAAAGAAGCTCACACATGTCAGTGTCTTGTTTTCTTTTTCTCCCTCAGGTATGACAACACAAGAATGGATGCCTTCTAGAATGTCACACGGACCACTGCTTTCAACTGAAAATGGCTATTGCCATCAGCATTTAAAGAGTCACTTCAGATAATGACAAATTATTTCCTTGTAAAATGAAATATAGTTACAGAATGAGACACTTGAGTGATAAGCAACTTCGTTATCATACGCTGTAAAAGTTATTTCTATCATAACAACATAACTAAGATAAAAATGTGAAAATATTCAGAATCATCCATCCCTAAAACAGACCCTGCTCATTAGTTAACCTGCTCTCTTTTAAGCTAAGGAAACTGATTAGTTGCTACTCTATACAGAAGAAAAGAAAATCCAGCTCTTCTTTAAAATGAGCACATTATTTTTAATGGCAAAGTCAAATAATGAGAGTTCTTTCATCCTCTTTATCATTAATAAAAACCTGACATCATTTGTCATAAAAAATAGTACTTGGACTATTTATATCACTGTCCTGTGCACTGGTAGTTAAATTATATTGATCAACAGCAGGCAATTAAACATCCAGAAAGCAATTAATCAACTCTTGATTATCCACATGTGGATTATTTGTTTTCTAGATTATCTGCAGCATTTTTTTTTTAATCACAAGGTCATTTCCCTCTGTCTCTTGTTGAACTTCTGGGGAGTCTGCTTTTAACATTTAGATGCGAGTGTTCAAGGAATGCAAACTCTTCTGAGCATTGTGTTGTTTTTAATAATTATGCCAGATCTGGATATAAAATATAGTCCAAAATTTCATAAGACCGATTTTTTTCATATTCATTTTTTTGAAAATAAAACAGTACCACATATGTAAATAAACTATGAAAACCATAATAGCATAAAAGCCCCTTCACAAGTTGGGTGATAACATTGCAGATTTAGTGAAAATTATTTTCATTACTTTATAGTTCATAATCAGGAAATTAATGACGACTCTTAAAAAAGCATTTATCCATATAAATACAAAACACGTAACAATGTCTCATATCATTTAGTCCTCACTACAGCCATGTGAGATATTCTAATCCCTATGTCACAAAGAAGCCACGAGAACAAATACATTGCCCAGGCTCACACAACAGACCCGAACACTCTCAACTGCCAAGTCCAGTGCTCTTTCCCACACTAGGCTGCCTCTCAAGACCAACACTTGCAGAAACAGCTTCTGCTTTGAAATATTGCAGTGTATATCTTAATGTGAGTGAATTCTAGCTCTTTGGCTTGTTAGCTATGTAACTTTGAATATTTTGCCAAATCTCTCTGAGTTTTCTGGTTTTGAACGAGAAATAATTCTCTCTGTTAATAGTTTGCTGTTTTCTACCATTAACTATGCAAGGGCTCATGGGAGTGGTACCTGGCTTCTAGAGGCTATTAATATGTATAAATTCCACCTCCACCTCTGAAATAACCCTTCATAGTTTATAAATCATGCTCACTTATGGCATTTGATTACCTGGAAAGCAGCAAAGGAAAATACAGTTTTACAAGTAGGGTTTAGATCAGAGGATGTCTTTTCTTCTGTGGACAGTCAGGAGCCCCTGAAGAGTCTTTACAGTAGAGTGATGTGGTTGATCTAAGACATACTTTGGGAGGAACAGGGCGGCACCTCTGTGTTGGACAGATGGGACTGGGCAAAACTAGGGGCAGTCTCATGTCCTTATGAGGATGTTTATCATGATCTAGGAAAAAAGGCAATAAAGATGTGAGGGAAAAAACAGTGGAAATAGGGATAAGGAAGCATATTTTTCTCAAATGCTTATCTTCAGTCAGCGTACAAAGCCCTCTCATGTTCCCTGTGTTGATGTAAGACTGGCCAAGTTCACATTACTTATGTCGGGGGACATATCATACAGAGAAAGAAGATCAAGACAACCTGATTTTTCTTGTAGTTCCTGGGGTCTTAGCGTTTCTTTTTTTTCTTCACAGTCTTTGCCTGTGCTGTCTCTCCTGCCTAGAATGCTCCTCTCTCTTTCTCATTGCCTTATCCAGTTAACTATTTCTTACCTGTCTCTGTCCCACATTTGACTAATTTCCTTTGGGAAAGCCTTCCTTGACTCTAAAGGCTATGTTACATCTCCTAGTGCTCATTGTTTTTTGGTACTTTCTCCTATGTGTTCCTTGTGTTTTGCCTTAAAAGTAACTATCATAAGGGTTTTTTCAGGGGTGTGGTATGGTATGTAAACTTGCAAATATTATTCTGACTTAATTAGAATAACTTCAATTCTGGAGAAAGTCCTCTCCCCCTCCCCCTTGCTTTTCGAAAGTATCTTGATTCTTTGAGCTTTTCATCTATCACACTTTGTGAATTTCTCACCAGAAAAAAAAAAAAAAAATCCAAAACAAAACGAAACAAAAAACGGGGAGGAGAAAGTCTGCACTGATTCTATGGATTGATCTGACATCTTTACATTATTGAATCTTTTAATCCAGATGCATGATATATTTCCTCTTTTTCTAATAATTTTTATAGATTTTATAGTGTGTAGTTTTCTGAAAGGATATCTTAGGCATATTTTGCCAGGATTTATTCCTAAATATATATCTTTACCTTTCTTTTTAAAAAATCAACTTTATTTTTTCTAATTTTATGGAGATATAATGGACAAATAGAATTGTAAGATATTTAAAGTGTACAATGTGATTATATAAACAAAGGTAAAAGGAAAAACACTACCAGCAGAAAAGAAAATTCAGTATGTTTTTTGTCTTTCCTTGGAAAATAGAATATAGTTCTGAAGTGGTATAGTCAGAGCAAAGGAAGCCACAGCCTAGAATATATATGTAATAGTGGGGTGCTACAGGTGGTCCAGGTAGAGACGTGAAATACCACGTAAAACTAATGTGAGACATGGAGTTGAAAGGAGCTGGTTTAATTAAAAGTCTATGATGAATAATCAACCCATCCACCCCCTCCCACCTTGAGCAGACTGCTGAAAAAAAGCAATTACCCTTAAAGCCAGAATGGATGGTTCTTCTGTAAAGAAAATAGATAAAATATCTGGAAGAAACTGGGCAGCCATATAGGAGTTATCATCCCTTGGACCAAAGTCCCTTCATTTCAGTGTTTAGAGATCTCAAATTATAAAAACCAACACAAAACTGGCTCTCTTTTAGCTCACCTACTGTAAGTCTGCCAGTCAACAAACTTAAACTTCACATCAAAGCTCAAAATCAGTTTTCCTATTTATTCACTCTTAAACACTATTGTGAAATCAAGGGACAACAAATACTCAAGAAAAGTATATAAAATACTTGATTATTAGAATAAGTAAGGTATGCTATCAGAAAAACTGACTGTGAAGGAAATAGAAATAATTTATAGAACAGAACTTAAAACATTTCTTATTACTATCTTCAAATAGATTTGACGGAATATTTCAACCATAAGAAAAGACACTGTACTATTAAAAAAAAAAAAGAATATTCAAAGAATAAGGAAGAGTTCTTAGAAATTTAAAAATATGATAGCTGAAAAAATTTTAAATGTAATATGAGGCTTGAAAGATCAATAGAGGTAGTATAACATAGAGAAAATAGATGAAAAATATGATTGAAATAAAAGCAAAGAGCACTAACCTAAAAGGTCCAGCTTCTGATAAAAGACAAAATTTGTACCAAGAAAACAGAAAAGTCAACGGGAGAAAAATATCTTTAAAAATAACAATAAGAACTCTTCACTACAGAGTCCTCAGATTAAAAGGCTCCAAACCGAGGTCTTCAAATAATGAATATTGACCTGATAGATAATACTTATTGACGGCCAACTATTTAGCAGCCCCTGCGACTTGTAATTTACCTATATATATTCATTTAGTGCTGACAGCTGTCCCATGAAGTAGGAAATATTATTATGCTCCCCATTTTAAAGAGGAATAAATATAGGCAAGTAATTTTTAAGAGAATTTAAATAATTTCCCCATGACTATTAAAGAACAAAATTAGAATTTGAACCAGACACCCTAGATACAGAGATCAAACCCTTACTCCATATACAACACTGCCTCACAAATAAACAAAACAAAACTCACATCTAAATACACACTGACTATAATTTCACAATAAGTATAAAATACAAATCTTAGTATCTTCCAGAGGGAAATAATAGGTTACATATAAAGGGATGAGAAGTAGTCTAGCATCATTTTACTCACATGTAGCACTGCATGCTATCACACAGTAAAATAATTATTTTGACCCTAGAAGTAGGCTATACTTAGCACAACTATCAAATATCTATGAAAGCAGAATAAAGGTATTTTATGACATATAATTCCTTAGAAAACTTATGTCTGTGTAGTATTTTTTTAAAAAATGTTTTATAAAAGTTTAAATCAAGGCAGAGAAAGACCTACCAGCAGTTTATCCCTCTTTCCTTGAAATACTTTACTCATTTTGCAAAGACATACCACTTTTAGCTCTCTTTTTACCTCACTGGCCTCTATATCTAGGGCTTCTTTGCAGGTCTTATCTCCTCAAGTTCCAAAAGTGTGTTTCCCAGGGATCTATTCTCTGATCTTTTCTTTTCTCTCTACTGGCTTCATAGTGGTTTTATCTAGGACTAAGGCTTTAAATACTCAAATACCATCGATACAATGAAAACTACCTTAGTGGGTTGAATAATGGTCCCCCAAAATTCATGTCCACTTGGAACTCAGAATGTGACCTTATTTGGAAATAGAGTCTCTGTAGATATAATTAGGTAAGGATCCTGACATAAAATCATCTTGGATTTAGGGTGGGCCCTGTATCCAATGACTGGTGTCCTCTTCAGAAGAGAAGACACAGAGAAACAAACATATGAAAAATCAATATGAAGATGGATGAAGAAATTGCAGTTATATAGTCACAAGCTAAAATCATCTCTGAGGCTACCAGAAGCTGGAAGAGGGAAGAAAGAATCTTACAGTCTTCAGAAGGACCATGGCCCTGATGACTCTTTGATTTTGGATTAGATCCTCCAGAACTATAAGGTAACAAATTCCTGCTATTTTAAGCCACCCAGTTGGTGGTACTTTTATACAGCAGCCATAGGAAAATAATACATTATCTCATTCACACTTTCTCTCAGATCACTGTCTTCTCTTCCAAACCTATTTGTTTTCTCACCCAATTATTCAATTTCTCAATCAATGTTTCCACTTGGATACCAAACTCCTCCTTCTGAAGTCTTCCTCACTTCATCAAATGGCAACACCATCCCATTACTTAGACAAAAAACTGTAGATTTATTCTTAATTTCTCTCTTTCTCTCACTCCTCTTGCCAAAGCTATCCAAAAATCCTACTGGCAATGTCTTCAAAAATATATCCAGAATCTAATCACCACTTCTAGCCACCTTCATGCTTACCACTCCAGTCCATGCCACCATCACCTTTCGCTTGAATTAATATAACAGCCTCAGGAATATCCCTGATTCTATTTTTTCCCTCCTACAGTCCATTCTGAATTCATAGCCTCCAGACGATTCTATTAAAATATATGTGAGATTGTATCATACCTCTGCTCTGATGCTATCTACCATTCTGGGAGGATCTTAGAAGGGAAGTACATTAGGAAAAAATGGTAGGGGACATAAGCTTTTACCAACCACTTTTTATTTCTAAGGCTGGGAACTACATTTCCCAGAAGCCCTTTCTCTGTATGGTTCTGTGTTTAACAAGGGGAGGAACTCCTGAGATTTGCCAGAGAGAAGTGATGAAGAAGCCATTATTTGGGGGGAGTCATGGCAATCAGTGTCAGCGGTTCCTATGAGCTCTGGCTTCTTCACCAATTCTAGTGTGTCATTCTGAAATAATAAGTGAGTGTTTCTCAAATCCTCAGGCTGCAGCCTTGCAGATTTTCACTCCCCAAACCTTCTCACACCTGTGTGAATCTTAATTCCTAGATAAAACTCCCTATTCCCATAATACTTGTAGTTGCTCCACCTTCCTGATCAAATGCAGACTGATACAGAAGTCTATATGCCAGAAGATATGATGGAGAGTTTATTTTAAATAATGAATTTATGATGAAGTATAAAAGAAAAATTACTGTCAATTAGAAACGTCAGAGAAAAACAAAACAAAACAAAATGCTTTAAAGATAAGAATTTCTATACATATGCTACTTGTCTCTCTAATAAATAATATTTGCATGGTTACAATAATGTAAGCACTAAGATTTTTCAAATTTTAGACCTAATCAATTAGTGAGAGCCTGGGATACTTCATTGAGGTTACTGAATAGAACTTATTAGTCTTGATAATGTAAAAAAGACAGGAGGTGGGAGAAAGCAGAAGACAGAGGTTGGGAGATGGAGGTAGAGTGGAAGCAATATCTTTATTTTCCATAATGGAGAATTGAGAAATGCTAGAGCAGATAAAACAAAAAATGAAGGTGAAAATATATATTGCTGAAGGCAGAAAAGGTAACCTGCATGACAATGAGGGGCAGATGGAAGAATGGTGATTTAAGGAGGCAAATCTTCATCTTTCATAGCAAGAAGGTTGTTGATAATGTCTAAAATTGACTAATTAAAGCATGGTATGAACATACTAGAAGAATTAAAAGTGGTCCCTCCTAGTATCATGCATCAACTGGACTTTCACAAAAGAATTAAGCTTGCCCTAAGTCATCTTGTGTAGACCATAAATTAACTGCTCTCCTGTATATCTGGTATGGTACTAGTCACATATCGTCTTTGGGAAATAGAAGAAAATAGACTTTGAGTCATTTTCTGGTTCTGCAGTTAAGAGAAGGAACTTCTTTTAAGAAAGGCTTCTAGAAAGTAAGTCAGGGAGCTATTGTTTTCATTCTAAGGTCTATGTCGTTTGAGATTTTTAACCATGTGTCTATTTTCTTTCATATACATAAAAAATACACATTCAGAATATTCAGAAGCTTCACTGTAGAAATGTTGAGTCTAATAGGATACCAATTCTGTTAGTAGTGATGTTTAGATGGAGAGAAAAATGAGACAGGAGCTATGGACAAAGGTACCAGGGCTGGAGACATGAGGGGAGCATTATCAGAACTCATTGCATAAGATGCTACAAAAATCAGAACTGGCTGGATGATACTACTAAAGTTGAGATTAGAAAGAGACAAGAAAGAACCAAGGGCAGTCCTTGGGGGAAAATGAGGGAGGTAGAAAAGAAAGAGGGACTACAGGAGGAATTGCTAGGTGGGAAGATCACAAGTATAATAGAAACCAAGGGAAAGGGTGTCAGGGGAGGAGAAAGGGCTGTCAACAATGCTAAGGAGCAGTGCCAATGGCTTCTTGATGTACATTTTAAATACTTCTGGTTTATCATAGCACTGAAACTCCCTCTGATGTATGAGCAATAAGTTGAACAAAACATTTAACATAAAGGAACTCTGTAAACTCCTTTATTAAAGCATAAACATCTTTGCAGCCTCTATCTCTTTTATAAGGTAGCTAATGTGTATAATGGGAGACTTGAAATACTCTAACATACTCATTCATTCAACAAGAACATACCAAATGTCTATCATATAAAACACAGATGGTAGATATTATGGGGATATACTCAAGAGCTCATAGTCTAATAAAAAAGATACAGAATTAGCATAAACAACTCAGATACAAGGTAGATATCATGAGGCCTAAAGGAATAATAAAGATGAAGAAATATGTGAATTCAGGAAAGAGACATTACTTCACTCTGAAACTCTGATCAATGAAGAGTAGGCCACTGGAGTAAAACATGGCTGAGCAGAAACTTCCAGATTTATTCCTGCAAATAGTAGCAAATTACTTAAAATATTTATTCATTTATTACACTGCAATCAAGTACTTACTTTTAAAATAGGAATGCTCTTTTCATATATTAGATGATATTATAGTTAGGCTCCCAAGATAATATGAACGTGAAGCATCTGCTAGTTCTACAATAATAAGTAGACTTTTCTTAATCAGGGTAAAAAACAGGAAAGTCTTAATTCCTATGCTTCCCTGAGCCACTTTCTAATAGCAAGGATTTGACTGCCTACTTGATCTACCTCAAGATTATTTCCAGAAGGAGAAGAAAGAAGCTGATTTTTCTCAAACTATCCAGTAGGAATAAGAAGGCTAGAGAGTCTTTGTGTAATAATTTACTGCATGTGTTCTAATTGTTAATACAGTGCTAAGAAAGGCTTTCTGCATTTTGATGAGCTCACTTACGGGCTCTTCAGGAAAATGAGCTTTGACTGGCATGCCAGGAATAGTAAAATGATAGTCGAATTAGGTATTCTGTATTTATTTGCGAACTAACAAACTTATATCATAAGAAATACTGCTTTAAGCCAAATGAGGTTACTGATGCCAATAATCAAAGAAATGGAATACTATAGTTTCCATATATCTGAATAAGAAGTCAGCTCTGAATGGGGGCTAACCATGAAATGAACCAAAGGATGGCTTCTGCTGGCTTTGAGCAAGTGTCAGGTCTCTAACAGACTATCTACTTGCAGACCATTTTATTATAACCACTGCTTCAATCTTCGCTGAACCTCCCACCACCTTGACACAGGTTTCTCAACAGGTCACAGAACGTCACAGCTCTCTCACGTGGACAACTGAAGGGCAATAAAATAAAATAAAATAACCCAAAAAGAAAATGATCAAGCAAACCAATAACTCCTTCCAATTACAATGAAATGGAACAGACTATGGGTTTCTTAAACACAGGCTTATTCTCTTATGGTGCTCTACAACCTCGGCCACACAGACTGATAGCAACTGTTTGGTCCTGTCAATTCGAGGTCACTTAATCACACTTGTTCCTGACTAATTATATTTTTTGTTCACTTTAACAATGTACTTCTCCATGATCATTCTGATCAGTTACATAATCCCATGTTCTCATGAAGGCAACATGATCTAGACGCAAATGCTAGATCAAAGGATTTCTGCTCCTGAGTGTCTGATCTCATGGACTCAGACTAATTCTGTACCTGGGTACTGTATATTAGAAAGAAAAATATTATTTTACTTCACATTTTTATGAATATCTTATACTATCTTCTACTCATATCTTATATGAGTAGAAGAGGAAAAGTAGCTGACAATTGTTTGGCTACTAAGTGCCAAGGATTTTATCTTTTGTATCCAGTTTCCATCACATCATTACTTACACACACACACATACACACACAGATCCTAAAAATTTATCTAGTGCTAAGAGAACAGATATGAACCCCAAAGAAATGTAATCTCTATATGAACACAGCTGCCACGAGCTACTTGGCAGTTTTTCATGGGACACATGTTGCCCAGGAATTCATCCCCCTGCTTCTCAGAGGCACGCTCCAATGTTGTAAAGAGTCGGGGTAAGAAGTCTGTTCTTCTGGTAGCTTCAGTGCATTCCTCAGCCACACAAGGCATTTGGAAGTCTGGCTTTATCTGTACTATTTCGGTATTGTGTTGCCAGAGCAAAGAAAATGATCCTAATGTACAGTGATGAGGGAGTGATTCAATAAATTATGATATATGCATAAAGTGGAATGCTATACAGCTTATTAAACGTTTTTGAAAATCAGTAATGAGATGAGAAAACACTGATGATAAATGTCATGCAAAAAAGGCAGGATCAAAGTGAAGAAGAAAATATTATTGCAGTAGGTAAACATGGATTTCATTCATGAATATGACAGCAGTTATCTCCAATTGGTAATACGACAAGTTATTTTTATTTTGTATATTTCTTCATTTTATAAATCTTCTAAAATTAAACTACATTTGTTTCTATAACTTATAAATATTTACACAGTAGATACGGAGTTTATAGATAAAAGCAGAATGGATTAGAAGAGTAGCTCACATGCATCCTTCATGCTATTTAATATCTCAAGAAGATGACCAAGGCCATCCAGTCTCATCTTCCACAGATGGTGTACTCTGAGAATTGTACTGACCTTCCCCCTTCCTTGCATGGGAACCAGACTCTCCTACCTCCATTCTTTTGCCTACAAGGCTCCTTCTTTCTAGAATACATATTCCCTTACTGTGACTCATTCAAACCATATTTGCAAGGCTCTTCTCAAGTCTTACTTATCCAGGATGCCATTCCAAATTGTCTGGGTTCTAGTCTTCCTGCTGCATTTGCTGTTGAAACTTTGTCAGTTGAGTGTCTGTTAGTCTCCCTCCTCCCTCCAGCTTTGTTGAGATATAATTGACATACAACATTGTGTACGTTTAAGATAACCACTTGTTGATTTGATACACTTATATATTGGAAAATGATTACCACCATAGCATTAGCTAATGGCTCCATCACCTCATAGAACTACCATTTCTTTTTTGTGGTGAGAGCATTTAAGATTTACACTTTAGCAAATATATAATATAGTATTGCTAATGACAGTCACAATGCTGCACATAGATCCCCAGAACTTATTCATCTTATAACTGGAAGTGTGCGCCTTTTGACCAACATCTTCCTATTTACCCCACCCTCAGCCGCTGGTAACCACCATTCTACTCTCTGTTTCTATGAGTTTAGCTTTTTGAGATTGCACATCTAAGTGAGATCAAGCACTATTTGTATTTCTCTGTCTGACTTATTTTACTTAACACCATATCTGTAAGGTCCATCCATGTTGTTGCAAATGGCAGGATTTCCTTCTTTCTCATGGCTAAATAACATTCCACTGTATGTATATACCACATTTTCTTTATCGATTCATCCATTGAGGGACATAGGTTGTTTCCAAATGTGAGCCCTCAGAGGGCCTGAATATTACATTATTCATCCTTGTATCCCTTTGTTTGTAAGCCACAGTCTGGTATACGGTAGGCCTCAGAAAATACCTGTTGACCTCTGACAAATTCATCCTCAACAGACAGGGCTGAGTCATGAGTGGGAAGCATCTGAATTCAGATATGAGTATTTCAAGATAATGGAAAGAGCATTAATGAAATAAAGTTATTTAAGCCATTGTTTTTCTTCAAAGGAAATGGTTCTGTAGTGGGCTTAGGAACATAACTTAAGTGTTGGTCTTTTAAAGTTAGGCCCACACTGACCAGCGCAAAGCAAGAAGGATCTCTGGATTTAGAGAATATCAGAGGGGAAGACCTAAAAGATTAAGTTACACATTTTTTTGGCTATTTAAGGATTATGGCATATACTGATAGCTGTCATTTCATTAACCAGTTAACCAATATTATTAACCAATTTTATTAACCAATTAACCAATATTTTCTTTTAGAGTTACACTAATAATAACTGCTTCAAAACTTAAATTTGGGACCGGAAAGCTAAACTGTAAATATTACATCTATTCCACTTTTTAACTGGAACTATTTCAAATATAATTCATAAAAGTAACTAACATACAACTATAAAATTAAACACTCCATACTTCTAGTTCCCTATAGCAAATGATTTAAAAAAAGCAAATAATTAAAAATCTTTGTTAAATCACCTTTATTTATGCCCTATGGCATGTTCTCCCTAAACTATGGAAACAGCGTCTGTAATTCTTTACACTCCAATATCTCCTGTGTCTACAGAACAAAGGAAATTCCTCAACAAGGAGAGTGAAATTTATTAGATAGGCAGGGAAAATTAATTGACAAATTCTACCTCATTTGCTATAAATTTCTCTATCCACATATTTAATTTCTTGTTATTTTGAAAGAAAGTCATAGAACCTACTAATAAGATAAATTCCTAGAAAGAATAAAAATAGTTATAAAATATTATTTGTGTCAGAGACTGTTAACAGGTCACAGAAACCTATTTCCTCTTCTTGCTTGGCACACAGCTAGAATACCTGAGTTTCAGCCAATGACATATGAGAAGCCAATGCTTAAGGAAGCAGGGCTGCTGGCCTCACCTTCTTTCTTCCCCTTCTGCTAGCTGGATGCAGTTAACAAGGTCCCAGGGTGTGGAGAAAGTGGGGAAGGGGAGGCAAAAGAGAGAAGGAGTTTGATTCCCTAAACTTCCTGCCAATCAGAAATACTTACTTTAACAGTTATGTGAAAATAAACTTCTAGTATGATTAAGCCATAAAGCATTTTGGCTCAATTTGTTATTGCTGTTAATATTCCCTTAATTCAAAACTATACCCCATATAAACTACTTGAAATCTAGATCTTTCAAGTTCACAGGCATAGGAAATCTATGTATCATTTGCCCTTCTTTCTTATTTCTTCTCCCCTGAATATGGATGTTATTTTTTCTAGAAGCATATGTAAGATACATAAGGCATGCATGTCCACAGTTATATTAATTAATTTATTCATTCATTATATCAGTTTGACTGAGAACCTGTTATTAAGTAGACCCTAGAGATATATGAATGGAAAGAATATGGGACCTGACTTTGAGAAGCTCATAATGTAGCAAGAAAGAAAGACCTGTGTAGCATAAGTATAACCTGATGTATTAGTATATGTGCTTCCTGGTTCCTTTCTTTTCCTTTCCATTTTTCTCTCTGAATGGCCTTCTCTTCTCCTAAGGGTCTTCTCTCCCTCCCCCAGTAGCCATCCCCAGCTCACACAGAGGAAACTGAGCCACCCACTTTGCGAATAGCAGCAAAGTCTGAAAAATTCAAAAAGGCAATCCCAGACTGATTTTTTGGAAAAACACAAAAGGGTTTGATGAGGAGATGATGCTAGTTCTGGGGAAAGATCCAGAAGACTATCTGAAGGTAACATGGATAGAACCTTATGTCCAACTTGAAATGGAGAAGCCCACAATGACTGTTAGACTCACCAGATAAAAAGAAGCAAATGAAAGCAAAAGCTTTGATTACTCATAAGACAAAGCACCCTCCTGGAACACTCTTAGAATCCTTTCAAAGAAAATGAAATTATCCTGAACACACAAACTGTAGGGGCTCAGGAAGACACGGGTCACACATGTAAGCATCTCTACCTATACTTTGAGGAGACTGATCCCAGAAAATGACTGCTCTGTTTGCTAATAATCAGGGATTTGCAGTGCAGAGCCTTGGGATGTTACTTTTAATACAATGTATGTGGTGAAGTCTGAAATGCAAAGTTATTCAATTTTTTAAAAATTACCTTTATCACTTAACTAGGTTAACTAAGTATTTTGCTCACTACATGTAGTTTGATAACATTTTCAGATACAGAAAGTGTAAAATTTTCCAAAAGATTAATTTTATCTAAGAGGTAGATTGGTAATTTTGGTTTGCTTTCCCACATGTCTCTTCATTCTTCAGCATTATGAAGTAGATGAATAATATCCATTATAGCCCGTCCTTTTAATGCTTTTAAAAAGATTTATTTATTTATTTTAGAGAGGTAGGGGAGGGGCAAAGGGAGAGAGAGAGGGAAAGAATCTCCAGCAGACTCCACACTGAGTGCAAAGCCTGAAGCGGGGCTCAATCCCACGACCCTGAGATCATGACCTGAGCCCAAATCAAGAATTGGACACTTAATCGACCATGCCATCCAGGCGCCTCCCTGTCCTTTTTAAAGATGATCCTGAAATTCTAGAAGGGTTTCTCAAGCCTGTACATATTTTCTTTAAAATAATTATTTTCTCTGATTGACCCAAACTTTCTCTCTATTCTGATTGTGTTTCTAGAATTTCACAGAAATCTTCAATTACAGGATCCTTTACAAATGAGGCTAATTATTCTGAAATTACTGTCTTCTCCTAATTTAAAAAAGAATACTCCTACCAATAATTATTATTACTACCAGCTCTCTTCATATTATACAGAATTCTCCACAAGGAAGGCATTTACAAAGTGATTTTTGGTACATGATACTAAGATGGTATGAAAACATGAAAAAAGAACAAAATGAACCAGTTACTTGTGTCTACATTTTGAGGAAACCATTCCCCAATCCCTGCATTAATGATAGTGTTCTTTTTCTCAGTGTCTTAAATTATTGCTGTGACTTTCAGATTTTATTTTGTCATAGGCCAAGGATCCCATTGTACCACAAAACATGACCTTTTTTCACTTCACTAGGTTAACCAAGTATTTTGGTTTGTTTGCGGTCTCATCACAAAGGTTTTTTTTGGCATCTTCTATTATCTACTCTATGTATCTCCCTATTTCAGTGGGGCCACGGAGGGTTGGTTAAAGGTGAACATTTCCTATAAATGAATCTCTTCGCCTCTATCTCCCAGGTTGATTCATGACCTAATATAAACTTTGGCCCTAAGAAGGCAGATTTTTTTTTTTAAAGATTTTATTTATTTATTTGACAGAGAGAGATCACAAGTAGGCAGAGAGGAAGGCAGAGAGAGGGGGAAGCAGGCTCCCTGCTGAGCAGAGAGCCCGATGTGGGGCTCGATCCTAAGACTCTGAGATCATGACCTGAGCCAAAGGCAGAGGCTTTAACCCACTGAGCCACCCAGGTGCCCCCTAAGAAGGCAGATTAAATACGTATATTTAAGATTTTATTTATTTATTTGAGGGGGGAGGGGCAAAGGAAGAGGGAGAGAGTCCCAAGCAGACTTCGCGCCCAGTGGGGAGTTTGACACAAGACTTGATCCCATGACTCTGAGATCATGACCGGAGCTGAAACCAAGAGTCCAATGTTTAACTGACTGCACCACCCAGGAGCCCCAGAAAGCAGATTTCTAAGATAATACTCTGCTAGTTTTAGATAGTTGTTTGGCTTCATATCCACAGTCAGGTAACCCTATTAAACACACTCAAGAATTTCTACCACAGTGAATATACAAAATGTTCTTTCTTCTCAAAAGAAAAATTTCTTTAAAAAATGAAGCAACCATAATGTAGGTATAATGCAAAGGATAAAAAAAAATCCAAATATATAGTGATTTACACACTGTGATGTTTAAAATAACTAGCCTATTTTAGAAAGTAAATCATAAAATAAGACCATGGAGGGCAAAGAATTGGACATTGTAAGAATAAAAGAGGTTAAGTGTTCCAAAGTAATGAGAAAGCTGATTTCCAAACATACACTATTCTACATACTCATATACTATGCTACAGACACACACACACTCAGCTGTTTTCTCCTAGAACCTAAAGCCTGAGCATCACAGCCAATTTATATATGCTAGCTCCACTCAAATATGATTATTTTGAGGGTAATGAATATGTTCCCTATTCTGACTCTGGTGATGATTTCACAGGTGTATAATATATATATATGAACTTATCAAATTTTATACTTTAAACGTGTGCGGTTTATTATGTATCAATTCTAACTGAATAAAGCTATTAAATATGTAATAAAAAGTAATATGCACTTTCAGCTTAATGCACATACACAATAGACAGAAAGTGATTTTTAATCACTTAGTGGCACATAACTGTCAACAACTAAACAACTTCCAAGTATATAAGTTAACAAACTGTCCCTAGAAAAGGAGCCAAAATTAGCAATAGAAATTGGGAAACTGGTTATAGAAACTGGGAGTAATAGAGGTGGGGGAGTTAGTGTAAAGGGAAACTGTGAGCTTGAGAACTGAAGTATAGAAGCCATGAGAATCAGGGGGTTACTTAACAGAAACACAGTATTTTAACCTCACATTAAGAAACGGAAGTTTTGCAAGGACATCAGTTAGGAGGAGCCTCCTTTTAGGAATGGGGAAACTATCACAGGGGAAGGAGCACTACAATCCTGAATACTGATTGCACTCGGCAGGTCAGTCTCCATGGGGGTATTGGGCAGCCAAGGCAGAACTGGTTGGGGTTCATGGGAAGGGTTGGTGGGCAGCAGGCTGCTCAACCTTTCTGGAAATCAATAAGCCTATTTGTGGAAGGCAGACTCTTGAAAGGGCCACAAGGTCAGGCCCAGTTTGAGATGGACTCTTTTTTCCCCTCTGAGTACTATTGCACTTACTACTGGTTCATCACATGTCTCCTAACATAATCGACTTGCTTTGTAGCTATTTTGGTGTGTGCCTTACTAAAACCAACCCTCTATTTGAGGTCATAAGACTACAGCGGAGAACATTTCTTATGAATCTTTGATCCCTCATATTACAGACCAAAAAATCGGGTGAAAGAATAAAATTAATGTTAGTAAGCTTTCCTTAAAGCTCATTAGTGCCGTTTCACAGCTGACACCATCATCTCCTTCAAAGACTCTCTGCTATGAACAGAATCGGCTGTCTAGTTCACCTAAGCAGCATGGACATCAGAATCCCAGAATTTAATCACAACAACCTTTTAACCTATGATAAATCTCGGGCTTGTTTTATGAAAAGTTGCAGAGGCCAGCCTGACAGGAAGCCAAGAAATTCGAGTGCAATCCTCCAATTCAGAGAGCTCCTTGGGCTTGCCTACTGTGTGATTCAACTTGACTGAGTTTCTGAGCAGCCCATCTTAGCAGGAGACAAATCCAACAGCAAATCTGCCTTGGGGTGGATAACATAATATTTATCTTTCATGGCCCACTTCCTGTATTTTATCAGCGGGGGACTGATTGAAGAGAGGATGTCTAGGTACCAGACACTGGGGTTTTGGTGAGGTTAAGCTGTTAAGGCTCACAGGCTTTAGGCACAAATATACTCATGGTGCACGCTGCCTTCAGGTCCACTCTGTCAAGCACAGCAGTTAGAATGCACCAGTCTGCATTATTGATAAGTTACCTAAATAAGCTCTTTGAGCTTCTTTGGTCTCCATAATACACAGAAGGAGAAGGGCACAGTCTCTCTAATTTGATGATTCTAATCCAGTGTAGCTGGCAAGATCCAAAAGGGAATAAGGTCTCTGCAATTTCCTGCAGTGTGCTTCTGTCCAATTCAATCAAACAAATGCTATCAGAGTCTAATAAGTTCCATACACCATGTTGGACACTGTGGATTCAGCAACAAATGAGCTCGTCTCCCTTCCAGGAAAGTAGGTGCTTACCCAGAGGGGTTGGTCTAAAAGCCTAACCAGGACAGAAAGATGAGCAGAGTTTGCCCTTAGGGGTGGTGGGAGTGTACAAGACCAAGACATATGAGAAACATGTAGGGACGAAACAAACCCCAAACCTGGAAGGCAGAATTACCAGGTCATCAGTTCCAATGGGCTAGGAATAGGGGGAGAAGTCAGATATATAATTGAAACTGAAGAAGCAGAGAAAGTGGGAATCAACCCGGAGAAATTCTTCTACCTAAAGGAACAGACATTGACACTTTTATAGCAAGCAAGTGCTTCCCCAGGGATATGAGGGGATTTGTTAAAAGCACTAACCCAGGTGAGATCCAGCTCTAAAGAAGCTAGTTTAGGCAGTACAAACGTTTTAACAACTCACTAGAGATAAATTTTCAAGGACTATGATAGCAGTATGTGCTCTGCCAGAAAGGCTAGGCAAAGCAAGCGACTTCGAAACTAATTAGAAAGACAAACTGGTAAAGGAATTCCAAACACAGGGAACAGCTGGGGTACAGACACAAGAGGATGACAAGGATTAGAGAAGACTGAGTGACTCAGTGTGGCAGATGCATATTTATATGAGGGGAAACAGCAAAAGACAAGGTTGCAGATACAAGTTGGGCCAGATGGTGATGGGAGTTTTTTCCTGGAGCTGAAATTTTTGATATTATCCTGAAAGCAATGTGGAGACACACAAGCTTTTGAATAAAGACTGTTCACTCACGAATGGTCTCTTGAAGCTCTCTCAGCATGCTGATGGCTGCAAGAAGCAGATAACGAGCTCCCATAGACCCCTGCTCATTCTCCGAAATGCCTTGGTTCCAGCTTTGAACCTGAGTTCTCACTCTCTGCTTTGGGCAGTGTATGGCTTGGCTGCTGCCTCTTTTTGCCTAGCTCCTTAGGATTACAGACTGTTTACTGAACTCTGATCTGGTACTCCCCCAAGGGGCCACTACTCCCACTAACTGCCAAAACAAAATGGACGAAACAAAAGCAGAAATCACCAGTATTCTTTGTCCAGTCCTAGCCTCCGGAGTGCTGTAAATCAAGGGTAAAGACAGGACAGGAACATGGCCAGATTTGTTGGGAGGTAGATAAGAAGAGAAGGATAGTAGGAAGAAAGCTAAATTAGAGGACAGAAGACCACTATGGACCACAAATAGTGATGATGATGGTAGCAGAGAGGATCGGTGTTGAGATAATAAAGAAGTAGAATCTATAAGACTTGGTGTCCACTTCAGGCTGAGGAAAAGAGGGAGAGAATAATGGAACATCATTTTGATGCTGAACTTTAAGTACTCTATGAGTCATGCAGGCAAAGATGTACAGCTGGCCATCGAAAACACATAGGGTTTAAGAGATATCAGAAACAAAGCACAGATTTGGTATTATTTGATATATACTCTTGTATATATCTCTTGTATGTAATCTTGTAAATAAAGCCATGAAAATGGATGAGAGGATGGGATTGCTATGGAGATATTCAAGATAGAAAATAAGACTGAAGAAGAGAAATCAAAGGAAGAAGAAAACCAGGACAAAGCACCCTCAACAGTGAGAAGAGCACAGGATTTCAAGAAAGAGAAAATTTTCAATGGTGTCAAGTTGGTTAAATTGAATGAAAATGGAAGAGAGGCCAATGGAGCTAGCACTTCGGATGGGAGCAAGGGGGACAAAAATTGAAATAAGCTTAAAAGTGAATGAAAGGTCACTAAAATAAAGACAGTGAGTTTATATTTCATGTCAAAGAAGTTGACATGGAAAGCAGAGGGGTATGCTGGTATTTTTTGAGGAAAGGAGGAGCAAAGATTCAAAGAACGGTTTAAGATAATAAAACTTGAGGATATTTACAGACTGAAGAAATGGGATAAGTCAAAAAGGAAAAACTGATGATGCAAATTCAGATCACTGAACTTGAATCCCATTTTTCTATTTTTGCGTACATGAAAAATTATCCATAAAATAATTTTTTTATTTTTCTCTGATGTTCAAAAAATGTAATATTAGAAAGAACAGAGAAGTTATAGGTGGCCAGTTTTTCTTCTCTTGCCTCTGCCACCAGCAAAATCCCAAGTCCTGAACTGAAAGCAGAGAGCCCTGCTTTAAAGGTGGTCTATTATTTAAATATGCATAAATGTACTAATACTAATTCCAGTAAGTCATCATTCATTCATATTTTTGGGGAAACGGAGACTCTGCATAACTGAAGAGTTAGTCTAATTAAGTAGACATCATCTATACCATTGAAAGATATATTCCCAAGTAATTACAAGAGAAGAAAACCCATTAGTTATTAAAACTATGCCAAACACAACTCAATCTTTCCTTACTGGTTTAGAAAGAACTTACAGTGCCCCAGGGCTATCATTATAAATATTAATTCTCATTGAATATATAGAACTGTCAGTTCTATTGATATTTCTAGTAGAAATGGCCTTGTCTATTTTTAGACTTGCTAAATATCTTGACAGATAGGTTGGAAGGAATAAAAGGTTAATGTCACAGATAGTACAAAATGTAGAGAATTGTCAGTTTCCTTCTGGTCCCCAAAATGTTATGATTATTTCCTGTGGAAAACTTCCCACTGTGGTTATCAGCAATCTTATTTTAATATATTTGCTGCAGGTCAAGAATATAGCATATATAGAGGTATATCCCTAGGACAACTATTTTGGGAAAAAAGTAATATATGAGATGACAACACATTTCCATGGTTTAATGAACTACTTCCTGATAGCAATGATGGACCATTTCCGCTATCATGTTCATTCAACTGTATCATTACAGTAATGAAAGGATATGATATTTGACTTACTAATTCCAATAAAAATTGTCCCTAAAGTTTTTATTATGTTAAAAAATAGTCAAGTCAGAAGGCAAATGCTATTAATACATACGAGTGAGGTGCACCTTCAGAAGAAAGTACCAGACAGCAAAAAAAATATATACATATATAATATATGTGTAATATATATTATATTTTTTTTGGTAAGGGGGCACCAAAACAAACTACAATCAGGAAATTCTTTATTGAGGGAAGAGACACAGCAGAGATATTGAATATGGCTTATAATTGCCATTATCAAAGGGAAAGCTAAATGATATCAATATTTTAACAGTCTTCAGGGCTGACTGTTTCAGCTTTCAGTATTTATATAGTATCCTCAAAGAGGTGCAGCATTTTATTAGGAAACCATGTGTGTAAAAACACATTGCTTGGTTGGGTATCTACAGTATGCCAGGTACTGGGTGAGGCCCTGAGGGCATAAAGATGCAGCCTCTATCCTATTAAATTCACACCCTAATAAAGTAAACACACACAGAAACACATGAAGTACATATAAACAGATATATAAAATACATATAAACATATATATGAAAAGCATATATGTATTACATATACAAACATGTGTGTTTGTGTGTGTGTGTATATATATATAATCTGTGAAGACTGTCAGAAGAGCAGACAGCTTGTTAGTAATCTATCCTCTGTTTTAGATGTAAGTGGTACACGTAAGCTGTATTATTTTGGTTTTCCCCAAAACCACATTGAGATGTGTTTTTCAGAGTACATTTTCATTTTTTCTTTCATCAGATACTACATGACATCTGCAAATATCACTCCTGTGCATTTGCCATGGAAAGAAGGCATTATCAGCACCATCTCTAATACCAATCCATACTCATTCTGAAGCTCCATTTGAAAGCTAAATACTAAAAACAGTTTTACATCCCTTACAGCAGTGGTTCTCAAAGTGTGGACCACCTAAATCAGAATCCTCTGAGGATGCCTTATAAAAATGCGGGTTTTTAAAAATCTCTGTGCTAGTGCTGTGAAATGTGTAAGCCTGATGATTCACAGACCTGTACCCCTGGGGCAAATAATACATTATATGTTAATTTAAAAAAATCTCTGTCCTAGATCTATAAACTCAGGATCCCAGGTGATAGAGTCTTTAATCCATACTTTTCACTTAGTCCAAAGGTGATGTGTGTATGCTTCAAAGTCAGAAAGCCATTGCCCCAAGGAGCCAAGAATGTTCTCCCTCACTGCATTCCAGATCTGTGAAAGTACTCTCTCTCATTTGATTTGGCCTCCAAGAGACTTAGTATCGAAACTAATGCTGATCTCTTAAAAGTACCATATTTTATCAAATCCAACTAATTCATTACTTGTATGTTGCACATTAGTATTTCATGTATCACTAAGAAAAAAACGCTGCCAATTAAACAATGGCACCCATCAATTGTAAGATGTCTCCTGATTTTGGAAATGTTAAAATACTTGGAAATATGTGCATCTAAGAATTGACGAAAGACTTTATCCCTAAATTTTAACTCTTGGGTGAGGAGGTTGTCAAAAATAAGGTTTGAGAGATGAATGAAAGTGTGTTAGGAAGCTCTGTGTTGGGGGAAGTTACTTTTCAGAAATCAGGAAGAGTGAATACGAAGACACAGGGACATGAAACTCATCAGCCTGGTCTAGAGAGGATTATAAAATCAGACAGCTTGAATTCCAATATTTGCCTTGATACTTACCAATTGAATGACATTGGGACAACCTAACTTTAAACCTTCTGGATTTTGGTTTTCTTATTTGTAAAATAGAATTTTAATCAGCATTATAGTCTGTAAGGCTTAAATATAGAACACACATGAAATATTGAATACATTGTCCAATACACACAACATATTTTCAATCACAATTTATTAGTAGTATTATTATTGAGGGAACAGTTTAGTGGGAAGGGAAGGGGAAGTGGGAGAGATAAAGTTGGAGTAGTAATCAGGTATAAGATTTTAATGGTTGCATATTCCTAACAAGTTTAGAATTCATCTCCTAGGTAATAGGGAGTCACTGGACACAGGTAGTGACTGGTTTGATTTGCATTTGAGAACAATTACTCTGGTCAACACCAGAGTTTGCACAATGGATTCCAATGGAGGGAACTTGGGAGGTTCCAACCATAGTTTGGGTAAAAGATGTGAGAGCAACAGCAGTTGGGATGGAGGCGGGGAAAACTTCCTGGATAGATTCAAAATCTACTGAGGAGGTAAAATTACATGACTTGGTGACTAATTTGATGTAGTAATTAGTGAGGATACTTGCCAGATATTTTAGTTTACAGAATTACTTTTAGACAATAGATGCATATTTCAGAGATTTCAACCAACTTTTGCCCTTAAGAAAGTTAACACTTCAAATGGAAAATCTTAGAAGTCAACATATAATTAGCATTCGCAGATACTGCTGAATAAAGAGAAGATAATGTCCAGGAGAAGAAATGGCATGGACAGGAGGTTAATATTATCAGGAACCGACAAAGTTAATTAGGCAAAGAAAACAAGACGTGAATCACAGAGTTCATATGTCCTTTTTGGCATCTAAGCTAGCAGAGATTTCATGCACACACAAAAAAGTTTCATGAATAACAACAGGGACTACAATAATTTGACATAGAGCTATAGCTAGGGGGGTTATCCTGTAGCTGGAATCAGAAAATCTGAATTCAAATTTCAGCATTAACCATTTAATATCTTATAATCCAAGGCAATTTAGCTAACTTCACTGCCAGTTTCATCTGTAAAAACAGGGACTATTATACCTATTTCATAGAATTTTTGTAAAAGTATTATATTTACTACACTATATATATATTTTGTCTGATAGAAAGTTTCACACCTTCAGTGAGACATGAAAACTCTATATGTTTTCATAAGTCAGAACAAAAAGTACTTAAATTATTTTTAGTTTAAAAAAATTAACTCATCCCACATTTATCCATGCCACTTTTTAGGAACTATAATCTTTCCACTTGGTTTTTAGATACATCGGCTATTAAGATGTAATGCTAAGGCAATTCTCTTGTGAAACAATATGAGCAAATAGAAAAGAGATGCAAGTATTTAATGTATTTTAGAGCAGGCAGATTCTGACTTTTTTTATCAGGATCTAAAAAAATTTGTTCTTGAAATAGAAATCAGAGTTGAATGACCTCTACACTACAGTCAATTCAAAATTTTTCTAAGTAACCCTAGGGTAATGAGAAAGTGAAGAAGAGAGGAAAGAGTATTAAAAGAAAGACCAAAATAAGGGTACACGGGAATGATGATTTCATGTACTTGAACACAGCCTAGAAATATGAAGGGAAAAAAAAGAGCATGCAAGCATTTTCATTATTATATGACACTATTCATATTGCAGTAATCCTTAGGTTTTCTTTTTCTTGCTTTCTATATAAGGTACAGAAATCTTTTCTGCATCTAAGTGGGCCTACCTGAGCTACATACAACTGCCTATTTATTCTGATCCAGATGCATTTTGATTGTGTAAAAAGGTAAAAATGTGCCTTTTAAGATTTAAAAAAAAGGTATTTGGTGGTGGTTCTATGCTCAGTTCTATACTAAATGTTGGGAATATAACCATGAATTGTGTAGATTTGGTCTTCATGGAGTTTATGGGTTTAGTGGAGAGAATGATGATCAAATAGGTACTTAGAATACAATGCTGGGTAATATGTGCTAGTGTAGGAATCTTAGGGTATGCATAAACATTAAAAAATAGTACCCAGTTTGAAGAAGTCTTCTAGTGTAGAGGAAGACCTATCTAAGTTGAAACCAAAGTGCATAGGACTTAGACAGGAGAAGACAGATGGCAAAAGACAGAAATGTAGGAGGCTAGAGAAAACTAGGCTTCTGTGAAGATCATATGGCTGCTGCACGTGTTCATGAGCACATGTGTGTATGCATGCACGTGTGTATGCGTGCACACGTGTGTATGTGTGTGTGTTTGCATGCACGCATGTGTGTCTTTGGGGTGGAATGAGAGAAAGGGCAAGATAGAAGGCTGAAGAAGGAAGCAGGGGTGAGGTCATAAATGTGCTTAAAGGCCACACTGAACAGCTTGGTCTTTACTATAATGTTACTCAGCAACCATTCAAGAATTTCAGGCCAAGATCCAACATCCCCAATAAAAGAGCATCCTGACTGCATTGTGGGAAAGAGATTGGAGGTGCAGCAGAGGATGGACAGGCAAGACAACAATTAGCCACCCATATTTTAGGAGAGAGTGTAACTCAGTAACATGGTCACAGGAATGCACGGAAGGGGAGAGAGTCAAGCAATATATCACCCTGAAGTGGAATCCTATTAGGCCCCCTTAGGTGGCTCAAGGTGGACTAGATATAGAATGAATTAGAACATGGAGCATGAGAGAAAAATGGAAAGGCCACAGAAACGAGAAGGGTGCTAAAATTTCCCCATAATGTACCCAGCATGATGCTCTGTGGTTTCTATCAGTCATCTCATTTCAATTTTCACAATTAAAGGTACATATCATGTCCTTTTACAGTTGAGGACTTTCCACGATCTATAGCCATTTGATAAGGAAAGTTGGGAATGGTGGCAAAAGGTATTCGCAATTTAAGAATTTTTTTTATTAACATATAATGTACTATTTGTTTCAGGGGTACAGGTCTGTGATTCATCAGTCTTACACAATTTACAGCACTGACTATTGCACATACCCTCTCCAATGTCCATTTGGGAATTTTTAAATCTGAAAGGAGCATCCAGTGAACACAAATAATACACACAAATAAGTCTATGAAATAACACTAACCCAAAAATAATTCATTTAAGATGTGAATGCTAAACAATTACAGAAAGGAAAAGGAAAAATATATTGTGTGTGGTTAACCTAAATGGCAAGACCAGAGTCATATAAAAACCTTTCGTAGGAAAGGAAGGTTGAAAAAAAAAAAAGGGATTTGATTTGATATATGATTATAAAAAAATGGTTTGGTGGCAGGAAATTAGCTCAGTCTGCATAAGGGATGAGACACAAGCTTTAGTAAAAGTGAAAAACTCAAACCTAGAAAATTATTGCAATCTCCTGAAAAAGAGTACTGAATCATGTAATGAGGAACCAACCCTAAATAATCTGTTTCCAAATTATGGCTTACTTTATTACAAAAACGACGTATTGGTTTCTATGTAATTGTGTTATTCCCATATTTGTGATTCTTTCGTTCTACTCAGATTGAGTTTTCATTTGAGATTTGATATCATGGAAATGAAACATAATACTGAGAGGGTGGAAGCATAATAGCCTTTGGATTTGATCCATCTAGAATAAAGTATTATATTCTATATTCTCACAATTCATCATATCATCACTATAATATTTAAAAGAGAATCACTCAGAAAGGAAATACAAACTGACACGTAAGGGCTAGGATTTGAGGGATGTGTACATAATAACAATATTACTAGAAATTAATGAAATTGCTTCTGACATATGAATCCTGATAGGATTTGCTTTTACAAGGGTAGACTGCCACATGCTCATTTGTGATTCTGAACTATAGCGTGTGTGGTTTGTATACATAAAAGCACACTGTAATACAGCCAGCCTGTTAATTAAAAGCAATATCTGCAATATGCCTGCCATGACGAACTTTCTTTAGCTAATCACTGCCACATATAATGAAAATAATCTTGATTTGAATTTATAAATGGCTCTATTTTAAACCTCTTTAAAGATTTCTAAAGTTATGTTTAGATTTCAATTTTATAAAATATGAACACTGTGGCCAAAGGCCTTTATGCCTTGGGACCCAGAAATAATAAGAAGCAACTGAAAATACTTCTTAAGATATTAAAAGCATTCTGAATATTAACTAAATTTTGATTTGTGAAAATTTGTATTAAAAGGTATCCTTTCTATTCAGAGAAGACTTTGATTATCACTCTATTTGGGAGCACTATCTGATTCAAAGACATGTTTCTCCTTAAAATGAACAAGGACTAAGAAATTAGTTACATTTTCCAGCCAGGGATTTAAAGACTGATTTCAAGGCACTTCAACAGGTTGAGTTAACATAGCAGATAAGTTCTTCTCTATAAATTTCCTATTGACATGTTTCATGATAGAACAGCCTTCACCCGAAAAGCAGGTAACGTTTTTTTAATCTGAGCAAAAGCGTGATTGCATTTTTTAAAAGTACCCTGTCTATGGAAAACCAATTTAATTTCATTAATGAAAAGGAAGCACAATGTGATTGAGAATGTAATACGGTATTATAGTTCATTAATTCTTCAAGTATGTTAATTTTCCAGGCTCCTGATCCCCCATTGATTTCTGTACACCCTCATAGGTCCCACTAAATGTGAGCAAAAGGAAATTTAATCGTGTTGCTATATCATGTGTGGCAATGGTGGGGCTCCACAACTAGGGAGAGACACTGTGAAAGGGATTTTTCCAGTGACTGCTTCACCATGTAGCCCTGTTAACATTTCTTTGTTGTCAAAAATTGATCAATCACAGACCCACAGACACCTGGGATGGTGACAGTCTCCTATTATGTGGCCAATACCATCAAAGGAGATGACACTTGTAACAATTGAAGCTGATAATTCAGAATACTTAATTAGGCATGATGAATTGGATGTATGCTTCAATCTTTTTTCTTTTTTTTAACTTGTACACAATGTATTTTCCTATCAGTATCATCGCCACGGTATATGTTAATGCCCATTAAAATTTAAACCTAAAAATTATATACTAAATGATAGAACACAATTCGAATTTAGAGGGCAGGCTCAAAGAGTTACATCCTGATTTTTTTCTCTTTTATAAAGAATATCTCTTTAAAATTATAACGCTCTACTTGTATCCCTGCCAACTTATCCTTGGAACTTAAATTGCTTCATTTTCCCATATTTCAGACTTCGAGTAAATTTGTTACCTGTAGCTCATGAACATGGTGTCAATTAGTAAATGCAAGTACATGTGTTCTGAAGAATGGTACAGAGATGCATTTTGTCCCAACCAAGTTTAGCAAAATGTTGTATGGTACTGCTTTCTTGCCTTGTAAAGACAGCTAATATTTCAAAGTAGCTGTGAAAGCTATACTGACAACCCTATTGGGGTTCTTCCATAAGGAATCAAGGTCAGAACAATCCTATTGTGCTTTATTAATAGGCTCGAAGCACAGCACATACTTTATATATTAAGAGGAAAAAGCCAGATGGAATCTTATAAAGAGTGTTCTGAAAACAGCTGTGTGAACAAAAGCCATTTTAGCAGCAAGAGGAAAATCTACCATGAAGGTCAGCCTTCAAATAGCCCTTACAACCATTTCCCTTCGTTACATGGTGGAGTAGTAAATGGGGCAATCTTTAAAGAGTCTTAGCTATTCATTCTACCCTCTTTATATATTTTTATGAATAGAGGTGCCTCTTTGGCTTAGCTCTGTGTATATAGGTCTGTCACCCAGAATACACAATGCAGGCACAAGCCAGCAATTAGCCTGCACTGATATATTGATATACTGTCTTACATCTTAGATCAGCAATGACTGAGTTGAAAGGGTAAATGGTTAAATTTGAGAATGCTTATTAAGAACCCAGTCCATGTAATAATTTTTTCACAGATTGATGTCTATCTCCTTCATCCCAAAGTAATGTAAGGGAAAGGATTTTACTTGCTCGTCAGAATATTTCCAGTCTTTAGAAGAGTTCCCGCCACATGGTAGGCATTCAATACTATGTATCCGATGAGTGAATGAATTTTATGATGGGAATCATATTTGGTAAGTATCTTTATCGCAATACCAAAATGAGTTTTGAAGTATTTCAGCATGATTCATGCAATACGAAGAGTTCATACTCCCAGCCTTACATGGATCTCTTGAAGGCCCAAGACTATAAGAAAAATAAACTGCACAAAAAGTTGATGCCCTTTCTTTTGACTAGGGTCTAAAACAGTTTCTAAGTTTTCAACTTCATTTTAATAGGAACTTATGCTCAATACAAGCCACAAAAATTTCATCATCAGGGTATATAGATTACAGCCACATGCGCAATAAACAAAAAAAGAAAATAAGGAAGACAGCAAAACCATAACAAAAGTGATATAGGCTTTTTATGTTACTGGTAAAACAGCACATAGCTCAAAAAAGACGTAACTCTGACTAGGTCATGAAGGTCACTTCGGATTTTCTTCCTCTCTTCAAAGACACTCTATTATTCCAGAGCCCATCACTACATGTTTTGTTATACCTAATACTTTTAAGATCAAATGATTCGTATGTTTGATATTTTTGATAGTAATAATTTTTATTTGTACTTTCTTAAGAACTATGATAAACATAAAGCTCAGCCAATTAAGAAATATACTAGGAACTTATTTTAGCAAACATGTAAAGTTTTAATATTCACTCATTTTAAATACTTCAGTGTTGTTTGGTTTTAGGTCTGTTTGTATACATGTAAATGAAAGAGCCAAAGTAATATACAGGTGATGGGAGATTTACTATATATTTATTTATTTAAATCTATATTTTTGGAAGATTTTATTTATTTATTAATTTATTTGAGAGAGAGAGAGAGAGTGTAAGAGCAGGGGGAGGGGCAGAGGGAGGCAGACTTCCTACTGAGCAGGGTGCCAAATGTGGGGCTTGATCCCAGGACCCTGAGACCATGAGCTGAGCCCAAGGCAGCCGCTTAACCAACTGAGCCACCCAGGTACCCCAGGTTTACAGTTTAGATTGTAGAATGAAAAACAGCACAGATTCCAGCAACAACAACAGCGAAAATCACCACCAACAAACAAATGAGCAAAGGAATGCAATTCAACAGCTTTACTTAAGAAACCGGAGTTTCTGCAGCCAACTGCAGCCATGTGACATGGCCAAATCCCTTATCCCAGCCCATCTCCAAGAAGCCATGTGGGAGAATAGGCCAGATTCTGAGATTCTCAATAATACTCCCAGATCTGGCAAGAAGGAAGCTGAGTGGGTATTCTCTTCTGACCAGTGGCTGGTGGAGGCAGCAGTAGGGGAAGGACAGGTCAAAGGAGATGTGCATGACGGGGCTGATTCTGGAAGAACATGCCAGTGTGACACACAACTGGGCTGACCTGAAACTGGAGGGTGAATCTCCGCAGAAATGGGGCTATTCTCTGACTCCATAGACTGAGCTCCTACATCACATGTTTGCTGAAACCCTAGGAGTGAGGGCAAAACTCAGATACTACAAAACACTCTTCAGCTGAGCTCTCCCCTCAGCCCATCAGGTCTTGTTCAAGCCAGAGAAAATTATGGATAGGACACAAAATGCCCAGTCTTCAAACCACACAGTGGAGGGCAGGACAAACAGTTCTCAGAAGAGGCAGAGAGAAGTCAAATAGAAAATTTGGACCAAACTGCCCAAGTGTGAATAAAATATAAAGAAAGAGAATGGAATCCATATAGGAGACCTATGGAAAACAATTAAAAAATATAGCAGAAAGAAACAGAAAATATTCATCTTAGAAAAAGCATAACCCCCAAACAGAAGGAAATTTCCCACAAGCACTTAAGAGAAATATATTAATTGGGGCACCTCGATGGAGCAGTTGGTTAAGCATCTGACTCTTGGTTTTGGCTCAGGTTGTGATCTCAGGGTCGTGAGATTGAGCCCCGAGGTGGGCTCCATACTCAGCGCGGAGTCTGCTTGAGATACTCTCTCCCTCTGTCCTTCCCTCCCATGTGTTCTCTCTCTCTCTCTAAAATAAATAAATAAATCTTAAAAAAAGGAATACATTAATTAAATAATAGACTATTTAAAAATGAGATGGTAGAAAAACAAACAGAAAAAGAATACGGCAGGCCTAAAGGAAATAAAATTGAAGACAAAGACAACACCTCGACCAAGCAATGCATAAATTAGAAACAGCAAAGAACAGAATGTATATAGCTTAAAATAAAGTTTCTAACTTAAAAGAAAGACTTGTGATAATCACAGAATATGTAGTTGGAAGGAGGAAAAAAAGATTTAAATAATTGAGATGAAGCTAATAGATACGGAGGACGAGCAAACATAATTCAGCGAAGGGTAATTGGGGTCTCTAAGATAGAGGCCTTAATAAAAGAGAAAACATGTTTAAAAATATTTTATATAATTCCCCACAATGAGGAAAGATTTTAATTGTACACAGGGAGACTTCACCATTTTCTAGGAAATTTGATGCAGATTTCTCCACATGGAGACACTGCATTCACAACTTTGCTTGGCTGGCCTCTTTGGAGCCTTCTCATCTTCGTTCAAGTATCCCCTACGAAGAGAGTCCTTCCTGTCCTGAGCAATCCAAGAGCTTCACCAGTTTTATTTTATATTAATCAGAGTTCTGTCTGTTTGCTTCATCATACTTCTATCATTTGAAAAATCTGTGCAAATTCTGGTTATAAAAAAGAATTTATATTTCATGAACTTTGAAAATGTACAAAAATAAAAATCTGGAGACAGGGGTAATATGTTAATCTTCAACAGGACTTTATAGATATTGCCTTAAATTTAAAAACGCAGTTTATATGCCTACAACAATGACTTAATGTCTTTTATAATCTTTCTCTTCTTTTAAGCTTAGAGGAAACTTTTAAAACATAGTATATCTTGTTGTGATAAAAGCCATTAAACACCCTGTATGTCACATTAAATGGAGTTTGGAGAGATCAAGCAAAAAAGCCACTTAATCTTATTCTATGACAATTTAACTTTTTATTAGATATTATTAAAAATTTAATTGTCAGCATTTGTAAATGAGCACGAAGAAGAAATACAATTTGAATCAAGAGATGTTAGGGCTTCGGAGATTTTGCTCTTACATTTCTCCTGCCAAGAATATCCTTGCCCCAAATACCTGTGTGGCTGGCACCCTTATCTCGTTTAAGTATTTATGATGATTCACGGACTCAGAGAAGCCTTCCTTAGATGTCTAAAATTGCAACCTCCAAATTCACCTACACTTGACACTCCTCCCTTTTCTGATTTAATTTTCTTGTTAAGATAAATATTATATAAGATCCAAAATACACTGTAGTATAAATTATAAGGTATATGCAATTTGCTATAGACGTCTCATCTAGCATACTCTATGTTTTACTTACATATCTTGTTTATGGTCTGCCCCTCCTCTCTACAACATAAAGCTCCATGGGGGTAGGAATGTTCATCTATTTTGTTGTCTACTGTAAACTCAGTGTCAAGTACAGTGCCTTATACATCGGGGTAACTAAAGCAACTATATGTTTAATAAACAAATGACTCAAGAAAATAAACAGAAATTAGCACAACTGATATAATAACTAATAATAATAATATAACTAATAATAATAATATAACTAATAATATTATTAGTTACTATTCTTAATAACTTTTCAACTTGCTTAAAACTTAGGAGCTTAACGTAAATAAAGATACCCTAATAACTGAAGTTCGGGGATTCACTTTCAGTCAGGTATTTGCAGGCGGATAATTCTACAAGCTCTGGGCAGCTTTGGTTCCTAGAATCATGGTAACAGCTGGACTTCTTGATTTGCTGTATCTTTGCTACAAAGTACTGACGTCTGCCTATTTCTGGCATCAGAGAGGTAGGAAGTACAAGAGTAATTTATAAGGAAATGTCAGAGGATGACGTCTCCGTCTGTGGTCTTGTCTTATGGTCATCCAATTGGTTCCAATATCTTAACTCACATCTTAGAGCTGCCTCGTGCTTGCTTACTGCAGTGGGACTACAGAGAAATGGAAATGCGAACGTACTTTGACAGAGCTCCACAGTTTTCCAGGCAAGTTCCGATAATGCATAGAAAGCACATAGCGTGGTGTCTGCTATTCGTGAGAGCTCAATATGTGTTTGTTTTCTCCACAGTCATCGCAGCTTCCATCGTCTCTCTCCCGAAGTAGCTACTTAACTCTTCTTTCCATTCTCACTTTCACTCCCTTCTGATCTCTTCTCTACACCCACGCCAAAACGATCTCTGGGTAAGTCAAAAGCTGACCATACTGAAAACATTCAACAGTCTTTGGTTGGAGAATGAAGACCAAGATATGAATGACCAGCAAGCGCTCACGGTTTGGCCCCTAGCTGCCGCCAAGGCCTCATCTCTTGCCAAGCTCTCCCTTCGCTGTGTGCTTCAGGCACACTGACCTCCTTGCCATTTCTCAAATGCGCCTCAGTATCCCGGTCCCAGGCTCTTTACACATGCCGAGGCTTCTGCACAGGATAGTCTCCCCCTCCACTTCACTTACTCAACTCTTATCCTTTCCCTAATTAGATCTCAGTTCAACTCAGTTGCCTAAGTGAAGCATTTTTTACATTCCTGAGAGGTCTAATCAATCCCACCTCCCCGTCCTCACCCCGACCAGACACAGAGCCAATGGCAGTTTGTACAGCTGGGCAGAGCAGGAGCCCGGTCTCCTCCGCAGGACTGAGCAAAGTCACGCCTGCAAATTATCAGTGGGGTGGCTGGGTAGGTCTGTGTCCTCTCCAAACCATGAACTCCTTGACGTGGTGAGTTTTTTTGATCATTAACTCACAGTGAATCTCCTAATAGCAAGCACTGAACACACCATCCTTGTCACTCTCCCCAGCACTACCATCTCCTCCCCTGGTAGAACCTTTTCTTTCAGCTTACCCCTGGGGCCTGCCTTCTCTTAAACTAGTTTCAACTGAACTAGCACACCTGTGATCACAGCATTTATATAATCAAAATCATAATCACAATTCCACTCCCCCTAACCCTTAACATATGACCTGAGCAAACCTAACGTGCATTTTCCAATTCTGACTAAATCTGACCAATTGGAAGTAATTTCTATTCTTTGAATCTTTGGAACTCCCATGTGCTGTAGTAATTTTTGTATTTTCAATTCTCTCTCCTGGATTTTAAATTCCTTAGAAACAAGGGCTGGGCTGAACTAATCTTTGAATGCCTGCAGTACTAAACATTATCCCTTCAATATAGATGTTCACGTTAAAATAACATTTTCTTCTCTCTGATTCTTTGTACTATTTTCTAATTTTCTAAATCTCTACTTCACCAGAATTTTTTTTACTAACTTTCTTCAAGGAGCCACACCTTTCCTTTTATTAATATTATAAGCATATTAGGATCTTTAAAATACAGCACAGCTAACTTTAAATATATAAATACATAATATACATTTAAATACATAGAAACAAAAGAAAACCCTCATTCTAACAAAGTATTTCAGGTGTATATAAAAGAAAACAATATAAAATTTCACCTTTGAAAATAAATTGATCAAGATAGAAAAAGGCCTAAGGATATGAAAAGATAGTTTAGAGAAACAAGAAAATGCCTTAAGGCAATGAGAATACCACAACGATGTCATAAGAAGTCTATTTCAGGGGCGCCTGGGTAACTCAGTCAGTTAAGCGTCTGCCTTCGGCTCAGGTCATGATCCCAGGGTCCTGGGATCGAGCCCCATGTTAGGCTCCCTGCTCAGCGGGGAGCCTGCTTCTCCCTTTCTTCTCCTCCACTTGTGCTCTCTGTTGCTATCTCTGTTTCTCTCTCAAATAAATAAATAAATAAAATCTTAAAAAGAAAAAAGAAATCCATTCCACTTTCTTTCTTCTAGATGTTGGTTTAATTTTATCCAAAACTTGGAGATATGTGTCTATTTAACTAAGGTCTATACCTTGCAAGCTTCCCAAAGGGATTATAACTAATTTAACGGGAAGGCAGCAAAATCTCCCGGGAGAGAGTAAGGTATACCAGTGGCTAGCCAAGAGAGCCTCCTGGCAACAAAGTCTTAAAGGGAAACAAAGAAAGCTTTCAACTTTTAAAATCCAGCAAAATGGTGCCTGCAAGTTTTCCTAAAGAAGGACTTTCCCATGGTGTGAATTTGAAGAGTGAATTTATAAGAGGAATGTTTTAATATGGTGGTCGAAGTTTTATTATCGATTTGCAAAGAAACAGTCTTCAAACAGCTACTTTCTCTGTCTTCCCTAAGTTCAATCATAACTTAGTAAAGGCCTTTCTCAGAGGCACTGTTTTCTATTTGTTTTTTTATACCTTACTCGCTATAAGGATAGAGCTTAGAGAACCCAGAGGAATGGATTTTGATATTTCATTATGATTATCAACTCTCTAAAAATATCAAATATTTTAAGTCAGCTTTTGGCAAGTTGCTAAAACAAAATCCCTTCCAATTTTAAATTTGTTTAGTTCTTGAAATGTTATTACTTTGTTTTGTGATGAAGGAGAGAACATGTTGCTTTAGATTCCAGCACGTGAGTTGACAAGTTTCAGTAAAACTCCACAAGCTCGAATTAGCTCCCAGAATTCACTGCCTCTTGCAGCTGTACCATGAAACTACTTACAGGCATGATCAGGTGTTTTGTTTTGTTTTCAAAATTAATTCTGAGGCTGCTCAACTACATGTCAAGTATTACCTGGGCCCCCAGCTTGCTTGCTGAAAAGCATCAAAGTCACCATTTTGTTCTGAGACAAGTGTCACACTTGCCCTGGCCTCATAGCTGTTCATCAAGAAACTTTAAACAGCTGAAGTAAACGGATTGTCAAGGAAAACATATTCTAATAGGTCCTTTAGGATGTTGACTGAAAATTTATATCCCCAGCTATTTAGATGCCTTACTACATAATAAAGAATTATTTAATACTACAACCCCTTACTTAAAGTATGAGTTTAGTTTTAATACGGTTCAGTTTAACACAGTGGCACTGTTCTTTCTCACAGTGTTAGGTCTGCAGGTCATTTATTTTTTAAAGCACATCTGGAATCAGAAGATAATATTTTAAGTTCTGTCCTGCCTCTCTCTGGTTGTGTAAGACTAGAAAAAAAAAGTTGTTAACATCTTTAAGCCTAAAGTACCTCACCTCTAAAACAGGGAATATCCATCATTCAGATAGGCCTTTCTGAGAGAGTCAAACACATAATGTATTCCACAGTCTCATGAAACTGTTAAAACCACATTCACATAGTTATAACAAAATCATTATTTTTACAGGATTATGTAAACTATCCAGAGGGTTTTTGTTGTTGTTGTTGTTTTCTTTTGTTTTGTTTAACCAAGAAATAAGTTCTTGGGATGGGGAAGACTGGTTTTTAAAATGTGCTACAATGATATGTGTTTAGAGAGGAAATCTCTCTAGAAGTCAGTTTGAGTGGACTTTGCAGCCACTTCGAATTAAAGTTAAACTTTCATTAGAGACTCCTACTCTCATATAAACTTCTTAACTGCATGTGATTATGGGTTCATCAAAATAGAGAATAGTTACATGGAAGATTCATGTTAATGTAACAGAAAAACAAAGATGTACCTATTAAAATTGAGTTGGGGGTAAGAGGCAGTCAACTCCCCTCAGTGTCTTGCTTCACAGGTGTTGGAAAAGTACTCTGATGGGACAGAGGCAGGACAGATGCCATTCCATGGACCTCAGATGCTCTCTCCTCCCCATCTCCCTGTCCTCACATAACATGGACTTGCCCCTCAGAAAAAAAGTGTCATCTGGTGTATCTTCTGAAGTTTCACAGAGCCTGGTTCATCTCAAAAATGCAAAGTAGTGTCGACCTCATGGATTGCCTGCCAATACTCACAAACCATTCCATGCTCAACTTTTAATATCTGTGATTTAACATATAGATACTATATATAATTAAATCCATAAATGATTTTTAAAACTTATGTCAAATTACTGATACTCTAGAGATCACAATGCATGAATTTATTCCTCTGGTATATATTATTCCCCAGACATCAAGTGAAGCACTAATTCATTTTTTTTTAAGATTCTATTTTTAAGATTTTTAAGATTTTATTTATTTATTTATTTCAGAGAAAGAGAGCAAGCACAAGCATGAGTGGGGGGAAGGGCAGAGGGAGAAGCAGACTCCCCGCTGAGCAGGGAGCCCAACGTAGGGCTCCATCTCAGGACACTGGGATCATGACCTGAGTCGAAGGCAGATGCTTAACCGAATGAGCCACCCATGCGCTCCAACACAAATTCACTTTTAAACCCAAAGCAATTTATTTCCTTGGATCAATTATACTATTCTAAATCACATCCAATTTTTAAAATATAATTTCTTATTCAGATATATTCATACACTAATATAGGAAACAACAATTAGAAGGCCTGGAACTTCTGGAAATTTCTTGAAACTGGCTTTAAATTCCAAAAATCACTATAAAGAAGTCTCACGATGTTTTACTATTTGTGAGTTACATATTTCATTCCATCTTATAGAACATACAACTATTTCTGTGCCCTTAGAAGTGAAAAGAGCTAAAGTTTTAAATCATTACTATGTTTTTCTAAGTCAGTATTGAAAAGAATATGATTTCAAAAAAATGGTCAGTATAGTAAAACATGTACATGTTTACCTCATTTTGAGACATTTTTTTTGTAGTTTCAAGTGTTTTATTTAAATTCCAGTTCATTAACATACAGTGTGATATTAATTTCAGGAGTAGAATTTAGTAGAATTTAGTCCATTTCTATTTCAGGTGATTTCCAGATGCATAAAATTTCAGGTCTCTCAGTGAATAAATAAAAGTTTCTATTAGCTCTAGACTACGTCTGTACTTAAAGCCTTCAGTTTTTACTTACCAATGTATCATTAATGGACAACTACTCTTGTGTACATAGGTTTTAATTATGGGAAAAGTAGCTAGAATACTTTGTCTTAGAGAAATTTAATTTAAAAGTAAAAAGACAATTCCGCTTTACCATCTACATTGCTCACTTGATAAACTGAAGACAGAATAAACTAATGAAAAGTTATAACTTGAGTCGTATCTTAGAAGTTATATGTGCATTGAAGGGGCACCTGGGTGGCTCAGTCCTTAAGCATCTGCCTTCGGTTCAGGTCATGATCCCAGGGTCCTGGGATCGAGCCCCACAACGGGCTCCCTGCTCCACAGGAAGCCTGCTTCTCCCTTTCCCACTCCCCCTGCTTGTGTTCCCTCTCTCGCTGTGTCTTTCTGTCAAATAAACAAAATTAAAAAAAAAAAAAAAGAAGTTATATGTGCACTGAAGATCTCATTGTAAAACACTCTTGTAAATATCTGGAACAACTTTTTATAGTCCTTAAACCACTGACAATCAATGCACAAATTGAAGGAGATATCCTAATGAAAAGAGTCTTAGCTATAAAGTAAGTTTTAATACTTAAAAATTATGTATAAAATCATTATTGGTTTATTTTAACTAATTGTCTTCTTACAGACTGGTTGAAAGAATAAAATATACATTTTGGGAAAATATTCAGAGTTCCTTTTGAAGTGAAAGTTAGGTTCCTAAATGCCTTGCAGCTGTTCTCCCACTGAGAGATTATAACAAGGTAATAAAAATCAATTGAAAAATATGATGAACATATGATTTAACTTGAACATAGAGATCTTAGAAATATATTGGAAGTTTTGAATTTGGACAAAAGAAGAGGCAAGATCAAATTAGGGCCTAAATATGTCACTATTGAAGAGAAAAATATATCCAAATGTGATCAGAATTTAAAATAATTCAACATTTAATTTTAAGCTCATGCTAAATAAACACAATGCTATAGAAGCCAGGTTTGAGAAAGGGTGTGGAGGAAGAATTACAAAACAATGATATGCTTCCAGGTTTTTCAGATCTTTCAAGGTTAATTCCTCCTTTTTGTTTAGGTATCAAACAAGTTAAAGATTGTTAGTAGGAGGTGGGTGAGGTTGCGAGGGGTTAGTTTGATAGGAACAACTGTCGGAAGCTGGATGAGACGAACTGGGCAGGAAAGTAGTCATTCTGGAAAGTGGGAAAGGAAGAGTCTAAGGAATGGTAGCTCTGCATTCCCTCTAGACATTTGTGTTCACTATTTGAGTGAACCGGTTGGCGCGGCTGTGTGTTTCCCCTTTAGCACAGTCAGCTCAGTGGTAGAGTAGAGAAAGCCAAAGGTTCTATTTGACAAGGCTGGGGTTTTGCTGGGTAATATCATACAGGAAAAAAAAGACTAGGAGAGTTAATGAATATTCTCAAATTAGATTGATGAACCATGGAACCAAGTTGAGTTTTAGAACAGTGTTTAGATAAAAGGATTAATGTTCTCAATAAAGTCCAACAATTAATGGAGTAAAGATGCTAGAGTAGCTGAGATGGAAGGGCAAGGAGGTATCATCTGAGAGTAAGATGCTTTAAAGCAAGATTTTGGGGGTGATGTGGTTATAGTTGAGGACAAGGTCAAAGTGATGATCATGGCGGTAAAGAGATGAGAAGAGATGAGAAGATCAAAGAGTCGGAAAGTCAGGGTACTGGTTGGGTCATCCACAGGCACATTGAAAGAGGTGAGAAGGTCCCAGTAGAAGAATGTAGTCAGTCAGATGTGGAAGTCCACAATGAATGGAAGAAAGTGGACAACAAGGAAGGCTGGGGGGTTGCATAGTCTGACAGCATAAAATTCAAAGATTAAACCCCATTTCTTGAAAAAAAAAAAATCACATCTCTAACCACTAATGCTCACATTCTGCCACAGTTGTCTATTTTTTTTTCTTATAGTAGTTCATACTACCTACAGTTTATTTCTATGTATGTTCATCTAAATCCCCCACCAAAATGTAAACCTCCTGAGAGCAGGAATCTTGTCATCTCAGTCACTACTTTTCCCTGGGGGCTTAGAATAGCAACCGGCACATTTTAGGCATTGCTGAATGAATAAATGAATGAAACTCTTTATTAGGCCTCTTCATAGGTCATGAACTATGCTAATTATTAATGAACAAAGATTTACAATATCTTATTACCTTTCTTTATGAAACTTCCACTGTTTAGTGGAGTCTAATTCTTCAAAAGGACAAAAATACTTGGAAATATGTGATATGCACCCGAGGTATGATGCAAAATGTTATAAGGATTCAAAGGTCCAAGAGAAAGAAGTTCCCCTAGCTGGGCTCGAACTTCACTTCTTCAATGATGCCTTCCTCACTCACCCTCCAGAGGAGGCCAAGTACCCTGTTGTATCTTTCATGGCACCTTTAGCTCATACCACAAAGACAGTTACATAATTATATAATTGACTTTTAAATGTATGTTTCCCCTGCCGCTACATGAGGACGGGAAGCCTTTCCTTTTCTCTAACTGTAACTCCAGCACCCGCTCATACAGATAACTAATCAGTGACCTTTCTGGAGGACAAATGGCCTAATGATAGAGCAACATGTGAGAAGTGTCATCTAAATGATAGAGATTTCCTTTAGATATGTTGATAAAACCACCATGAAATTGGAATCTCATATTACACGGCACTTTCTCAGCCAACAAATCTATCGTGGTTTAAAAACCAACTTGTTAAAAAAAAAACAAAAAAAAAACACCAACTTGTTTAGTGTCCTAGGAACAGTGGTGGGGTAAAGCGGCATTCCTGTTTTATCTACCGGGGCCTTATTTATATAGTTATTTTGTTTGTTTGGAAAAGGTTAGAGGAAGAAATTACTTAGTTCATGTTTTACTGATTCCACTTCTGGCCAAAAATATCTCATTCTTAGAATTCGCTTATTCATGATTCCTTTTCTAATGATCTCAGAGTGTAACTTGTTTTCTGGTTTATTTTTCCTATGCCTTACTGAAAAGCAAAGTAGCTATAAATCCTGTAAACAATGGCGGTTACCTCAGCTACCAGGCAGTGAGGCGAAGGCAGATTACATAGTGGATCATATTAACAAGGCGGCCAGAATCCATTAACTCTCCAGTAAAGTTTTCAGCACAATGTAGACAGGGGATACATCTGCTACGGGGGTTAGTCCTCTCTGTGTTATTGCCTGTGTAACAGAATGATTTCTGTGATCATCACGTTCTACTTTCTAATGACCATTATTAAGCTTTGTGACACAGCTTGATGGGCTTTTGTGGCTTTGTCCAGACATTCTTGAAATCAAACACAATTTTGTTTGCTTATGTTATATTCCTTTTAGTAAAATGCACTTGCAAAGCTGAAAATATTCCTTTCATTCTCATAGACAGTTGGTGGGAATATAATTTGGGCCCGTCCTTTGTGGAGGGCTTGGCGGTGCCTACCAAATTTAGAAATAGTCATACAATTTGATTTTGCAATTTCACTTCTACAAATTAGACCTCCAGAGATGCTTTCACATTTCTACAAAAATGTACATATGAGGATGTTCACCAAAACCATTTGAAAGAGCAAAAAATTAAAGATAATCTAGATATCTATTAATATGAAAAGAGTAAAATAAATTATGATACATTTCTACTTACATAGAAGATACTGTGCAGTTCTCCAGAATGACAGAGAACTCACTGTATTGGCTGGAAGACCTCCAACTTGGAGCAAGTAGAAATAGCAAGTCATGGGATCATATGTACAGTATCATCCCATGTGCATAGTTTGTGAGTGTGTACGTTCCTGTGTATATTAATGCATTGAAAGAGACCTATATGTTTATATTTGTTAATAGTTATTGCCTCTAATGTAGGGTTTCAAACCGGGAGTCCAATCATTCTTTGTTTTCGGGCTTTTCCTATACACTGTAGCACGATTAGCAGTATCCTTGGCCTTCAGCCACTAGGTACCAGTGGCACTCCCACCTTCCCAGTCATAACTACCAAAAATGTTGCCAGACACTAGCATATGTTCTATGGGGGGGGGGGGGGATTACCTCTGATTCAAAACCACTGCTCTAGTGAGTGAGGGAGAAGCAACGGATTTTGAAGGGAGACTAGATAGAGTTATACACGTGTCATATACATATGATTTTTTAAAAAGAATGTTTCTTCTACTGCTGTTAATTTTTTAGAATGAATCATCATTCTCATAGGCTCTGCACAGAGTGCTATTATCTATGTACCCATCTAACAAATTTATCCCACACTTTACTAAGATACTTAAAATAATTATATAGAGTTCACCAAACAACTACTATGATAAGAAGCTCTACATTTTAATTTGTCCTGCATGTCCTTAGAGCAATCTCCTTCCTTATAAAACAGGGAAAATAAAAATTATTTCACAGAGTTTCTATGTCAAGTACAACAATAATTGTATGGCTGTGGCTGATTTTTTCCCATTTTGTGCTACAACATATTAGCATCTAAATTATTAGGATAGAAGGGTTGTTTTTTGGAGGGGGTTGGAACACCAACCCCCTTGGAGAGCAAGGATGTTGCCTGATTTCTATATCCCCAGCACAGAGACTTGCACAAAGTACCTAGAACAGCACCGTACACAAAGTAGGTGCTCAGCACACATGTGTGAAATAACTAAAAGCATAACCACTTCACACGCAATACACATTAACAACTATCCCTAATCTAAAACACTAGTTGTTGAATGAAGTATTGACTTAAACGTTTAAATATAGTTACTTACATAGTTATCCCAATTAGAATGACATGAGATTAAAATACGCATGATTTCATATTACTGATAAACAACAGAAGCTTAAAAATAAAAAGTTTAATAATCACTTAAATCCATTAAATGCATACTACATAGCAAAATTATCACATATATTATTTTATATATGTTTTCATAGTTTGGTGAAGGGAATGAGTCGAGATGAAACCTCTTTTCATGATTGGTGATGCTAGGTGGGTACGATTCATGGAATCGGTGTCAAAAGAACTTTGAAGGTCACATAATCTAACCCTATGTTTCCCGTAAGGATCGGATTTTATTTTTAAATAATTCTAATGTAACAAAAGAGCTATAAGTTGACTTAAGACCTAGAGTTTCAAAAATCCATCAAGTAACTGGAAAGAATCTCAGGGTAAAAAGTCCTGCCTGGGTCTAGATTTCTTTGGCTTTTATGTACCGTATAATGAGCCCCTTGATAGTCCCCAGTCTGCTGCTAAATTAGTAAAATACTCTGGATCTAAAATGATAAACAAGTTTTATGATTGTTATAACATAACAACCATAAATTTTATGATATGTTTATGATTGCTAGAAGAGTGAGTTTAAATTTTGAATCCATGTGCTTGATGGCTTGACCTAGATGGGGAATGGAAGGTAACAGAGCTGGGCACGTTTGGTGCTGACTGACAAGCACCATGGCTGAGTTAGTCTCACAAAGCCTCGTCCCTCCTCTCTGAGGAGGTGTACTGAGGCCTCAGGAAAATGCTGCCAAGTCAAACTCCACTGTGGAGGCTGTGGGGATCTGTTGACCCAAGTGTCTCATTCCTGGCTCTGTACCCTAGGGGCCCCTACGACTGCCCACATAAGTTCCTAGCCCCTACAGGGACATCTTGGATGGTACCCTGCTTCAGCAATCTTCCATTCTGGACAATTGGACATCAGAGGTGACAAAGAAAGTAATGAGTGGGTTATATTTGAAATTACAAATATGTGTTTCCTGGCATTAGGCATAACCGAAAGAAAAATAATCTGAGCCTAAGGGACAGTCATCATTTATAAACTCGATTTCTTTTGTTTTATGTGGAGCTATGTATATCTTATAAAGTTTTCCACTTTAACCATTTTTAAGTATACAATTCAGTGGCATTGTGTCCACAATGTGTGCTACTATCACTACTATTTCCAGAATGTTCCATCATTCCAAACAGAGACTCTGTATCCATTATGCATTAACTTCCTATTTCCCCTCCCTTCACTCCCTGGTAGCATCTGGTCAACTTTCTGTCTCTATGTTTTTGTTCAGTTAATTTTAATAGTACAATTTAATATTTATTTAGCATTAAGTATGTGCCACACATTGTGTTAAGTGCTTAACATGAATAAACTCATTTAATACTCATACCACTGTAAGGGATACTATTATTAAGTCTTTTTCATAGAAGAAGAACATATTAAGAAAGAAGCTTAATGGATGAATAGATAAAAAAGGTGGAATAATATATATATTATATGGAATACTATATATATACATATGTGTGTGTATATATATTATATGAATATATACACATATAATGGAGTATTATTTAGCCATAAAAATGAGGAAATCCTACCACTTGCAACACCATGAATGGACCCGGAAGGCATTATTCTAAGTGAAACCAAGTCAGACATAGAAAGACAAATACTGTAGGTAAGATCTCACTTATATGTTCAATAGAAAACAAAAACAAGCTCATAGAAAAAGAGATTAGACTTTTGGTTCCCAGAGGTGGTATGTGGGAGGAGGGGAAATTGAGGAAGGTGGTCAAAAGGTGGAAATTTCTAGTTATAAGATAAATAAGGAGTAGGGATGTAATGTATCGTATGATTATGGCTAACTCCTCTTTATGATATACAGGAAAGCAGTTAAGAGAGTAAATCCTAAGAGATCTCATCACAAGGCAAAATCTTTGTTTTCCCCCTTTATTCTTTTCTTTATATTATTATCTATATGGGAAGATGCATGTTAGCTGAACATACTATGGTAATCATTTCAAAATGTATGTAAATCAAACCATCGGGTGGTATACACAGTGATATAAGCTAATTATTTCTCAATAAAACGGGGAGAAGAAAAGAAAATGGAGTCACTCACTCTAGTCCCACATACCCTATAAGCACTAAACTAGCAGAATGAACTCCAGCATCCTGATTCCAAAGTTCACACCTTTGACCATGTTGGTCTTGCCTACATTTAAAAAACTCTTTAGGGCTACCCTTATATTACAGTATATGCTCATTCCACTCAGTTCAGTGAGAAAAGAACTGCTAGACACCATGATATGCCTTTTACGACATTTAAATTCAAAGACAAAGATAAAAAGTTTGCTCCAGGCAATCTTTCCAAGTCCAAAGAAGCACTAGTTTTCAGTGATGCAGACTAAAAATACATTCTTTAAGGTTACTCTTACCTACTCTTCTCATTTTTGTTTGTCATAACAAAAGCACACCAAAATTCCTTCACCAGAATGCCTGTTTAAGTTGTCCTCACAGAAAATTTGCACAGACCCATTCTTATGCTAGAAATTGCTGACCTGCTCCCATCCACTACAAACCATACTTGTTCCTACTGAATCTCAATCATTCAAATAATCAGTGCTCAGTTTCAATCTCACTATACTCATTCTATCTGAGAAAATTTCCCTGCCTCCTCTTCACACTCCCCTTCTTGAGACATATTAATGCCCATACAATTCATAACCAATAATTTTAAGTATACTTACCCTAGTCCAATCTGTAAGTCAGTACGGATTTATTCTTTTTTGTATATGTGTCCATAGGCAAATTTCTCAGAATCAGGTGAGAGCTATCATTAGTTAGTCATTAATTAGATTTATAGTTGCTTCCCCTATCAACTAAGAACACTTGCTTCCTTCCAGCAGATGCCTCCTTGTTGTAGCCAATGGCACCCATTAGGAAGGAGGACATGTTGCATTTACGAGTTCCTGTGAATGACCCAACGCAAGTATACATTTCCATAATGCAGCCCAGGTTCATCACTTAAGATATAAAGGACATAGGGGCACCTGGGTGTCTGGCTCAGTGGGTTAAAGCCTCTGCCTTCAGCTCAGGTCATGATCTCAGGGTCCGGGGATCGAGCCCCGCATTGGGCTCTCTGCTCAGCGGGGAGCCTGCTTCCCCCTCTCTCTCTGCCTGCCTCTTTCTACTTGTGATCTCTCTCTTTCTGTGTCAAAGAAATAAATAAAATATTTAAAAAAAAAGAGAGATAAAGGACATATATTTAATAACCTGCTTAAGAAATCAAATGATTTCCCTTTCAGCAGAATTTTTTTAAGTATCCTACTCATGAATTTCTTAATGGTTATCTCCTTTATCCAAATTGATTTTTAGCCATTCCATAAGTTACTGGATTGATTTCCGTGAACCACTGAACTAAGCTCCAAAAGAGCTTAAAATAACGTCCTTGTGTTTTAAGATTAATAACAATACAAGGTAATTTGAGAGAAGTAGAATAAATCTGGCACAAACATAGTTGTTTAGAGGAAAGCAGGCATACTTCTGGTGGGACAAAACAAGGAGACTTTCACAGAAGAGTGATATCTGGATGGTAAGATGGAGACAGGGTTACAAGTACACATCTGGGTTTTGATTTAACTGTCTGATTTGAGAGCCTACCATATGCCTACTATGTGACCTTGAACATGTTATTTAACCTCATTAAGCATTGGTTTTTGATTGGAAATAATTATAACTGCCACAGAGTATAGTTTTTATGATTAAAATGAGTTAATAAATGTAAAGCAATTAGCACCACGTTTAGCATATGGTAAGTTTTCAGTAACGACCAGCTTATGTGTCAGGACATTTTAAAAGGCAATTCAAAATAATAAGTGAAGTCATTTTTACATAATAGGAGAGTAGCATGTGTTATAATAGAGGAAAAAGTCTTGGTTTAGGAAAATATCTTGATGACCTCTTTAGGTATGAGAGCAAATACTTCCTCTCCCTCCTCCCAGAGCAGGAGGGGGAGGAGAGCAGAGTGGGAGGGGGATGTGTGGGAGGAGAAAGAGAAGAGGAATTTAAAGGTTTCAAACTGAGAGCTACAAAGAGAGAATAAGAGTCTCAGGAAAAGAAGAGTCTAGAGAGAATAGAAGTATGCCAGGTCTTTAATGTGGGAGATTTCTTGTCTGGTAAGAATTAACTCTGCAGGAGTGGATCTGTGGGACCAGAAGAGGATATAATTTTGAGGACCCCTTCAGGAAAAAGATTACCAAAAATATAACTATTGCAAATTTTATAAACTATATGGCCAGGTAGGGACATTGCTAGGTCTCTTTCCAATGTTTTTGAAGAAGCATGGTCAAGTGGGTAGAGCAGAAGCTTAAGTTTCATTAGTTTAATGGAAAATCTGCCTCTGACTCTGTAGTAAGAAATAGCCAAAGCATTTAAAAAAAAAAAAAATGGAACTTCTATTTCACTTTAGCTTTTTCCTCTTCTTTGTCCTTCTTTAGCCTTCCTCCATTATCCTCAAAACTTGGGTTAAACTTCTGCTACACACTATTTGTACTGGTGTTACTTTGAGGGAAAGGAAGGAAATGAAAGGAGATGGTGGTTTGTCATGCCTACATGATTCCAACACGGAAAAAGGAAAACATTCAGGATGCAGGTAATACAAGCAGGCTGTAGTGTAAAATGTCCACATGGAAATAAACAGCTGACCCTTGAGATGTGGGAGCTAGGCTGGTAGGTGTATGGATAGGCTGGCTCTTTTTGAAGATTTGGGGGAGGCTGAGCTCCACTTAGCAGGTAACACTGAGAAAGAAAAGAGATGAGGGGTGCCTGGGTGGCTCAGTCAGTTAAATGTCTGCCTTCAGCTCAGGTCATGATTGCAGGGTCCTGGGATCAAGCTTCACATCAGGCTCCCTGTTCAGTCCCTTCCCCTGCTTGTACTCTCCCTCTCTCTCTCTCTCTGTCAAATAAATGAATAAAATCTTAAAAAAAAAAAAAAATCTGCACACTCAGGAGATGAGAAGAAGAAGAAAAAACACGAACAAAGGCACTTAGGCAGAAAAATAACAGTGATTAAATCTCACCTCTATAGGAGCCGCCATGTTGGGATAGTGTACAGTGTTTTACAGATGGGCTTTGGATTTACACTGCCCTGTGTTTAACTCCAACCTCTTCAATGTGATATCTATGTCACATGGGCAATTCACTTCTCTTTCTTTCCTTCAAAAATATGAGTTAAAACACCTAGTACACGAGGTTCTTGCAATACTATAGTCTGGAGAAAATGTCATGTCAAAGAAACCAAAGAAAAAGGGTATTGCTGGAAAGAATTTGGTTAATAATATCAAAGTTCAAGAAATTTGAATACTTTGGAAATAATGATTAAGAAGTTATATGTCATTTGTGAGAGGGCCATTCCAGTAGAAGGGTAAGGTCCTGAATGAATATGTACACTGTCCCTGTCCCAGGGAAGGTGGGGGCCCTGCCCACAGGATGCTGCAGATGGAGGGGGGTGCTTGTATTGACCATTGAAGGTGTAGGGGCCACCATCTCCCCCTGTTCTGCTGGGGAGGAGGCAGACATTATTTGTCTCAGCCTGGGGCCCCCCATTAGCTTTCCTACTTGCAGTTACTTGAATAAAAAAATATCCTTTTCCAGAAAAAGAAATAAAGTGAATGAGTATGGGTATAGTACAACAAGTGTACAACAAATAGCTCCCTTTTATAGGCATATCTTGAGAGAGAATACAGGCTTGGTTCCAGACTACTGCAATAAAGTGAATATCATAATAAGGTAAGTCAAATGAGCTTTTTCGTTTCCCAGTGTGTATAAAAGTTTGTGTATACTATACTATAGTCTATTAAGTGTGCGATAGCATTATGTCTAAAAAACAATGTACATAACTTAGTTAAAAATTTTTTATTGCTAAAAAATGCTAAGCATCTGAACTTTCAGCAAATCATAATCTTTTTGCTGCTGATGGGTCTTTCCTTGATTTGATGGCTGCTGACTGATCAGGATAGCAGTTGCTGAAGGCTAGGGTGGTTGTGGCAATTTCTTAAAACAAGACAACAATGAAGTTTGTCACACTGATTGACTCTTTCTTTCACAAATGATTTCTCTGTAGCATGTGATGTGGTTTGATGGCATTTTATCCACAGAAGAACTTCTTTCAAAACTGTAGTTAACTTCTCAAAACCTACCATTGCTTTATCAACTAAGTTTAAGTAATATTCTAAATCCTTAGTTGTCATTTCAACAGTGTTCACAGCATCCTCACCAGGAGAAGATTCCATCTCAAGAAACCACTTTCTTTGCTCATCCATAAGAAACAACTCCTCATCCGCTCAAGTTTTATCATAAGATTGCAGGAATTCAGTCATCTCTTCAGGCTCCACTTCTAATCCTAACTCTCTTGTTATTTCCACCACATCTGCAGTTCCTTCCTCCACTGAAGTCTTGTACCCCTCAAAGTCATCCATGAGGGCAGGAATCTACTTCTCCAAATCTCATTCATGTTGATATTTTGGCCTTTTCCCACAAATTACAAATGTTCTTAATGGCATCTAGAATGATGCAGCTTTTTTTTAATGATTTTTATTATTTTTTTATTTTATTCTTTCAGTGTTCTAAGATTCATTGTTTATGTACCACACCCAGTGCTCCATGCAATACCAATACTTAATACCCACCACCAGGCTGACCCATCCCCCCACCCCCTCCCCTCTAAAACCCTCAGTTTGTTTCTCAAAGTCCACAGTCTCTCATGGTTCATCTCCCCCTCTGATTTCCCCCAATTCACTTTTCCTTTCTTTCTCCTAATGTCCCCCACGTTATTCCTTATGTTCCACAAGTAAGTGAAACCATATGATGATTGACTTTCTCTGCTTGAATTATCTCACTCAGCATAATCTCCTCTAGTCCCATTCATGTTGATACAAAAGTTGGGTATTCATCCTTTCTGATGGCTGAATAATATTCCATTGTATATATGGACCACATCTTCTTTGTTCATTCGTCTGTTGAAGGGCATCTCGGCTCTTTCCAGTTTGGCGATTGTGGACGTTGCTGCTATGAACATTGGGGTACATGAGGCCCTTCTTCTCACTACATCTGTATCTTTGGGGTAAATACCCAGTAGTGCAGTTGCAGGGTCATAGGGTAGCTCTATTTTTAATTTTTTGAGGAATCTCCACAATATTGTTTTTCAAAGTGGCGGCATCAACTTGCATTCCCACCAATAGTGTAAGAGGGTTCCCCTTTCTCCACATCCTCTCCAACATTTGTTGTTTCATGTCTTATTAATCTTCGCCATTCTAACTGGTGTAAGATGGTATCTCAATGTGGTTTTGATTTGAATTTCCCTGATGGCTCACGATGATGAACATTTTTCATGTGTCTGCTAGCCATTTGTATGTCTTCATTGGAGAAGTGTCTGTTCATTTCTTCTACCCATTTTTTGACATGATTATCTGTTTTTAGGTGTTGAGCTTGAGTTCTTTATGGATCTTGGATATCAGCCCTTTGTCTGTAGTGTCATTTGCGAATATCTTCCCCCATTCTGTGGGTTGTCTCTTTGCTTTGTTGACTGTTTCTTTTGTTGTGCAGAAGCTTTTTATCTTGATGAAGTACCAAAAGTTCATTTTCGCTTTTGTTTCCTTTGCCTTTGGAGATGTGTCTTGAAAGAAGTTGCTGTGGCCGATATCGAAGAGGTTACTGTCTATGTTCTCCTCTAGGATTTCGATGGATTCCTGTCTCACGTTGAGGTCTTTCATCCATTTTGAGCTTATCTTTGTGTATGGTGTAAGAGAATGGTCAAGTTTCATTCTTCTATACATAGCTGTCCAATTTTCCCAGCACCATTTATTAAAGAGACTGTCTTTTTTCCACTGGGTATTTTTTCTGCTTTGTCGAAGATTATTTGACCACAGAGTTGTGGGTCCATATCTGGGCTCTCTACTCTGTTCCACTGGTCTATGCGTCTGTTTTTGTGCCAGCACCATGCTGTCTTGGTGATCACAGCTTTGTAATAGAGCTTGAAATCAGGCAACGTGATGCCTCTAGCTTTGTTTTTGTCTTTCAACATTTCCTTAGCTAATTGGGGTCTTTTCTGGTTCCATATAAATTTTAGGATTGTTTGTTCCAGTACTTTGAAAAATGCCGGTGGTATTTTGATCGAGATGGCATTGAAAGTATAGATTGCTCTGGGCAGTATAGACATTTTAACAATGTTTAGTCTTCTGATCCATGAGCATGGGATATTTTTCCATCCTTTTGTGTCATCTTCAATTTCTTTCATGAGTGTTCTGTAGTTCCTCGAGTATAGATCCTTTACCTTTTTGGCTAGGTTTATTCCAAGGTATCTTATGATTTTTGGTGCTATCGTAAATGGAATCGATTCTCTAATTTGCCTTTCTATAGTTTCATTGTTAGTGTATAAGAAAGCAACTGATTTCTGTGCATTGATTTTGTATCCTGCCACATTACTGAATTGCTGTATGAATTCTAGTAGTTTGGGGTTGAGACTTTGGGTTTTCCATATAAAGTATCATGTCATCTGCGAAGAGACAGAGTTTGACTTCTTCTTTGCTAATTGGAATACCTTTTATTTCTTTTTGTTGTCTGATTGCTGTTGCTAGGACTTCTAGTACTATGTTGAACAATAGTGGTGAGAGTGGGCATGCTTGTCATGTTCCCTATCTCAAAGGGAAGGCTCTCAGCTTTTCCCCCATTGAGAATGATATTCGCTGTGGGTTTTTCATAGATGGATTTTATGAAGTTGAGGAATGTTCCCTCTATCCCTATACTTTGAAGAGTTTTAATCAGGAACGGATGCTGTATTTTGTCAAATGCTTTTTCTGCATCAATTGAGAGGACCATGTGGTTCTTCTCTCTTCTCTTATTGATTTGTTCTACCACATCGATTGATTTGCGAATGTTGAATCACCTTTGCATCCTTTCCAGAAGGCTTTCAATATACTTGGCCCAGATACATTGGAGGTATCACTACCTATGGCAGCTAGAGCCTCACAAAATGTATTTCTTAAATAATAAGACCTGAAAGTCAAAATTCTTCCTGATCCATAGGCTGCAGAATGGGTGTTGTATCAGCAGGCATGAACACCACATTAATCTCATTGCACATCTCCATCAGAGCTCTTGCATGACACTGTGCATTGTCAATAAGCAGTCATATTTGGAAGGGAACTTTTTTTTCTGAGCAGCATGTCTTAGTAGTGGGTTTAAAATATTCAGTAAACCATGCTGTAAGTAGATATGCTGTCATCCAGGCTTTGTTGTTCCATTTATAGAGCACAGGCAGAGTAGATTTAGCATACTTCTTATGGGCTCTAGGATTTTTGGGATGGTCAATGAGCACTGGCTTCACCTTAAAGCGATCAGCTGCATCAGCCACTAAGAAGAGTCAGTCTGATCTTTGAAGATTTGAAGCCAGGCATTGACTCCTCTCTAGCTATGAATATCTTAGATGGCATCTTCTTCCAACAGAAAGGCTGTTTACTCAAGGTTAAAAATCTGTTTAGTGTAGCCACCTTCAAGAATTATCTCAACTAGCTCTTCTGGATCACTTGTTGCATCACCTTGCACTTTTATGTTCATGTTATGATCTATCCAGACCACCAAAATGTGCTCCAAAACTTTCACTTTTTTTTTTTTTTTTTTTTAATCATTGAGGTGTTCACTAGAGTAGTACTTCTAATTTCCTTCAAGAACTTTTACTTTGCATTCACAACTTGACTCTGGCATAAGCGGCTTAGCTTTCAACCTATCTTGGTTTTTGACATGACTTTCTCACTAAACTTAATCATTTCTAGCTTTTGATTTCAAGTGACAGGGGTGTGGGGCGCCTGGGTGGCTCAGGTGGTTAAGCATCTGTCTTCGGCTGAGGTCATGATCTCAGGGTCCTCGGATCAAGCCCTGTGTCAGGCTCCCTGCTCAGAGGGGAGTCTGTTTCTCCCCTCTGTTTCTCCCCTCCTGCCCCTCCCCCCTGCTCCTTCTCTCTCTCTCTCTCAAATAAATAAATAAAATCTTTAAAAAAAATAAAGTGAGATAGGTGTGACCCTTTCACTTGAATACTTACAAGGCCACTGTAGAGTTATGAATTAGCCTAATTTCAATATTGTTATATCTCAGGGAATAGGGAGGCCCATGGAAAGGGAGAGAGATTGGGGAATGGGTAGGTCAGTGGAGCAGTCAGAATACACACATTTATCATCTTGGCTCGCTGTTTTATATGGGGGAGGTTCATGGTGGTCCAAAACAATTAAAATAGTAACATCAAAGATCACTGATCACAGATCACCCTAACAAATATAGTAATTATGATAAAATTTGAAATATCATGAGAATCACCAAAATGTGACACGGAACTACAGGGATCAAACACTGTTGGAATAATGGTGTGTATAAACTTGCTTGATACAGAGTAGATACAAACTTCCAACTTATAAAAAACACAGTATCTGTGAAGTGCAATGAAGCAAAGCACAATAAAATGAGGTATGCCTGTATTTACCTTTCAAGAATGTAAACTTGAAGATAAATATCTGATCTCAGATAATATATTATAAATATTCATTAATAATTTCAACAAAATCTAACAATTCCTCTATTTTGCTCCTACTAAAATCAGCTGATTGATTCTAATCTTATTGATTTTAGACACTTACTAAATCTTGCCTTTAATGCAGCGTAGAGTGCAAAATTATCTGTGTAACAGATTCAGCACACTTTGATTTATAATTAAGTTTTATGATTTATGGAAAGAACCTCCTTCCCATCATTCATTGAATAATGGCTATGCATCCTGTAATATGAAACTTACTCTTGATTCTTGCTTCTTTAGGACTGTTTAGAGGCATCTGTGTTTTAATTACTTTCTTTTGGTTATAAATGGTCAAAACCAAGAAGATATAATAATATATAATAAATTGTCATGTTTACAGATTCCATTATATTGATTGATTTTCAAGCAAAAAAAAACCACAATTATGATCAACTGATTTTATTTTCCTTGAATTAAACATCATCAAAGAGAATGATATGAAGTCATAAAAATATACTCAACTTTATATAAAAAGGACAAAGCCAAGGTTAATTTTAGGACTGGAGTTGGGCCTTTTAAAATCTGAAGAAAAAAAAAACACATGCTTACGTGAGTGATTTATATTTTAAAGGTTGCTCAAAGCAAATGAAAACATATCTCATCTAAGAAGGACAAGAAAGAGTTCCACATCTTAAAAGACTAAGAATATCAGAGAATTCCTTTAACTTGTTTTGTTAAGGCTTTCTATTAAACAAGAGGTCCAAGTTCATTCTTGTTCAGCTTTATAATTATCCTCAGACATGAATATTGAGAAAATCGGCAAGGAAAACCCTGTCTAACACTTGAGAGTGTACTTTTCACACATTTAATCAGCTGTTTGCTTGCCTCCTAGGTCCCACCAGTAGGAGATTATTATGAAGACTTTCCCTGTAAATTACAGCTGCTGGGATTACAGCTCCAGCATTCATTCTTTTGAAGAGCAATTTCTTCTGGGGTTACCATACCAGACAAGATTAGCAGTTAGCAATCACTTAAAAGGTATTACTATTATTTTTGAACCCACCTGTTCTTTCCTTGTTATTTAGATAAAATGCTCCCCTGGGCATCAGACAAGAGATATAAACTCCCAGGAGAAAAGAACTGCATTTTATTTTCTGCATCTTCATACACATGTCACGTTGTGCTGTGCGTGCATGGAGCTTAATAAATGTTTAATTTAGATAATTTGGCACCTTTATTCCATAAAGTTTGCTGCCATTGCAAAAGCGTTTAATCATCTTTATAATGCAATGGAGGCCAAATATCAGAGCAGACAGAGTACAGATTAATTCATCAGCCCCAGGCATGATTCCTTTTCCCCACTTCACTGGCTATCCAGCCCAGAGGAAATCATTTAATCTCTGTGAACCTCTGTTTCCTCAGCAGGTAATAATAACTACTTTAGAGGGATTTGTAGGGATTAGGATTAAGGTTGTAATAACAGCTAACATTTACTGAACCCCTGCTGTTGACACATGTAATCTCCTCAACAATGCAATAAAATAGGTATTCTTATTATCATTCCATTTTAAGACAAAGAGACTGAGAAACATAAAAATTAAGTAATTTGTCCCAGTTGACAAAGTGGTAGAGCCTGGAATTATATCCAGAGAGTCATCTTCCCAGCCCACTCTCAAATTCTTGACCATCCAACTACACTGCCTCTTTATTATTAAAGGAAATTCCTATAGACATACAGTTTAAAATAGCTACTATTATGAAAAATTGGAACAGGAGCCCTAGATTACCTCCATAAACCAGGCCATCTAGATCCAGTGGGCAAGTCCTATGGGCCCTCAGTGTTCCTGACATTTGGTCATCCAGATTCTACTTGAACACGCAGGCTGGTGCATTCCATTTTCATATGGTTCTTGTGATCAGCATATTTCTTATTTGAGGCTCCTGGTAAATTTATTGGTTTTGCACACTAGAGCTACACGTAATAGTCTAATTCAAAATCCACACACTAGTTGAGCCCTTCCTGTATTTAAGGGTAGTTTCATGAGTTTTCTTATTTAGTTTTCTAAATTTATTTAGTTTTCTTATTTATTTTAGTTCTTAGTTTTCTCATTTATTTTTAAATAAATAAGTTTTAGTTTTCTTATTTATTTCAGTTCTTGGTTAAACACCTCAGGTTTGTTCAACCATCCTCTTATATCCACTAGAGCTTTCATCTCCCAGCTAACTTTTCTCTGATCACACTCCCATTTGCAATAACCTCTTAAAATCTGTTGGCCAAAGTGAACACAACATTCCATTGTAGAATGAGTATATAGAATTCAGGGAGACTATTATTACTTACATTGTTTTGTATACTCTCAGGAACAAAGGCTAAGTATACATTTTCTTTTAGGGCTGGCACATTATACTTGGGGTTCATACTTAACTTGGAATCAGCAGTCAAGAAAAGCATGAAACTATTAAAGTTCTCTATTTCATGTAATTGTTTCGTTTTTTTTTTTAAGATTTTATTCATTTGTCAGAGAGAGAGAGAGAGAGAGCACAAGCAGGGGGAGCATCAGGCAGAGGGAGAAGCAGGCTCCCCGATGAGCAAGGAGCCCGATGTGGGACTCAATCCCAGGACCTTGGGATCATGACCTGAGCAGAAGGCAGATGCTTAACTGACTGAGCCACCCAGGTGTCCCCCGCTTTTTTTAAAAGATTTTATTTGTGTAATTGTTTTTTTAACCCAAAGGCAAGAATGCACTTACATTTTATTAATATTCATTGCCCACCTGCTAGATGTAAAACGTGATGCTAAGTGCTATGAGAAACATAAAGTTGTAGGCTTCCCCTCTACTTTCAAGGAACCCATGCTCCAGTGGGAGGGAATGAGGAAACGGGAGGAGGGGAAGGCAACTAAAGAAAAGAAGAAAAACAAGGTTATGGCCAAGGACACAATGAACATAGGCCCAAGATGGAAGTGATCAGAATTAAGAATCTAAAAATAAAATACTGGTAGAAGCAGTGTGGCCTTGCTGGAGCTGAGAGCAGGACAACTACAGGAGGTAATTTCACATGTCGGTTACAGGTCATAGTGTTAATTCGATCCCATTGTTCCTGAAATCTGAATCACATTGAATCTTTGTTCTGTCTTTTGCCTTATTAACTACCCTCCCCAATTCATGTCTTTTGTAAATCAGATTCATCTTCTTAGACTTGACTCTATATCCAGATTTGATATTTAACTCTATCCTTGTACAACACATTTTTCTTTAAATCCAAAAAAAATTACTAGAAAACATTGTATTCTCTCAAAAAACAGTGAGAGTTTTTGTTTTGTTTTTAAAGATTATTTATTTATTTGAGAGTAAGAGAGAAAGAGAGAGAGAGAGAGAGAGAATCCCAAGCAGACTCCGTGCTGAGTATGGAGCCTGACTCGGGGTCAGTCTCATGACCTTGAGATCACAGCCTGAGCCAAAACCAAAAGTCAGATGCTCAACCAACTGCAGCACCCAGGCACCAATGTCAGTCACTAATCAGCAGATAAAGCTGATATATATATATATATCCTTATAAATATATAAATAAAGCTAATTGCTATGGGTTTATTGTACCTATATTTCAGTGGCTTCTCCCAGAAAGCTTACATGAAGAATGAAATGGAAACTAACCATTGATGAAGATGCTTTAGGAAAAAGTACAGACTTTTCTCAGGAATATAAGAAATTTAGTGAAGAGAAAGAAGTAGCCACATCCCCAGCTCTATTCCTAGTGAATTCCATAAAGTTGGTCCTATTACCATTGTTTCTTACCACATACCACCCCATTTTCCTACTGCCACTCTGTGTTTCCCCTTGCTATCTGCAGATTTATGAGTGACCAGAATTCCTCTCTCCTGAGAGCATCAACAAAATACTTATGTAACTTTCTTTCCAATCCCAGCAATACTAAGAACTGCATAACCTGAAAACCTACCCACAAACACAGGGCTTAAAAACATATTATAGGAAATTCATAACTTAGCTCATTTACAAAATGGAAATTCCTATCCAGCTCATGAGGAAGCTGAACACCAGATCTCGACTTTATGGCTCACGTGGTAACAGCAGAGAAGATGTGGTCCTATACAAAGTCCAAGACTTCAGCACTAAACAGGATCCTTGAAGGGCTCCCCATCAGTTTAAGTGTAGGATAGAAACATATACAGAAACAAAACCCCCACTAGCACTAGAGATTAGGAGGAGACACTATTTTTGCCGATACTTGGGTGGGGAGAAAAAAAAAATGTTTCTCTTATGTAGTTACGAGATTCAAATCTATGTCAGTAGTGTGGCATACCACCTGGCAAAGAAATTAATCCAAATGTCAACTGTAATATTCCTGCCATACCTGCAGAAGCAAGAGCAAAATTTCTCTGGAGGGAAAAGACTTCAGGTTTCCCAGGTAAATCTTCACTGAAGGTAAGGGCAGATATCAAAAGCAGAAAACACACGAGGAAACACTGCATCAGGGACAATAGTTAGCAAGCAAAAATAAAAGGCAGTTTTAGACTCCCTTAAACTGCAGATAATAGAGCAAAATGATAAAGATGACAATGTAATGTAAGCATGTTTAAAATTGTTAAAGACATACAGGGAGGAATCAAAATCACAAGAATAAGAACAAAGAGGAAAAGTACCAAAAATTTGAAAAAGGGTAGACCTAGAAGTGAAAAAGATAGTTATTTAAAATTAAAAAAAAAAAAAAAATCAATGGATCAGCTAAACAAAGGATTAGACAAAGCTGAGCAGATAACTGATACACTGGGGGACAGATACGAAGAAATCTCAAAGGGCACAGCACTGAGAGATAAAGAGATGGAAAATACCAAACACAGAGAGATAAGAGCCAACATATATCTAATAGGAAAACCAGTAGGAAAGAATAAAGAGAATGAGAGAGAAACGATGTTTGAGGAGATAAAGACTGTGTGTTTTCCACAATGCATGAAAAAGAGGACTCCTTTAATTCAATAGTCTAAAGGATCCCCAGGCAAGATAAATAAAAATAAATTCATCTCCAGGCAAGCCACATTGAAACCACACACTCCAAGAAAAAGGGGACCTTAAAAGCAATTAAATAAAAAAGGATTTTCAAATGAATTACAATCGAACTGACAGTCGACTTCTACACAGAAACCTCAGCGGCCCCAAAACAATGGGATACTGCCTTCACAGTGCTTCTAGAGAGAGAACAATCTAGAAATCGAAACCTAACTAACGTAAGTATAATATGGCATATGTAATATGTAAAATGGTTAAAGCCCATTTCAGACCAATGCTGAAAGTTTGCCACTAACAGACCCACCCCGAGAGCACTTACGTAGGTCCCTCAGGAAGAAACAAAACATAGAAGGAAGAAACAGAATGCAGGAAGCAAAAACAATTTGAGTATAAATTAAATGTTGCATCCTCAAGATATTCTGAATTAAAGAAGACTAAGACTGAGATAAAAGTTCATTAGCTTATCTATGTAAAAAAAATATAGAATTTATGAATGAGAAAATTACAGAACATTTCCAACCAAAGGATGGGAGTGCCCAAAGGAAGAGAAAGATCTGGTCCCCAAGATGTGCATTCTTATTGGCAACCACAGAGTTACAAATTAAAATCTGCTATTGGAATGCAGCAGGCTCTGATAAGACTGGCTTTCTTATTTGAATCACTCTGTCTAATGAGGATGTAATGACAGTATAAGTTCTAAGATATATTGTTTTGTGTGCTTTTTTTTTTAAAGATTTTATTTATTTATTTGACAGGGAGAGAGAGATTATAAGTAGGCAGAGAGGCAGGCAGAGAGAGGGGGGAAGCAGGCTCCCTGCTGAGCAGAGAGCCCAATGCGGGGCTAGATCCCAGGACCCTGAGATATTGACCTGAGCAGAAGGCAGAGGCTTTAAACCACTGAGCCACCCAGGTGCCCCCTAAGATATATTGTTAAGCGAGAAAAAAAAGCAATGACTGGGAAAAGGGTACAAAGAAAATTTACTTTTCGTTACATGCTCTTCGGCCTTTTAAATTTTATACCATGTGCATATACTACTTGTTGAAAATATTAGTGAAGTATTTGGTTAATTAATTTTAGAATAATATGAAATAAAAATATAAAAGTGACTTTATTTGGTTTAAGTAATAAAAAATAAGGGGGGAATGGATTTTAGGAATTCAAGGGTATAACACAATATAATATATTCATAGGTGACCCACTGAAAAAGTTATCAGTGTTTTTAAAGCAAAAGTGAAGATCTTTTCCAAATTCCCAAATAATTCCACCAGGCTTTTTTTCTTGGAGACCTGCCCTCTAACAGCTTGAAAGCTATTTTTTTCTCCTTATGGTAACTCCGTGATGTGTCCTCATTTCCAATGTTAATTAGGTAGGTCCTACAATAAAAGAGTCTGAAATATTTCCCCATCAGAATTGTTATCTATTATATATGACTGATACATGGAAAGAGTAAGATTTTTTCCAATTAACCTGAAGGACTTGGAAAAATGACTTTGAGATTTAACACAAGATTTTTAACTACTTTTTGAATAGTACAAAGACTTAGATTTCCATAGAACATTAATTTTTAAGATTTGCATTAGAATTAAAATAAAGCAATTTTAAGTAAATGTAAAGAATGCAAATGGCTAAATTAAAGATTTTAAAGCATTAAAGTATAGTAAAACTACACTTAAAGTTGGTTTATAAATGAATCGAGAAAACTAGAATCATTTCTTACTCTTAGCCTTTATTTTATAATATCTCAGGGTATCTCCAGCTAACTCAAAGGAGTCAAAGCTTCAAATAATTTTGTGCCCAACATTTTACTTAAAATGTATAATACACTCACATTGAGTATCATTTATTGAGTACTTATCACATTCCAGAATGATGCTGTGTGCCTTGTTTACATTATTCATTTAATTTCTAGAACAGACCTAAGAAGTAGATATTATTATCATCCTTCATTTCATACATATGAAAATTAAGGCACAGAAAAACGAAATAACATAGAAAAAAAGGTCACACAGGTGGTCACCAGTAGAGCTAGGACTCCGGCCGATCGATGTCTTTCTGACTGCAATTTTTTTTTTTTAAATTTTCCTGGGATTTTTTTTTTTTATTATTAACATGTAATGTATTATTTGTTTCAGGGGTAAAGGTCTGTGAATCATCAGTCTTACACAATTCACAGCACTCACCATAGCACATACTCTCCCCAATGTCCATCACCCAACCACCCCATCCCTTCCACTCCCCTCCCCTCCAGCAACCCTCAGTTTGTTTCCTGAGATTAAGAGCCTCTTATGGTTTGTCTTGTTTCATTTTTCCCTCCCTTCCCCTACGATCTGGCTTCAATTTTTTATGTTCTTGACCACTATGTTAATTGCTTCCAGGAAGACCAGGGTTTGGCATAATATTAATCAATTAAAGGGTTATTTAAAAAAAGGTTAAGGATCACCTACATACAGAGAAGCTATATCTTAAGTACCCAAGTTAACTCACACGCAATGTATAGTCAAAAAGCCTTCCATGAGAGTTCTTTGGTTTCTTCTTCTAAAAATTTTATAACAAGAAAAAGTCACGCGGAGACCTAAATCCCTAATTTATCTGAAGTTCATTAAAACACATTCATTCCTCAAATGTAATTCAACCACTTTTATAATTAAATACCAAGTTTAAAGATCAGAAGCAACTCAGCAAGTATGACTGGAGATTCTATCTTAGGCAAATTAACGGATCCCTCCATGAGTATGGATCCCACATTACAAAAACCACCAAATGATCAGCTGTGCTTTGTCTCTCCCTCTGAGAAATTCAAATCTGGAAAAGTGACTTCAATAGACACTGAAGGATCAGAAGCTGAACTGCCTTCATCCTGGGTTTTCTTTATTACAATAAAGTTTATTGAACAATTTTTATATACAAAATTTGTATTTGTTTAGCTCAAACAAAATAAATTCAAAATAATACTAAAAAAGATCACCCTTACTAGTAAAGCGAAGGTATCTAAAGTTTTTTTTTTTCCCCTTATTAACTGTACTATCTCAAAAGTCTTACTAAAATTCTCTTCTCCCACAAAAAGATAGACGTTTTGGTAATGGAATTTTACTCTGAGTCATTTTGGTAAAAAAAAAGGTATGCTATGCCAGAAATGTTTTGAATTTCTCTTGCTTCTGAGTTTTTTTCTTCCCATGTAAAATGATAAAAAATAATGTAAACTTCTGAAAAACATGCCTTTAAAGGAAAGCTACATGATCATGAGATTAAATCAATGTGTTCCTTTAATGGTGAAAAATGTGCTAATTTAACCATATCAGGAAATATAATACCATTTGACATTTATAATAAATGCTAACTGTACATATTACTAACAAAGTAACTTTGTTACTATAAATGAAATAAAGGATTTTTACTACCTACACTTGAACAGTAATAATGGAGACTTTTTAAAATCAATCAACCTCGATCAATTTGTAGTTACCTTTGAAGTAAAGCAACATTCATATATGCCTCATGCTTAGTTTTACCTTTTGAAACCACAGATATTATTATATTATTCAAAAGCTACACAAACACTTAGGAATGCAACTTGAATTTGTATTCATTTAACTACTCAGTAAAAATAATTAAAATCTCATCTCATGTTTTGATCTGTGGCTAAGAAACCCATTATTTTACACACAGAAAAAAAGAAGCCATTTATCACCAAACTGTCTGATCTCCTCTGTTTTGACATTACAGCCCATCTTTTTTAGCTCTGCTATTTGATACCAACTTTCCCCCAGTTATAAACATTTTGATTTGATTTAAGTTGGCAGTTACTTATAGGGGACTGTCACATCTTTTTGAGTTCTGCTGTAAATCATGATTGAAAGATTTACTTTTAGTATACTAAGACAGCTTTGCATACTAATGAGGTCATCAGACACATGTTTGCTGAGGTTTAGTACTTGTGCAAGAAATACAGTATGGCAATGAGAGAGCTGTGAAACCTCAGCACAGAGATATCTAATACATTTTATTGAGTTATCCAGGAAATAATCACCCTGCTAAATCCAAGTTAAACACCTGATGAAATATTAGGATGTTTAATTAAAAATGAAGTTATGCTGTACATGTTGCTGATTTTACACAGTGGCTAAAAAAGAAGGCCATGAAAAATTAATTTTGCTCAGTAAGAAAATACACACAGCAGCCTCTTTGTGAAGTTGGTAAGGAGATTCAACCACTCCAGCAAGATACACATGATGCAGAAACAGACTCAATAAATTAGGGGGAGGGGCTTCAGGGGAGTCCTTCTCAATAAAGTAACAAGGGTTGGTAAAATGTCTTGCACATTAAGATTGTCTTTCAAGAAACTAGTAAATCCTATTACTTCATGCTCATTGATTCCATTGTGAGAGCTCAACAGAGGGTCACTGGGGCCAGGAATTAGTCTCCTTTCTCAGCTATCAGAAAGCATCCAGCTCCAGCAGGCCAAGATTTAGGCCATTCCTATACGTACAAAATCTTGACAGTCCTGATGCTTTTTCCCTACCTAGGGAGAGAAAAACTGCCACAGTCTTCACTGATAAAGACAATAGGATTATTTGGCAGTTGAAGGGGAGGGCATAACAAAAAGCACAGACCTCATGAGAGATGATAGTAGGATAAATTCCTGAACAGATAGCATGGCATAGGAAGGAAGGAAAAAAAGAAGGAAGGATGGAAGGAAGGAAGGAAAAGAGAAACACTGGACTAGAAATCAGAAGACCTGAGTTCTAAATTGTAGATCAGTATCTATAATGAAACACCTTATAATAAGTTACTTCACCCCTCTGTACTTTAATTACTTTATCTGCCATATAAGAATTTAGGACCAGATGACCCTGAAAACCTCTTTAAACTAATGTTCAATAAAGTCCAGCAAATATGCAATCATATCATCTTTTACTTCCTCATTTAATTAACCACTCATTTATGTCTTTATTTATTTACCGATATGTCTTAAAGATTCAAAAGTGAACAAGATACACACTGCCCCCTCTCCTTGAGATGCCTGGGGCTGTAAATGAAGTGAGACTGAGGAACAAGAGGGTGAACGCTGGGTAGAGAAGCAGGAGACAAATATTGAAGGGCCATACAGGTCTTTCAAGAAATGTGAGGTCAATGGGGGATGCTAAAGTTTTTTTCAGTACGAAATGATATGGTCATTTTTGTGCTCAGATATTCTGTGAAGAATTGATTGGCGAGAGATATACCTGAGAGCCCTGAACTACCATTAGTCCAGCCAGAAAGGAAAGAAATGGATCGTACTCAACAGAATCAAAAGGATTTGATAGGAGTTGAAAGGAAATAAGACGGGGGGCGATTCATTCTTTACTGGCCAATAAAACTTGGTGGATAAGGCCACTCACTGAAATACAGACTAAGAACCAGGGTTTGGTAATAGAAGAGGAAGAAGAGATAAGCCAAAAGTCGTGGAGATGATGTGTTCAGTGTGGGGTCTTGAGATTTAAGGTCCTCCAAGAAACATACTGGAAGACAGGGGATATTTGCATTTGGATCACCTTCCACAGAATAAAAGAGCAGGTAGTTTACTTTATGAATCATGGAAGATTCTCTCCCTAGTGGTTTTAACTATTTAGAAATTATGGAATCTGTATGCCATCTTTAAAAGCTCTGAATTCTTTCTGCAGAAAAGAGTACACATACATATATATTCAGGGAATTCATGGACTCCCAAAGTCCATCCAGAGACTGGCAGAGGTTTAGGAATTCCAAGTTAAGGACCCCCACCAGAGGTGGAAAGAAGGCAGAAGCAGAAAAGGAAGTAACCCAGTTCCTCCATCTGAGTAGATGAGACAATGTAGAAAATGGTTTGATTTGTTTAAATAGTACCAGCAATGGCAGATAGAAGATATGGCAAAAGAGTGGCATAATGGTCACAAATCAGTTTCATCTTCCTGGACATTCAGTTCAGCTACATTTTCTAAACCGCTCAAGCCTGTGTGGTGAGCTCTTACCAACGGTATGTGAAAGGAAGGGATATGCACGTCATTTCTGGTCTGAGGCAGTGACAGTGGGGGTGTGTTCTCCATGCTTTCTCTGTGGTCCTCTTCTCTGGGCAATAAAGGCTGTGTGTTGGGCATGACTTAATCAAATGGCAACAGCAAGGGGCCTGGCTTAAGCAGGCCCAATCCCAATGCTCCCCACCCTCCCCACCACCACATTTGACATATCAAACCGAGATGTGAGTGAGCAAACGCTCTTTGTATTAATCACTGAGATTTTGGGACTTGATATAGAAGCTGACGTTAGTTAGCTTTACTAATGAAGTAAATACCAATAATAATAATACTCCTCATATGTAAGGTCCATAGGTAAATAAAAATAATTTTACATTATTTGCTTTAGTTTTCTTTATAGCAACTATTATTACCTGATACTATTTTATGTATTTATTTACTTTCCTATTTATAGACCCCCTAACTCAACTAGACCATAATTTCCATGCAGATGAAGACCGCAGTTTTGTTCACTGCTATACCCTGTTTCTAAATCAGTGCTCAGCATATAAAAGATCCTAAATAAATGTTTGTTGAATACATCAGTGAACAGATTATTTCATGTGGCTCTCCTCTAAAGATATTTTTTAAAGGGTACAACTTCTATTTATAACTACACCAACAAAAGTGATGGTGCTAGAAGGTGAGGGGTTAGGATCTAGTCGGGAGGAATAACTGGGACAGATGCTTTGAGGCAAGTAGTATCATTACAACTTCTCAGGAAGGAGACAGGAATGCCTTGCTTCTCAAATAGTGAACTGTGGTCTTCAGCCAGGAGATGCTAGAAGGCAGAGACAAACTATGCCCCATGTCTTACAGCACCAACTGAACTCAATGGCAGTAAGTTAAATATTTTCATATGTTATGGAATAGAATGAGTTTTTGGGAAGAAACATGAGTTTTTGAGGAAATTTTATTTACCCTTGTGGTGGGCCTTTTCAGGATGGCCCTGGGTCAAGACCTTGTCTCTCCTCTGTCATTAGAATGACTTCAGAAGAAACTTTGAAAAACACTGATACAGATTAAAAAAAACCCACAAAAACCAAAACCTGGGTTTGGGAAAAGAAAGACCTTTGTATTCAGCTGTTTACTCTATGACCTTAGAAAATAAATTAATCATTCTGAACCCAAATATTTTTGTTTAAAAATGGAGGTAATATCTATCTTGGAAGAGACTTGTAAAGAGTAAGGTGATGTATAGATAGTAAAAGACATTGAGAAGTTATGTAACTTGCCCAAGGCCACATAACAACTAAATGTAGGGCTAGATTTTGAACCCACATCTGTTCGGTCCTTCTCAAAGCCCTCGGCTGTTATAGATAGCTACTTAGAATAAGCCTGGGATTGTCTTCATATAGACTGAAAGTTCAAAGATAATTAGAAAAAGTTAAATATTCTGTTGGGTTATTTTTAACACTCTAGTTTTAAATTTTACATTACTCAGATCAATCTCACCCCATTTCAGATTTTCACAATCTCATATGTAACTTTTTTTTTTCCTAGCGGAAGAATGATATGCAGAATTAGGCATGGCCATTATTCATCTCAGATTTTCTGGGACAGAAATTTATTTCAAAATTACACACCAGTGAAATGCCCTGAAAAAAGCCAGTATTTCTGTATCCAGACACTACACCAGAAGCAGCACCAAATACTGTATTCAGGAAACATGGTCACCACAGGTGTGGATCTACAGGAGGACCACCGGCTACCTTGATGTGTTCGGGTGTACTGGTGGAGACCATGGGATAGAAACACTGCAGAGGTACGGCACTGGAAGTGCCTGATTGTGACCTAGTAAATCCTATGATAGTTAATGTATTTTTAACAAGTTAATAAGCCTTGTGCATGAGTTACAGGCACAATGAGTTTGGAACTCCTGATTTAGGAAATAATCCCCTTAAGAAAGAGTCCTGCATATCAAAGATGGCCACCACCCACTTTCTGTTGGAGACCTTTGTAACCCAATGGTCACTGAAGCGTGAGGATTATCACTTAGAGGTACTTATAGAAAGAAACAATTTAGTGATGCAAACCCCTCTGTGGGCATCCTTCTGTGCATAGTGACAGGATCAGTTCAGGAAAATTTTCACTTTCCAAATGGTCCAGAACATTTTCTGTCTCACATTCTTATCCACCAGTGTTTTTATTAAACCAGGCTACTCTGCAAGTAGACAGGACATGTAAATCTATTATGTAGAGATTTATGGAAAGTAATGTAAGATGGTAACCACCCATCACTGGAGGTAGTAGCTTTCTCTTAGGGAGAATAATGGGCTTTTCTGAGGTCATCTACTATCAGAACCCACTTAACCCAAAGCAACCAAAACTACTATCGACATGATTTTAATTTAAGAGCTAATATTCTCACAATGTGTTTTCAACTGACAAAATATCTTACTGTGGGTCATAAGATATATACAAAACATGCAATTATATATATAATACATAATACATGTATATATTATTTTCTCATATTAGCATCCATCAGAAACAGTGAATTCAAAATGAACTTGGATGAGGAATAATTAGAAAGTAGAAAACTTAAAATACTTTGTAAATAAACAACAACGAATGAATATTGAATGAGTCAGACAAAAACTTATTAAAAATTCTCAAATGTGGAGGTAGGAAGTAGTATGTCCTAAGAAGTAAGCTGGCCATAAATGTGAAATCTATGCTTTAATACAGTCATACAGATTCTCGGAAAAATGGACTCCAAATGAGTAAAACGAATTATGAAGTCGCAAAATCCTGGCCAACCCCACATATCTTTCTAAAAAAGTTCAATATTCTCCTAGTTACAATAGGTGCAAAACCTCCATAGAATGACTTTGGGGAAATGCCCAGTGAATATGCATCATTGAAACTTCCCACCTCCTCCCTCTCAACACTTCCTTATTAATAGTGCCACGCTTTGAGAGCCACTTGAAACTTGAAACATTATTTTCCTCATGGATTACTTTATACATAGGCGTAAAAATTCATTTTCTAGAAGATGGAATGATATTCTTACCCGTCTCACAGCTGGGCCCAGTGAAGCCTTGCGGGCAGGCACACACATTAGCGGCAATACAAGCTCCTCCGTTCCTACAGCCGTCTTTGCAAAATGCTAAAAATAATTCAGACACACGACTTTAGCATTTTAGAAGAAAGTAGTCCAAGTTACTCTAAACCTAGCTTTTCTTTATTCCCTTGGGATGTGGACATCAAATTATATATGTTATTATAATTTCAAATTCCTAGAAGACTTTCCATGCAGGTAAGAAACTTCAACCCAATTTGTAGAACAGTACTCTTTCCAGCATTAAAGAAATATTTCACCTGTAAAATAAAACACTAAACCTTCTTTTAGCAAAAAACAGTAACCACACACAACAGGAAGTACATGAGAATTAGAGTTGCATCTCATTATAACAGTCCAGCTTGAAATGAAAAGACAGAAACTATCCTAGAGTTTTCTTAAGGAGCAAACTACCGTCTAAAGACTGAGTAAAGAAATAGAAAATGATTGACTCCTATAAGCCTCTGATCATTCTACACATTGGCCAATGTGCCAGAGTATTAGAGAAATGCCCCGTCTTTTACAAAGTTCTAAATCAGTCCCCGTGATGAACCGGCCAACGTTAAGAATCGGCTGTAGTCTTCAGAAAGAGCCTTGCATTCCTCTGCTGAGGACAGGTCAGGATCCAGGATCAAGGACCAAGGCGTTGCCAAGCCTGCTCTATTAGAGTGGGTTTGTGAGTGAGGGGAATTCTTCTGTGAGTAGGAAAAGGAGCCAAGATCTGAGCCATTGCAAGGGTGACCTTTTGAGGTGTTGCCCAATTCAGAGAGGCTGAGAAAAATGAGATGGGTGACACTGAGCACCCTTAGATGCTTCTGTTTCCACTTTAGCTTGTTCTTTGGTTCTATAAGGCACCGAAGCCATTCCCTCAACCTGCCAAGGTCTGTAATGGATGAATTAGATCAGCTTATTCCAGGCATTGGGGTAAAAGCTGTTTCTCTAGTTTTCTGGCACGTGCTTCCTCTCATTAGTTAGGATGTGCTTTCTCGGAGTTGTAAAATGGAGACATCTGGGATTCTGGTGCTGAGTTAAAGGAAGGGGCACAAAGAGGCCATTTGGCTTCTTTGGTTGTGGGTCCCAATCTGTCTTCATCCCAGACAAAAAGAGTATCTAGTCACCGCAGATTTGCAAAGAGATTGAGAATGTAAACCTCATAAATAATAAAGGGTCCATCTGCTAAACCATGTGTGTGTCTTCCTTGGAATCCTGTGCAAGGACATAGCACAGGACTCAATGATTCGGATCCTACATCTACACGACTTATTGCTCAGCTTTTGACATTCCCAGCGGGAATACACACATGAACTGGAGAGTCTCTATTCAGGCAACCTAGAGTCTCAACTTCCAGCAGAAATTTTGGATCCATGAAAGTTCTCCTTCCTTTAAAGATAAGAATTACCTGTCTGCATCTGCTCATGATTGCAAGAATTCTTTAAGCTATAAGATTTATTCTTCACGTTTAATTAGGAATCAGAGTGAAAGAGAAGTAAGAGCGAGAAGTTGGGCTCCCAGATGAAATCTTAACCCCTCTCCTCCGCCAATTTTCAGTATATCTGGGTGCTTTGAGGAAGTCCTAGGCGTTCAGTTACACTATGAATGGGCTTTAAACATCTGGGTTTTCTCAGGATCTGTCTAGTTCCTTTGGCAAAATCTTTTGGGATTTAGATCTCAAAGTGAGTAGGCCTGTTCACATTGCTCTAAATTAAAGATTCCCATAGACTTTTACAAAGCGGAGGAATCCTCTGGCCCATCGCTATCTACATCCACTGTATTACTGTAGACTAGGTCTTAAGACCCATGCTCATGGGCCATCCCTAATTTCTTACCTCCCACATACACAGTGTCATACCAAATTGTAATTTTAGTCAACTCCAGGCTAATGGGCACATGTATTTGAGAAGTGGGTAGTTTTTATACAAATCATAAAAAAAATCTATATGGCCTAATAAGGAATATGGATTTTAGCCTATAGAAGCTCTATTCCCCTTGTGAAGTAGTAGGTAAGCCCACCTGATGAAGGAACAGAGGGCACTGGTGAAAGAGTAAATTAGTGGATGGCAGTTTACTACTGCTGGAATATCCACTGATGGAAAGCAACATCTGGCTCCACAGGACTTTTAAAAGAATTATTGATTGATATTAACAAAGCAACAAAAATGGAAACCACAACAAGTAGAGACCCAATATTCCCAGTTAAGTAGTACCCAACAGCTCAAAAGGGAGGAGAGAAGAAACACTGTCAGACGACCCCCAGTAGAGATAATTCACGGTGGATTTTGGTGGTAGAACAAATGGGTTGACTGTACTGTCAAAAAAACACGGCTGTCACATTTGGATTCAGAAACAAGTATTTGAACCTGGGAGGAGACTGGCAACCTGGAAGAAAAGGGAGGATCAGAGAAATGCAGCTACTTCTGTAGCTGGTGTGATGCTGCCAGTTGTATGTACCGCACAATTGAAGATCAAGAGTCATGGAAAGAACAGAGTGGGCGAACTGGAAGCAGAAGGACTTGGGGTAAGACAATAAAAAGTTGACGCTTGGGATTTCGAAGGTGGAACAGTTCTATACAAAAGGACCCGGGTGTGATTACGGGTGTGGTCTGCTGGACAGGAACAGAGATGGAAACCCCTGCACCACGTCAACGTTGTTGAACAGTTTGGCTATGTAAATAAACACCGACATAACCCAGGAGGAAGACTGTGAGCCACACCACAAAGCTCTCAGTGGCTGTGGGAAGTACCCAGAAGGGAGATGATGGTGATGAGAAGGGGAGGGAGGTGAAGATGGACTGCATTATCCTTAATGTCCCAGCCACTGGCATTTAAACCTTTTACCTTTGCACGTGGTTCCATTCCCTGTATAGCCTGGCTTGCAAACACAGTTGTGTCCTCCAACAGTATTGAAGCATAAAGCATTTTCATCACAGTTGTGCTGATTTGTGATACACTCATCATGTTCTGGAATGAGAAATACAATTTTGTTACTCAAAGATAGATTTTCAAAGAGACGGCATTTTAAACTGTCCCCGAATCTTGGTTATTGCATGGTATTTCTTTCAAACACAGATTTCCACAAAGTATATATTAAAGAAGAGCTCATATTTTGAAGCATTGCATACTCCTCTTGAAATACATACATAGTTTATACAGCCACAAACCTTGAATTTGGACAGAAGATTCACCGAGAGGAGGAAGGAATGGAAGAAGAGGAGAGGCAAGAGCGTGGATGATTCTCAGAAGTGGATCGCAGAGCTGCTGTATACAGTCTCTGTATTGGGGGAGTTATTCTCATGAAATAAATCTGCTACCTAACTCTTCATCGTGTAGCATGAAAAGGGTGCTAGGAAAGGATGTGAAATTGTATTGCTTCATGAAACCTGGCCTGCAGGAAAATAGAGTCGAAGCTCTGGGAGTCAGTACTGTGCATTTATCAGCTGCACCCACACTTTCAGACATAAAGATACACATGCAAACTGCTGGGGGAGTATTTGACCTCCGTTGGAAGCTCTCTCCTTCTGCAAAGAAAGTGTCAGAGTTCTGTTAAAGAAGACAACTTGCTTTTATGATATGTGCAAATCCGAACTTTAAAACACACAATCGATAAGATACTTCCTTTCACTGTGGGCAATTCGACACTTTAAAAAGCACTGAATCATCTGATTCTCCCAGCACCCCTGTGAGAGAGGCAGAACCAACATCATTATAACCATTTTAAAAATGAGTCAATAGTGGCTCAGAGTGCTTAAGTCGCCTGCCCAAGTTCACAGGAGCATTACATAACATCAGAATTCTAGCTCCGTGCTCAGCAAAAATGTAAATACAAGGAATAAATTCAATGAATATGAGAAAGGAAATAGATCCGACATCAAAATCAAGATGAGTAGGAAATGAAATATAAGTGAGGAAATGTATACAAACTAGTTCAGCAAAATCTCTAAAGTGGCACTACTTATCACTCGGTATCTTACATAAACACTACTTAGGCCTAAAATTTAAAATATATTTTAATATGCTTACATTAATTGAGCTATTAATTCACTAGGATATAAATCACCAAAGCAGAAGGAAATATTTGCTTTTCATTTTAGAGCTCTTTGTATTCTAGACAATATATGTATTACCCCAGACAATATATTATAATAATAATGGTATTTATAACTTTGAAAAACTTGCTTTAGGCATGTTGAGATCAGACTAAAATCACTTATTTCAACTACTAAAATAGAATGCTATATTTTTTCCAAATAAAGATTAACATTTTATGCCCTGTGTTATATGTAAGTGCAAAGTTATAAATAGTTATAATAGTTTATAATATAGTTTGAACTGTAATAACATTCTTAGACATTATTCCCAATAATCTTTCAGAGGAAAGAGAGCTCTCAATCGTTAAGATTTTAGAATTGCACGAGTAGATATCTTATCCTCCAAATCCCTGGCTGAATATCCCCAAATTGTAGAAAATTCTACCTTTATTATCTAGTATCAGAAACTTTCATAGTTTTTATAAATTCATGCCCATTGACGATAGATTTGAAAGTACCTGAATTACACACAGGTCTCCTGATAGGGGCTACCGTTGGACCACTACCAAATTTCAGAGGGCCAGGAATGGGCAGTCTACCTACCTCTGGGTCTGGCTGCCTAAAGCAAAATAAATCTAGACTCTGAAGTTTGCACCTGCTGCCAATTTTCTTCCCAGTGCAATTCAAAGTGCTGCAGTTAATCTATAAATCTCTATATGGACAGCCATAGGCTCTTTAAAGACAGCTGCTGATTGATTTGATGCTGTTTTCATCCCTGCCTTGGTTGTCTTCTTAATTAGACGGAATTTGCTGGGTAGAGGAGGGGCCTAACAGGAGGCAGCTTAGCCCCCAGTACGATTATTCCCATACACTTTAATTAATTACACAACCCGGGATCTGGTTACCCCTGTTGTCATTTACTCTCAAGGTCACGGAAATGAGTAAGCATGCTCCAGAGTAATTCGAGGGTAAAGGAAGTTTTCAGGTTTTGAAATACACCCGCGCACACATTACTGTTCCCTGTGCCTGGGGTGCCCGCTCCGGGTGCTCTCCAGGCAAACCCTTACCACTTCTCAAGATCACACTGAAAAGTCTTGTTTTATGTGCAAATACCTTTCTTGCCCCCTCCTGCAGAGTTAGGGCTGCTGGCTGTTTTCCCTACCACTATATACAAGGCTCTCTTATTGTATTTATCAGAAATGTCTACTTCTCCTTGATTCTCCATCGCCGTGCCCTACCAGGAGCCGTTAATTTTTGGACAAGAACTTTGTATTTTTATTTCAGCATTCAAATAATGCTTCTTAAATAAATAATTAAAAGAATAAATGACCAAAGGAAGAAAACTAGGAAATTCTTCCTCTGCCTTTATAACTCAAACCAATTCCAATTCGTTCAGTCGTTGACAAGATGCCAAATAGAAGGCTACTGAAAATCTAAACTGTTTTTTTTAAACTAATTTTACTGTGGTGGTATTTTGTTTGGGATATTTCAAATATTAATTAAAGTAGCAAGACATACTTTGAAAACAGAAAATATTAATTCCTTTACACTGTCACTTTAAAATTTTCACACTACTTAAAAGTTGGTTATACTTACAACCATCAACTAACAGTAAACTGTGACCTTAGGAAAGGTCTTTAAAAATGCCTATATCTTGGGGTGTTTGGGTGGCTCAGTGGGTTAATTGCCTGCCGTCAGCTCAGGTCGTGATCTCAAGGTCCTGGGATGGAGCCCCGCATCAGGTACCCTGCTCAGTGGGGAGTCTGCTTCTCCCTCTGCAGCCTGCCCCCCTCACTTGTGCTCTCTCTGTCTCAAATAAATAAATACAATCTTTTTAAAAAAATGCCTATGTCTCACAGAAGAATTAACTTTAATTTCATAGCCCTCCACAAAACAGAATGTGAATGAGGCAAGGAGCAAATATTCTATTCTATAAGATCATCTCAATAAATAGATAATTATTGCTGCTCTATGTCCAGTTTTGGTCAAATGTCAACTTCTTAGCCTTTCCCTGACTCACATATCCCTAAGAACTCTACCAGCAACCCACCAGTCAGCCTCTCCTTTTTTAATACTTTCTAACATTTATAACATACAATAAGCTAAATTAAATGAGGGAAATATTAAGATAAGGTTTAAATCAATATTGCAGTGTTTGAGAAGAGCATGGCAGGATGTAGTAGTAAATGAATTTCAGTGTTATTTCATATATATTGAAAAGCAGACATTTCAGATCTGATATTCACAATATCCAGTTCCTAAGACTCAATGCTATTTTCACATCCTCAGTTAAAATTTTCACTGTTCATGTGACATGACAATCCAGATAAAAGCTGGGATTGTAACCAAATACGCCTCTCTCTAACTGTTCTTCATTAAAAATAATTGCATATGGTTATTTTAATCAAAATTGATCACATTTTGTATCTACACATTTTAAATTTAAATAAAATGGAAAAAATAAACATGCAGGAAGAAAACATCACTCAACAGTACTAAACAAAAGTAATGTAGTTGTCAATCATCACAATACATTATACATAGAATCAATCATCTTATAGTGCTAGCTGGCACAGATCTGTCCTATGTGCCATAATTTGCTATGCAACTTTATGTACTCTGTGAAACTGATTTCATACCAGTGACAAGGGTCAATATATTCAAATTCCTCTACAGAACAAAAGTGATAATATATACACTTGGATTTATCTAAATGCAAATGTCACATAGAACAATAATACTTCAGTTTCACTGATGAACTCCTAACCTGAGTAGCTTAATGTCTCTAAAATCATTTTAAGACTCTATACCTAACAGGTCATCGGTCATAGTTACATACAGTTGGACTTAAATTGAGCTTGAAATTTGGTATTCATATTGAGCTGTTTCCAGAATGAATGTTCTATCTAGAGACAAAACGGCCACATTAAAATTCACATAGCTTTTCTTACTATGATTTCAACACAGACATACAACACACATAGCACATGTTCTATTCAAGAATTTCACTGATACAAAATGCAAATACTACAGGTAATAGAAATGAAAAGTAATTTAAATATATCTACACTTCAGTTCAATTACATACAATTTTCTTCAAGGGCTATTGTATACTAGAATTTTCTTAGGATTAAAAATGTGATTGCAAAAATTGTGATTATAAATGGTAGCTCCCTCAAAAAGCTTACAGTTTAGTTGGGAAGATACGACAAAAACACAAATGCCTTTAATATGTGGCTTTGTAATGAGAAATGATGAAGTAAAGAAGAAACCTCTGTTTACAGAGAGCTGTAGAGATCAAAGGGGGGAGAAATCGTTTCTGTTGGATCAGAAATCATTTCTGTTGGGAATTCAAGAATGACTTCATGGAGAATGGAGCATTTGACGTGGATATTGTTATGTGTGTAGGGAAGGTGCAGATTCCAAAATAAAACAGCATTCATGTACTTTGCTTCTTTTGTTTTTGGAATCTTGAGCCTCTTACACATTTGAATGACCCTGAATGATTTGTAATAACCATAGCTATAATTCAGTGCTTACTACATCCTGCATGCTTTATAATACACACTATCTCATTTAATGCTCATATTAATTAGGAAACGTAATCATTATTTGCAAAAAAAAATTAAACTAGGCTTGGAGAGAGATCAAGTAGCTTGCCTGAGATCACACAACCAATAAGGAGTAGAGCTGTGAATCAAATCTGACTCCAAAAACTAGGTTATTGATTGCCAGGCAGTAGGGCTGCCCGACATATTTAATGTGTATGTTTCTCCCAATCTATTTTTTTAATCCCAGTGTTTTTCTTTGCAAATGCCCAGAGGTTTTGGGTTTTAATGTTTACAATCATTTAATATCTTCTTGTCATATGTGGAGTCCTCCATTGTTTTGCAATTAGGAATTTCTCTCTCTTTTGTATTATCTAATACTCTTTAAAAAAAAAAAATTATTTATTTATTTATTTATTTATTTGACAGAGAGAGAAAGAGCACAAGCAGGGGGAGCAGCAGAGTGAGTGGGAGAAGCAGATTCCTCACTGAGCAGGGTAAGCAGAGAGCCTGATGTGGAACTCGATCTCAAAACCCCAGGATCATGACCTGAGCTGAAGGCAGATGCTTCACCTACTGAGCCACCCAGGCACCCCTATTATCTAGTATTCTTAAGACTTTAGGAGCACTGTTAAAATTATAGAACTCTTTAGGGCAAAGCACTGAGGTACTTTCTGTTCATACTAAAATCTATTTTTTCACAAGACTGAGAGTTTTTAAAAGAAAAGGAAGATACCAATATAGTCAAATACAAATGTTTATAAAACAAAGTGACCAGCTCAGAGAACTTCGACTCAAGTACTCATTCCCCCAACAGAAAAATCTCTGGAATATCAACATTAATGCAATTTGGCAAATAGACAACTCCAATATCCAAGGGTCCTCTCCTCTGACACCTGGCCAGGCCCTGATAACAAAATATTGCTTCTGGTTAATTCTGCTTCACATCCCCCAGCAGTATACCAGATTCTCTGACACCTTTCTACTCTAAATTCTGCTTTTCAGGTAACGGATCATAATACACCTTCACTATCCTCGGAGAATCTTTCTTTTCCTCTGATGGATTTTTTTTCAGTCACAAGAATTATATTGTCTCTGCTGCATCTTCTACTTTCCTGTCCAAATCGAGAAATGTTGGGAAAACAGCGGCTATCATAACATATAGGTTTAAGTGCCACAAAGAAAGCTTCTTCACTTTCCCCGACCCAAGTGTTTACTGGAATATAAATTTACGACGACGAGTAAATTCTCTCTTAGAATGTGGCAGAATATGGGTCTACACATAGTGACAACCTACCTCAGGTCTTAACTATTATCTGATTAGAAACCTGGGAACAAGTTCCCTCAGGCTTAAGCCTGAATAAATCTTGGAGCAAGAAAGCCCACAGAAGTGTAAATTATTCTTGAGGAGCTATTAAATAAAACCATCAAACTATTTGTTTAGAAGGATGATTTATCTCAAAAATGTAGAGCTGCTTAGTCATTTTCCTCTTATATTTCTGTAGACCAGACTGGTTGCCGTTAAGATGTCAATAAGGTTGCGGAAACTCACCCATGAGTTTCACTCATACGTGTTCCCACCAAAGTAAGTATGCAGTTACCTACCCCAGCTGGTAAAGAACATCAGAACAAGATAGCCCACGGGTCTGCAATACTGAGACCTCTTATTTTACTCTGAAAAGAATGGCAACACTGTGAGTCCTCAGATGAAATATGCCATTTCTATTTATCAAACTAAATAACTCTTTGGACTTGTCCACAGCTCCTTACTACATTCACACTATAATTATTCTATGGAGAACTTTTCAAGATGAGCACAAACTGAGTTTCGAGAATGTTCTGTATTACAATTCAACAAGTGGTAGATGGTTTGGGGGTCTATCAAAAAGTACCGGAACTCCTTCATTCCCTCACCCTCCTTGCTTGCCCTCCATTGTTTAGTGGTCTGGTTTATGATGACATTGTGTTCACTGCCACCAACAATACATATCCTTGCAATCAAAACATGCTTGTCCTAATGACTACTGACTCTCAGGGACATTGTTACCATTCACTGAATGGTTTAAAATGTCCTCCATCAATTGTTCTGTACTAGGACCATAACTAAATATAAAGGACGAAGAAGAAAAAAAATAAGAAAATTATGTACTATTTTAACAAGCCATAGCAGGGAGGCAGTGTAATACATAGTTTTCTAGAAGGGTTGATTTTTTTTTTTTTAAGATTTTGTTTATTTGAGAGAGAGAGTGTGTGAGTGAGCATGCATGAGCCAGAGGAGGGGCAGAGGAAGAAGGAAAAGGAGAAGCAGACTCCCCACTGTGTGTGGAGCCCCACTCCAGGAGGATCCCAGGACCCCGAGATCATGAATTGAGCCAAAGTCTGACGCTTAACCGACAGAGCTACCCAGGAGCCCCTACATACACAAGCTTGATTTTTAATGCCATTTTCTCCTAGTTCTCATTGGCCTCGAGAAAGTAAGCCAATCTTTCTAAGTTTAAAATGAAGAGATTAAGACCTAGATTAGAAAACTGTTATAAAGAGTAAACTTCCGTGATGGATATAAAGACCCTGGCAAATAATAGTCACCTAATAAATATTAGTTACTTTCTCATCTTATTATCTACTTCAGTGGGAAAATTTCTTTTGCCTTTATTAGCTAAATAATGTCCTTTCTTTTCTATTTCAATTCTGTGAGAAAATGTAGATGTCTCACAGAGCTTTCTCTTTTTCATAATCGTTTCTGAAATCAAATGCATTTGGGACATTTCTTTGATTTCTAAAATGTACTACTCTCAATGGTTACATCAAGGAGAAAAAAAAAATGCCTAGTATCATACTTACCAAAAGCTATTCATTTTGTTTCTTACAATTACCTTACTTATTCACTTTATATTACAGAAAAAATCTACCACAATGTCTTTTTAACAGAAACCTCATTTTAACACTATTATAGGCACTACAAGAAATTATACTTTAACCCTATTCAATGCCCACATTGGCAGCAAACCCACTAAAATGCATTTGTAACACCCAAGTATTTTGTATTCACTACTCAAGTTTCCCATTCACTGACCACACCAATTCAATGACTTCTTGTTATTCTTCATTTTGTTTGGCAACTAGGAATTTGTTCAGACTTCTTTCCTCTGACATGCTTGGTTTATTTTCTTCTAGTCCTTTCACTGGTCTGCTCGGCCTCTCTTCTTCAGCCTTATTTGATCAAGCATCTTAACAACCAAAGCACACTCAAATTTCCCCTCTATCTTTACAATAATTTTGCAAGGTAATCCAAATTCTGATTCTACAGCAAAAAGCCCACTTTGCTTTTTCTGGTGTTTCATGAAATACTCTTTGTCCAAACACATTATAGGGCAACAGAATTCTTGTAACTGTCAGCAGCTGATTTGTATTCTTTCTTTCAACACATTTATGAAGCTTCTCTATGTGATTCAGGTGCTCTAGAGAACGCCAAGAGGCATGAACTGGGATACATGACCTCAAGAAACTTTTGATCTATCATGATATATATCGTGATACATTCTCAAAAGTGTTTAGTGCTTTAAGAGAGAAAACAATAGTAAGAGTAACAATAATGACATTAGCTAATTATTAGGTACTTACTAGATGCCATCAAGCACTGTACTAAGTGTTTTATATGCATTATCTCCTTCAGTCTTGACAAAAGTCTTTCCTAGGTGGCACTATTATTATTGCTGTTCTACAAATGGCAATACAGAGCTTTCTTAGAGAAAATACGTATCTTGCCCAATATCATGGAGCTAGGAAGTGACAAGGCCAGGATTTGCCTTCCATGTTTTAAAAAGCTAAAACCTGGGGTGCCTGGGTGGCTCAGTGGGTTAACCCTCTGCCTTTGGTTCAGGTCATGATCCCAGTGTCCTGGGATCGAGCCCCTCATGGGGCTCTCTGCTCAGCAGGGAGCCTGCTTCCCCCCCCCTCTGTCTGCCTACTTGTGATCTCTCTGTCAAATAAATAAATAAAATCTTTTAAAAATATACAAATAAATAAAAATAAAAAGCTAAAACCTATAAATAATGATCTTGTGAGGCTTAAAGAGGGAGAAGTGAGGATTGACTGAGAGGTCTAGAAAGTTTTATGCAGGCAGTAGGCCAAACAAGTGAGTCTTGAAAGATGGGAAGGTTTTAACAGGAAAAGGGGAATGATGGGGAAGAGCATTCCACATGGAGAGAACACGGGTGCAACAGGTGAAAGCATATGGACCATGGCAGATCCTGAAGTGGCCGAGCTGGCACAGGTGATGACTGAAAGGGAACAGGGAGCAATCAGTGTGGATAGGGTCAGGAATACGGCATGACTTTATCTGGAGGGCAATACAAAGCCACTTCCAGCTGGACAGTGAAAGGTGGCATGATAAAACGGGCGTTGATTTTTAGGGAAATGAATAGCAATGTGTAGAGGAGGAGAGACCCACTCTCCTTAACAAAGTGGGTGTCCCATGTTAGCAAGCCAGCTTTGTTCTCTCTCTTTCTAGTCCTTCTTTCTTCCTTTTGATTCTTCTCCTTTTGAGTCCGAATTGGATTATTACTGGGAATTGAGACAGGAGTCTGTACAACACTGAGGAGGAGGAGGAGGGGAATGGGTGCAAAACAAATAGAAGCTGAGTGCTTATCACCCGGCAAGCACCGTGCTGAGCAACGTATATGTCCGGCCTATGGAAGTCCTACAGGACCTAGGAAGAATAATCAGGAAGCGAGCGCCAGATCATAAGGTTCACAATTCTTTCAGGCAGGAATCTTGTCTTACTCATTTTCTTCATCCCCATCCCTAGGCTTTTGTGGAATGAAACTGTGTTGAGGAGAGGGCCTGAAGAAGAATGGACAAAACGATGGTGGAAGAGGAGTAAATTTTGACATAGAACTGATGGGTGAACCACAGCTAATCAATTTTTGAACCAAGAGCAAGAAAGACATTGAAAATAATACAAGTTTCAGATCTGGGTGACTGGGAGTGAGAGAGTGGTGAGATGAATACAGAAGAGAGTTTCATACTTTTAGGAACTTTGTTATTGTTCTTGTTTTGGTCTGGTCTGGTTTAGTTTGGGTGAGAAAAAAATAGAATTAAGAAGTCAAAATATAAAAGCAAAGTCATAGTAGGAAATTGAATTTACTCTATCAATGGTGATAGAATGAATAAATACTCCACACCCAAAATCTGTCAGATAACCACCTAGATAGCAAACCTTAGATCTAATTCATCAATGACCCCCGACATCTACACAATGACTGGCACAAATTGGTCTTCAATGAATATTTGTTAAAGACTGAATCAGTAACTATAAAGTATATCTCAATCAAACATGCAAAACATTTAAAGATTTGCTAATGCACAATATTCAAGATACTTTATAGTGATAGTTTGCACATCTGCTTTCTCTTCTATTCCCCTCAGCAGGCATGCTATTCTCTCTTCAAATGCCTGCCCCAACCTCAGTCCTTCACTCGTGGCACATAACCCTATCAATAAGTTCACAGAAGACTACCAGGTCATCAGGAAAGAACACTCTCAGATTTCCTACTCCCAGATGAATCTGTAGCTAAATCCACCCTTAAGACTTTCGTCTTCCCAAACCAGGAACCTGGGGGTCACTATAGAGTTTTCTTCCCTTCCTCCCACCCACTACACCCAGGGACCAATTCATCAGGATTCTGCTTCCTTGGCTGTTCTCATTTCCATACTCCTCGCCCCTCCCCTCTCGCCATCCCACTGCTTTTCAGTTGCTCAAATTTGGGCACAAAATTATTTCCTTTTCCTTTGAAATACTGCAATAGCTTCATGATGACAATACTGCCCCCTGTTTTGTACATCTCCAAACCATTATCACAATGACTTTTCAAACAAAATCTGATCTCTCTCTCTCTCTCCTCCCTATTCTCTCTTCTTCTCTCTTAATTTTTTCAGATATACCATTATTCTTACTAGTCATCAAGGCACTGCCTACTCATCAAGACTTTCATTATGACACATGCTGTCACGAAAGTGCACCACATAAAACTCCCCCATTGCATCATTTTAAAATATCATTTATTGAGACTCTACTAAAGGCCAAATTGCTACATAACGGCCAACTGCTGTATATTTCACGTGTCCCTGCTTTTTGCCCAGAAAGCCCTTCCTCACTTTCTTTGTCTAACTCTCCTACTCATCTCCCACTCCAACCAAATAATGCTGCTTTCTTTAGAAAACTTTCTTTAAAACTTAGATGAGCCCCATAGTGCTTGTGCTCAATTCCCTCATAACATTCGAAAGCTAAAATATACGGTAGTTAGGAGTTTGGACTTTGGAGTCAGGTTGCCTCTGGTCAATCCTGGCTCTGCCTTTTACTAGCTGTCAAATCTTGGGCAAATCACTTAAGCTCTCTAAATCACAGTTTCCTCCTCTGTCAAATGGGCCTAAAAATAATTCACAAGTAAAATCTCCAGCAGGATCTGGGATAGTACTCAGTAATCAAACCAATATTTCTGTAGTGAAAGTATGACTATTCATTTCACGTTGGATAAAGATGAGAAATAGCATCCCATTAGATTAAATTTTGCTTCCAGATGAATTTTAAAAATAAACGTTCAACTTCCAGAGCTGTCTGGCTTTTGGAGTTCAGAACTGTATATAAGGGATTGTCGCACTATATGTTCTTCATGGAGTTGCAAGGATTGACTGAGGTAATGCGTGCAAAGCACTTAGAATGATGTTTCATGAGTTAGTATTAGACTAGGCCTTATCACAAGGTAAGGGATTGTTCATTCTCTCGCCCATCCCCTGTTGGTCAGTATACTCCTTGAGACAGAGAATTTTTATTATAGATCTCTGAATCCTCAGTTCTTGCCGTAACACCTGACACATTTTAGGCACTTGCTAAATGTAGATGCGTGAGTAATAGGCTTCGATCTATTAAAAAAATCAACATTTTCAGTTTCTCAGAGTATTTCACATACAATATTTTACATTTTACATTGTATTCACCCCAAGTCCGTGTAACATGTCTGGGATTTATCATTTAGAGCAGTACCTATGCAATGCTTAAGACACCATGACACTTAACTTCACCAAAGAAAAAGTTCAAGCTTGTTGCTCCTATGTTCTCGCATCAGTGCTGCCCCTAAATTTGATAAGAGGTATGTTCTTCCATTTATTTAGATTTATTGGAAAGAAAGGAAAGGTGTTCATTAAGCTAGTGAAAACTTCTGCTGGGAAAAAAAAATCATCCCCACCTAATACCATGTGATCTATTCTTTCACTGAAAGCTCTTTTTTTTTTTTTAAAGATCTTATTTATTTATTTGACAAAGAGAGAGATCACAAGTAGGCAGAGAGAGAGCGGGAAGCAGGCTCCCTGCTGAGCAGAAAGCCCAATGTGGGGCTCGATCCCAGGACTCTGAGATCATGACCTGAGCCGAAGGCAGAGGCTTAACCCACTGAGCCACCCAGTCGCCCCTCACTGAAAGCTCTTAAGGCCTGCTCTGCTTTAATACCCACAAGAAACTTCAATAAGAGTAAAGAGTATATTTAACAAACTTACCAGAAAAAGTATCTCAAAACAACATAACATATAAAAAAGGAATTTTTAAAATATAAAATTATCAGGGTGCCTGGGTGGCTCAGTTGGTTAAGCAAAGACTCTTGATTTCAGCTCAGGTCATGATCTCAGGGTCGTGAGATCGAACCCCATGCTGGGCATGAAGCCTACTGAAGATTCTCTCTCTCTCCCTCTCCATCTGCCCCTCTCCCCCCTCTCTCTCTCTAAAAAAATAAAATCAAATATAAAATTATCTAGGAAAAACAGCCACAGTATTTCAACCTAGGCAGCCTTCCCACTGCAGTTTCAGATGATCTTAGAAGATTTTCACACTTGAATCAGATACTGTATTCTGACCTTTCATCTTCTTATAGAAAATAAAATGATTCCTTGATTTTAAAGTGTTGGGACTATGGGGCAAAGGAAATCCATCAACCTTTTCACTCTGTGGCTTAATTTTTAAAATGAGCTTCATTACAAAAATCCATCTCTTAGAGCATGTTATTTGAGTCTCTACCACAGCAAAATACAAGACAGGAGACTGTTTTCTAGTTGGAACAATTATATATATTGTTTTTCCATAACCTTGATAAAACATCAGATATGGATATCTTCTGTGAACTTTTATTTCAAGCTTCTGTGTGTACTGTGTACAGTGCATTTAATTATCTTTGACATTTTAGAGCTAATGCCTTTTAATATTTCCAATTGTAATATGCTTAATGATATTACAAATGTGTCAAGTTCTATGCTTAGAGTTGTGATTGTTATAAGATAAATAAGGCAGAATCCTTTTCCTGAAGATATTTATAGATGTTCTTTTCTCATAAAAGTAATACACATAAATGTATCTCTTTATGTGTGTGCATGTAGATGTCTGTGTGTGAATGTATCATGTAAGAGTGTGCATGTGTGTGTGTATACATGTATGTATGTATGTACGTCATTTCTCTGCACTGGATGTGTACAGATGTTAGGTAGCAAGATGGGGACTCATTTACACCTGTGTTTTGTTTAGTTCTTGAGAGACAGGAACCAATTTAGGAGTACAGCAAAATCCTTTTTCTGTCATTTAGAAAGCCGCCTTTTTTAAGAACCAAAAAGGATTTTCTCTTCTGGCAATATGGCTAGAGTGCCTTTTCTCTTTATGTTATATTCTTTTCAAGAACTTGAAATGGCTTTTACTCTAAACCTCGTTCTGAATCACTCACTTTTCCTTGAAAAGTTTCCTTCAAATGCAGTAATTCTTTTCTCTCTGTTCCTCACCAAGGGGGCTGTTGCCCCAGGAATCACCGAAAGTGTTCAGAGGATTGGAGAAAGACTTTCATCCGCCAATCCGTCATCATTCACCTTCCCTGAGTAGCGTGCACCCCACCTCAACAAGCTGACAACTCTTCCCTTCTCCTTAAACCTATTATTTGTCCTTCAGCCTCTGGGAGTCCAATCAGATTGCTGCTTGGCTCTGAGTAGAAATATGACCTCAAGACCGGAAGATGGATAGCTCAGGGAACAGCAGCACAGCAACAAGTGAGGAAGAATCCTATCTTACCTGTCCTTACCCTCCCTTCTCTTTTTCCTGCTCATCTTCTGACATCTCGGCTTCCTGCCCTTGCTTCCAAACTGCAAGCTTTACTTACCTTCCTCTCCAATTTACTCATCCCATTTTCTTTTATTCTTCACAGTAGCAATTAAAAGTTTTTAAAAAATTGTAACTCGTAATCTTCTCCCCAACTGCAAGTGTATATTTTAATTACAATCAGCAATGTCCTGCTCTGGGGAAAACATTTCCTCTTTGTATTCACCGCTCTCATTCTTCCCTCCTCTAATTACACCCAGCACCTCCCTCATCTGTGCCTTCTTCCCTCCCTTCCCTTTTCTGGGGGCCTTGATCTGGTACAACTGGCATGGAAACATACTGAAAGGCTCCTGCTTTTCGTGTTATTTAAATATGTTCCACTTATCTTCCCACAAATGATAAAAACCCATTCACTCACTCGGAATGTCCCTTTAAGATAAAGTGGGACAAAGGAGGAAGGCAAGGGGCAAAATGGAAATATTTGCCGTTACCAAGGAAGGGCTGCTGGCGCCAATAGCACCCTGGGCCTCTGTGGCAGATCGATGGAGTTGAGTATGATTACTTCTCTGTTGACCGGTTCTGCTTCTCTGCCTTCTAACCGGACTCTGCATTCTCCATCCTCAGCCCATTACACTCCAAGACAAAATGATAAACTCACTATGGACCTAATATTTGTGTCTTCCCAAGGCTCATATGTTGAAGACTAACCCCCAGTGTGATGGTATTAGGGGGTGGAGCCCTTGAGAGATGACTAGTCACGAGGGTGGAAACCTCATGAATGGGATCAGTGCCCTTACAAAAGAGACCCCAGAGGGCTCCCTCACGCCTTCCACCATGTGAGGACACAAGGAGAAGGCAATCATCTGTGAACCGGGAAGTGGGCTGTCACCAAACAACAAACTTGCCAGTACCTTCATCTTGGACTTCCCAGCCTCCAGAACTAGAAGACATAAATGTTTGTTTTTTAAGCCACCCTGTCCATGGTATTTTGTTACGGCTGCAACAGACTAAGACACACAGTCAAAATGATTATTTGGGAAGTGGGGCATGACCATTCTTAAAAGTCCCAGAGCTAGGAAAAACAAAATGATGGGATCGTGATTGGAAACCTTTGAGAGACATAATTCTCTACAAGAGAATATGTAAATCATTCAGCCATATATATATATATATACACGTATATATATATATATATACGTGTATATATATATATATATATATACGTGTATATATATATATATATATATATTCCTGGTTAACTGAATGTTAGGAAAAATTCAATACCAATGTTAATCATATACTTATTTTGGGGACAGAAAGGAGCACAGAGATTGATTTGTCCTTTTTCTTTAAATTCGCATTCCCTTTGCTACCTCATTGCTTTCATGGCTCAGCATCTTCGCCTCACCTGGTTTCTTAGCGTGCTGTGCTTCCCTCCATCATACTACTAAACACCTTGGATTGCAGCTGTTTATTTATTCACCACTCTTTGTTTCTAGGTTATGCTCTCCTTGATGACAAGGAAGATGTGTTTTGTTTTTATATTCTAGCTGACATAACAAAGAATAGTTAGAATCAGCCCTGCCATCATGGGCACCAATCAACTCCCTAGCCATCCTTACACATCGAAGTCAAGATAGAATGTGTATTTGAAGTGCAAATGTAGCTTTGAAAGAAGGAGATGGCTAGTTCTCTAGTCAGATGTAGTATTACCACCATGCTTTCTGCACATACCCTTGTTGTACCCCAAGCGCTTGGCAGCTCTTGACTGGAAATTAATGCTCCTTCCATGTTCATTGATTGAATGTTTTCAGGCATAAAAAAAGAAATCAGTTTGGCATGATCCACCAACAGAAGAGAAAACTCCATCTAGAATGTTATAAGAAGCTCCTGGCCTGAATGCTGAATACTTGTAACAAAAGGCTTTCTTCAGGTCTAATTGGATTTATATTCCTGAACTCTCCTCTCTCTGTCCCCATTCAATGATTCTAGAGAAAAATACCTAGAAAAGTATTCATTATTCTGTGCTTAATCACACCCGGCGACACATTATCATATCTCAGTCTTTCCTGAATTGGGTTCAAAAACTCAAGTTTGCCAGCACAAAGGAAGTTAGCATTTTTTCCTTCCTTGAGATTATTCCTGTCAAGTCTCTATTATCTAAGGTAAAATGGAACTCAAAGGTAATTTTTAAGAAAGAAGAAATGCTATCAGAAGAACCTCACTTGTGATCATTAATCTTCTCTAATATCTCTACAAAGTATTTTCCCTATAAGTTTGAAATGGCATGACATTTGTAAGTGGCCATACAAATACCAATATATTTGAGAGTATTTGTTAAAATGCAAATATACCCACATCTAGCCTTCTTATTTCAAACAGCAGGCAGAATGATTCTTTCAAAACTTAAAATGACCACGATATCCTCTTGCTTTCAACCCTTCCCTGATTCTCTTCATATTCTGAATACAATTTAAAGTCTTTGCTCCAGCTACAGTGTGCCCCAGGGAAGCCATCCTCTACCTCTCTCCCCCTCCCAGCCACACTGGCCTCTCTCTGTCCCCTGAACAGTCACCACACCTCGCTGGCCCTCCTCTTGAGATGCTATTAACCCACCTGTTTTCATGGCTCACTGGCTAATTTACTATAGTTCTCTGCTCAGAGGGCGCCTCCTCAGAGAGGCTCTACCTCGCGTCCCCTTCTTACCTGGACTCCTTCTTCACAACACTATCTGTTCTACTCCATGGCATTGTTTGCCTATGTATTTAGAGTCTGTCTTCCTCATTAGAATATAAGTTTCACAAGGGCAGAGACCCTAATTTGTTCACTGGTGTTAACTGCGGCACCTAAGTGAGAATTTATTCCCAGCAGAAACAGAATTGTAAAAGGCAAAGTGAATCTTAGAGGTTGTGCATCCTTCACAGTATTTTATTGACCACATGAAGAAACTGAGGCTCAAGATCAAATGAGTTACTCAAGGTCACAGTTAATAAGCAGCAGAACTGGATCTTAGTTACACTTCTGGCCCAATACACTTTGATTATAAGAAACAAACATGAAGGAAGGGGGATGCCCATGCCGACTTCCAACTTTTCAGAAATTCACACTTTTTGTTTTCCAGAAGTCTCTCTGTAAAAGCTGTAATAGTTTTTCATCTCAGTTTATTTTTGTTTTCCTCCCATTCACCAAGAGTAAGTCCTAGTGTGATTTTGCAAATCCCAGAACGTGAAAGCTAACAGGGTGTGACAGCTGGTGTGTCCCATGCTCCTCACACTCAGTGGTCTGTAACAGGGTAAATGACACAATTACCTACTGTAATTACTGCTGCTGACAATACAGTTTCCCTGGTGAACGCTTTATGAAATTCAGAACTGCTTTTCTTGTCAATCCGATCCAAATCTCTGCCTACATATTTTGGGCAATATTTTTCTAAATAAATGTATAAAAATTAAAGCCCAAATCTAAGTGGACATTTATTACTTGGCATAATTCAAGTATCGTGCTTGCATTCTGCTCTCATCTAATTTTTTTTTGCATGGAAATGCAAATCTTTTTAACAAAGTTCTGCTTTAAATCAAGAATCTGTTCTCACTGGTTATAAAGCACACAAAATACTTCACAGAAAAATAGATAAACTAAAAGAGTCAGAACGGAATAAACAAAGCATTGGCCAAAATCCTGGTCTACAGCAGTCTGCTCTACAAACTTGCTACTTATTTCAACTACAAAGACACTTGAGAGTACATACAGACACAAACAATTGTAATAGTTGACTGTCCTAAGTTGGGCTGCCAGCCAAAATCCTTCACCAATTATAGGTAGGCTGTCAAAATAAAAAATAAAAATGCAGGGGTGCCTGGATGGCTCAGCGGGTTAAGCCTCTGCCTTCAGCCCAGGTCATGATCTCAGGGTCCTGGGATCGAGCCCCACATCGAGCTCTCCGCTCAGCGGGGAGCCTGCTTCCCCTGCTCTCTCTGCCTGCCTCTCTGCCTACTTGTGATCTCTCTCCTCTGTCACATAAATAAATAAATAAATAATCTTTAAAAAAAAATGCAAAGGGACACACTAGTCTGCAGATATAACTTGTTTCACTTTTCTTAAGAATTAAGTGCAATTACCAAATTTCCTGGATTGAATATCTTAAACTTAGTATTAAAAAGCGTCCCACTTAGGAGAAAGGAGCACAAATTCTTTTTGCCGGCACAGTCAAGGAACACACTCTTTTCTCCCCGTGGAGAACACCAATATGTTAACAAAAGTACATTAGCAACCAGATGATTCTGATTTTGCAAATAAGTAGTTCCTGCTTTAATGATGCAATATATTCCTGGAAACCATACCAGAAGGCTGATTATCATTAAATGGAACTAATCATGTTCTTATTGGCTTCACATGTTCTACCATGGTCTGGCATCATCAGCAGAAACCAAAGAATAAATGGGTGAGGAGGTCAAAAGCAAAGGACGTGTGCCTGATAATCAATGTTGAATGTGCTCAGTGTGAAAAGAGGGCTGATATGTAATTCAAGTACAGGGTGACTGGAAACAGTGATCTTTATTCCAGAGCGACATAAAAGAATCGGATCCATCTTAACTTTTCAATTTAATATTCTTGTTCTTTGTAACAAATTAGGGGAGCTAAGTGTTATCCAAACCTCAAGATGGAAGCGCTATATGAATATCAAGAACGATGAGTCAAGATAAGGATATAAATCTCTGTATACAGAGTAATGTACTCAGAGGAGAAAATTTTCCATTTTAAAATATAACAACATGCAATGTTAGTTAATGATACAATCAGTGTTGGAGAATCCCTTTTGCAAGTGAAAGCCATGGAAAATCAGTAAATCCCACCTGAATTTTTTAGACTCTACTATTATCCAGTGGTTGCTAAAGAACTGCAGCATACCCATCCATAAGGTAGACCGTGGTAAACCACTGCTACTTCCCATATGACACAATCAAGGTCAAAATGCAGTCTCATGCAAGCTGAGACGGAAGTGACTAAATCTCATTTCCATTTCCTATCCCACTGTATCTATATCACTCTCCCGGCCTGAGAAGTGCCCTCAGTTATTGGTCAGCATTTTGTTTCAGGCTGTTTGGAACTGGTAATTTCTCTACCTGCAATGTTCCTCTGCGGGCTCTTCCACCCTCGTGACCCCAGTGAGGCCTTTTCTGATTGCATAATCTCAGTAGGTCCTCAATGCTGGTATCCATAACACAGCTTCCTAGCAAACAGTTAGCATTTGATAATACTCATCCACTTGTTAGTTTACTACTCCTCTACCCCCTGGATGGTAAAGTCCAGCCAGAACTGTGTGACTAGCACTGTGCCCAGCCCAGAGCAGGCTTTCAAGATATGAGCTAGATTAATGTCTCCTTCAGACGAAAGGGCTTTTTCCCCTCTCTCTATGCCTTTTATCACACTTCAGAATTTGAAATTTTCTAGGTCTGGAGACTAGTAAATATGCAGCTGAGAGCTAAGACTAACAGCTTCTCCATTCAATGTAGAATAACTGTATAATATCGGGCTTTTATTTGAATGCAGTTACATTTCAAGAGACATGATATTTTATAAAGCATATCTAAATTTGGATCAAAAAAGAGTCCAATAATATAATTTCACTCTACTGTATTAATTTTACTTACAGGTGAGAACTATTTCTATAGAAATAGTCTAAATTACAACTTTCAAATTGAAGTATGAAAGGGTATAATTTCAGTTTCAGCATATTAACAGAGTCCACTGTAAAAGCAAAATAACGGATTGGTGGAGTTTAGTGTTATCTTTTAAAAAATCGCTTGGAAATCACTTCAGAAGAATTAGAAAAACAAGTTTATTGAAGAAATATTTCCTATTGATGGGATTATCTAGTCATAGCATTAGCTGAAACCAGATTGATGTTTAGAGGATTAAAATATGAGGACCCAGTTACAGAAATCCTGTGTTTAAGAGTAGGACACAGGGTTGTGTTGTCCTGCAGTAACGAATTAGAGGCGAGAGCATCACAAAGATGCCAGAGGCAAGCTGGTTTGGAAATGCACAGATGTTACCTTCTTAGTCACATTACTACAAGGTCTTCATGGACCAACTCAGCATTTCAAAGAGGGATTGGGCACATACAATGAAATAATACATGGAAACTCTGGCACTTCTGGGTTAAAAGGTTATTTTCCTCATTCATTCTTATGAATACTATGGTAATTGAATAAAAATGCAGGCTGAAAATATTTATTAGCAAATCTCTTCCCCCAGACATCAGCAGCAGCCACACAGGCTGGCTTGCATTATCTTCTATTTGCCGACACTGTCATACATTTTCAACTACACTGCAATTGTTATTTCCTAACCTAGACCTAGGAGTACATGAAGGTTTTAGAATACCAGTTTCCTTTAGAAATTTCTCTCTCTCTCTCTTTTTTTTTTTTAATTTGGGAAGTTTTTTATTTTTGTACAAATGACAAGGTTTTACGCCAAGAATAATCAGTGAAATAGCACAAATTTACATTTGTGACGAATGTTAAAAAAATAGAAATTTCCTTTCTAACCTGCCTTTATCCTCCTGAAAAAGATTCCCATAAATAGTACTGACTCAACAAAAAAAGTATCTTTTAAAAAGACAGGCCTAATTGATCACATGTTATAATAAATAGTGAAGCACAGATACGTGGTCCTATGTTACTAATAACCATATTCATTATGTTGAGGTTGGTTCTTTATCCGTACAGCACCAACACTTACATGCATATTTTGTATATTTAAAATTCTACTACTTTGGGTATATATAATTTATACTGGTATAATTAAATAGAGTTGGTCTGACCAGGAAAACGCTTCATCATTTGGCTGGCATTTATATTCAAGCTATATTTAGCTACTACTTGTTGAACTTCTACAATATTTGAAGTACCATAACATGTGGTTTCCCTTGTCCTTTGATTTAATTCTCACAACGACCGTGTGAAATAGGTATTGGTATTGTTATTTCCATTTTCAGACGAGGTAAATAAGGCATAATGAAATTCATCTAAGGCCACAGACTTTGAATTGGGGGAGCTAAGATTCAAAGTCAAATCCGTTGAATTTTTTTTTTTTTTTTTAAGATTTTATTTATTTGTCAGAGAGAGAGCAAGCACAAGCAGGGGGAATGGCAGGCAGAGGGAGAAGCAGGCTCCCCGCTGAGCAAGGAGCCCTATAGAGGACTCAATCCTAGGACCCTGGGATCACAACCTGAACTAAAGGCAGATGCCTAACGAACTGAGTCATCCAGGCATCCCAGATCTGTTGAATTCTAAGTGTGAACTTCTAAACACTCAAATAAGTTAAGACCTAACCAATCTAATTATCTTCTTCTTTGAAATGTTGTTATCTTATAAAAAGTAAATATGCTACCCCTTAACTGTCCCAGCCATATGGCCACACTGTGGATTTGGTTACCACAAGGCACTATTCCAATATTCGAGATCTTACAGTTGGTGTTTCTTGTGGGTTTCACTCTGGAACTATCATGTCCTATTATAAGGGTCCCACTTTAGGATGAGGTTTAACTAACACACATCAACAGGAGAGTCATAATGAAGAGACTCATTAGGAATAATAAATGAGGAAAGAGTTATTTTCATAAAAAGGATACTCCCAGAGATTTAGTAGTCTTATGCACATTTTTTTGAGTATTGTTGAATGGAACCAAGATTAGACATGTCCTGTGTTCCAAGGGGCAAAATAAGATTGGCCTAGTTAATCCAGAAACACAGTATTTATTCCATGATAACTTCATTTGTATTAGCCCTCTTGCCGAAAAACCTCTTTCTTCACTCAATTCATCCAAATTATATCATTCCTAAAAGACCTAACTCATATTCCATCACTTTAACAAAAATGTTTCTGATTGAGACAATCCCCATTGAATTCCTCATTCTCAAAACTCCTAGGAAATATTATATTGGCTTTTTTTGATTGCTCTTTTTTTAAAAGATTTTATTCATTTATTTGATACATAGAGAGACACAAGTGGGTAGGAGGGTCAGAGGGAGAGGGAGAGGCAGATTCCTCGCTGAGGAGGAAGCCTGATGCAGGGCTTGATCCCAGGACCCTGGGATCACGACCTGAGCCAAAGATAGATGCTTAACCAACGGAGCCACCCAGGCACCCCTTGATTGCTCTTATTTGTTATAAAAACTTTCAAACAAACTAACCTCTTTGAGAATTAGTTAGGGACCTGTATCTTTTGAAAATGAAAACAGCTATCTATAAACGTTACTTTAAGTAAATTAATAAAGTAGTAAAAGCAAAAGATCGACACATTATGGGAAAACACACTTAAATATCCCAAGGGTTAAGAAAGAATCCCAATGGAAATTATGAAATACTTGGAACTAATGATATATAGAATACTACATATTTGTGGGATGTAGTTTAAGTAAAGATTACATAGAAATTTATAAATTTAAATGCATTCGTTGAAAAAAACATGGCTTTCAAAACGAGCAGACATGGGCACCAGTATATATAGTGTGATTTTAGGCAAGCTACTGAATATTCCAATGCTTTACACTCATCACTTATACAATAGGGCTTATAATTCCAAACGTATTACATTGTTTTGAATATTAAATAACATATGTAAAGCATCTAGAACTATGCTTGACACATTGGAGGAATTAAAAAGCAAAAAAAAAAAAAAAAAAACCCAAAAAACCAAAGTGATTTAGAACCGACAATTTACCAATGGCATGAATACATTTAAAGTAAGAAGAAAGTGGCTGCACCAGTTTGCATTCCTGCCAACAGTGCAAGAGGATTCTGAGCAAATGAAAGAGAGAGAGAGAAAGAGAGAGAGAGAGAGAGAGAGAGAAGCAAACCAAGAAACACTCTTAAGTACAGAGAACAAACTGATGGTTACCAGAAGGGAAGTGGGTGGGAGGATGGGGGAAATAGGTGAAGGGGTGGAAGAGTACACTTCTGATGAGCACTGAGTAATATATAGAAGAGCTGAATCACTGCATTGTACACCTGAAACTAATATTACACTGTGCGTCAACTAACTGGAATTTAAATAAAAACATTAAAAAAAATGTGTTAAACATGTAAGTAGAAGCCTATGGAAAAAAAATAAAGAGAGGCTAAAGAATGTCTACATTAAGCCTGGATAAGAGAAACTGAAGGAAGTAGAATTTGCTATCTTCCTCCTTCATTATCTGGGGCAAGAACACACTGACCAAAATACACCACTATCCCAGTTTCCTTAGAATCATCTTATTCATTCTTGTTGCTCTAACTACAATTCAATTATCCCTGCCATTTTGGTACCAAAGGAGAATGCTGTACCTAGGCCACAGAAAGCAACAGTCTTCTTGATTACACTGGCAGAAGGGACTACCAGTGAAAATTGTGTGTGTAAGACAATCAGAATAGGGAGAATAGGAAAGAGGATAAGAAAATAGAAGAAAAAAAAAATGAGCCCATAAAGTAGGGGGAAAAACACGCAGATAGGCAAAATAAAAGTTACAATGGTCTGGTTATTACAGGCCAAGAGGCAAGGGCAACAGTGTAAGGGCAACAGTGTAAAGTGCCAGAAAGATATGAGCAAAGGGATTTAAAGTAGGCATTTAAGCATCGGGCTCCTGGCTCACCGGGGAGCCTCCTTCTGCCTCTGCCTGCTGTTCTCCCCGCTTGTGCTCCCTCTCTTTCTCTCTCTCTGACAAATAAATAAAATTAAAAAAATAAATAAATAAAGTAGGCATTTAGGAGGTCATTGATGATTTCCATGGGAGCGAATTCAGAAGAGGAGAGAAAAAGCCAGTTTAGAAGAGGTGAGTAAAGGCAACGAAGTGCTGGTGAATTCAAGTATTTAACCATGTTCTTCACATATTTTATGATGAATTAGCTAGAGTAGGGACCTCTCCATTCTATAGAATGCAAATCCATAGGAACAATTTACCCATGGTAACTAGGAGTCAGTCAGGGGAAGAGAGAAGTCACAAAAGGTAATACTTAACTACTTAAACACTTTTATGTTAAAAATATATAAATGAATATTTACTTGTCAGTCTTGAATGGAGGCCAAGTCTTTTGCTTTGAGTTTCTCAAAGTGTCCCTTTCATAAATCACACCAATTCTGTATTCTGTAGGAGTTCAGCTTTAATTTATTTAAAGTGGAGTGAGAAATTAAAGACACCTGCAGAGCAATCTGAAGAATTGTAGATTTCAAGGATTTTTCCCAATGTTTTAAAGTTCTCTTACCTCTACCTAATTTGATAACACATTTTAAGTGGCTTGACTCAAACCAGTGTTTCCTATATATTTGACTTACTTTTTTTTGTGAAACAACACTCTTTTTGGAAACATTAGCTCATTTGGTGGGTTGGCTAAGTTGTGATGGGTTAAAAGTGTTACTGTATAGGGAAAACTGCTACCTTTCTTTCTGCACTCATTCTATCCCTACAAAATTCTTTACCCTAAGGGAAAATGCATTCAGGTATAATAAGAGGTTGCCTGCTGAAAAGCTCTGCCTTAAAATAGATCTATTAATTGACCACACAGCCTATATATAACTGACGCTGATCCAATTCCTTCTTACACAACTTATAGAGCTATTTTAAATAAGAAAATGTAGGTGAAACACTCAGAAAACTGTAAAGCACTTACAAAAGTAAGGCTAATTATTATTAAGGAGAAGAAAGATTAATACCACTTGTCATTTAGTTTTAACCCTTCTGTTTGACCAACAATTATTTATTGACCATCTATTATATACCAGACATTGCTAAACACTGGATATACAATCATGAAAATACAGACATGTTTTCTGCACTTGTGAGGCTTATAATGAAGGAAAGAGTAATTAAACAGATGGATAGACAAGCCACAGTGAGTGTTATCAAGGAAAGTTTTGGGGGCCCCTGGGTGGCTCAGTGGGTTAAAGCCTCTGCCCTCGGCTCAGGTCATGATCTCAGGGTCCTGGGATCGAGCCCCGCATCGGGCTCTCTGCTTGGTGGTGAGCCTGCTTCCCCCTCTCTCTCTGCCTGCCTCTCTGCCTACTTGTGATCTCTCTCTCTGTCAAATAAATAAAATCTTAAAAAAAAAAAAAAAGTTTTGGATGTTTTGAGAATAACATGATAGACCAATATTAAATTGAGTGGTTCTAGATAACCCTTTAAGATCTGAAGAATGAGTTACAATCAGTCCAGCAAAAACAGGAGAAAGAATTGTTGCAAGCAGAAAGAACAGGACAGGCAAAGCCCCAAATGTAGGCAAGAACCTCATGAATCTGAGGCCTGAAGAAAAGCTGGGTGTCTAAAGTGAGGTGTGACAGAGGCATTGGCATGAGATAAGGCTGGAATGGAGTGGTAAGCATAAGCCAGATCATGCAGGACGCGTTAGGACACATTAAGAGATGATCTATTTTGCCCCAAGAGCAATGGAAAGCCACAAAAAAGTTATTAAAGGTTAAAAAAAAAATCACTATGCAGTAGGGAGAATGGGTTGGAGCAGGGCGAGAATGGAAGCAACGAGGGCATTAAAGGATGGGGTCCTTGACTACAGTGGGACATGCGACATGGAGAGACATGGAGAGAGATAAAATATATTTAGAGGTGAAACTGATAAACTTGCTAATAGATTAGCTTATCCTATTAGTTTGGGGTGGGGAAGAAACAGAAGGCATAAGAGAGATCAAGATTCAAGCCTCCATGAGGATTAGGCCCTATTTACCCCCTAGGGGTAAAATAGAAAAGCAGATATGATTGTAAATAATGATAAAAATGGATAAACCACACACATCCACCTATATTTGCTTGACATTCACGAACCCGTGAAAACTAACCCCTTTGCAGCTTTGTCTCAGCCACTCCATCACATCCCATTCCTGACACACACACAGACCATTCTGAGTTGAACTGGGCCACTTGCTATTTCCTGATAAGGCTTTGAGTTCCTTCACTGCCAATTTCCCTTCTTAAAAAACACTCTTTCCTGGCTAATCTTGACATCTTACTTACTCTTCATAATCACTATGTCCTGACAATGCTCAATCTAGAAAAGAGTCACGTTTGACTTCTCCCTCCCCCTCCTTCTGTACAACCCATATATCACAAGTCCTGAGGAGTTTCCCTCAAAGTGTCAATCCGTCTACTTTTCTCTGTTTCCAGGGCTATCGCCCTTGCCAGGGTCATCATTATCCTCTGCCTACAAGAGTCTCCTAGCCGGTCCTTCCAATTCCACTTTCACCTCAAACCAAACCATTCTCCAAACAGTCCTTGCAAGTATGTCTTTAAAACATAAATTGGGTCGATCCTCTCCTTTGCTTAAAAGACTCCACAGCTTCTAGGATACCTAGACTAAAATCCAAACACTTTCCTTGATTTAAGACTGCATGATTTGGCCCTACCCTATCCTTCATTCTTCCCTCATGACGCCTTTTTTTTGCTTACTATACTACAAGCCTGATGGCTCTTTTCAGTCCCTCCAACATGTTAACCTTTTCTTCTAGCTGAGGGCAGCTTGATACGCCTGGCAGTCAGTCATCTTTTCTCTAGTATCTATCTCCCAAAGGAAGTTATAAGTTCTTTGGGGTCAAGGACTTATTTGTATAGTTTATTACTCAAAGTCCATGCTCAATAAATATGTGCCAATTGTTTCACAAATATGAAAGGGTTAAAAGACAATTTTCATGAACTTTCAAGTTATCATCATCACCACCACCACAGTTTTAATTTACTGGACACTTACTATGAACCAGGAACTATATGAAACACTTTTCACTGAGTCTTTACAACCACCTCACAAGGTAGAAGCTGTTATCCCAATTGTAATAATCATGACAACACTAAGGCTGAAGGGGCAAATATCTTGCTCATTGTTATTCAGCAATTAAATAAGAGAGCTGGGATTTTAACCCTGATCTGTCTGTTTCTACAAATAATTAGTTATTCCACCATCCTGAATGACCAAGAGCTTTAAATGAAGGACTTAATTTTTCTCTAGCTTTGGAAAAAGAAATATTTTAACAACCCAAAATTTGTAAAATCAGTACATGTGTGATCAGTTTCTGCATTCTCTACATTGTTTAGATATCTTATGCTGATAGTGCACTGCTTCAGTTGCTATTTTGGGAACATGGTTGCCTAGCAACAAGCATTATCAGACTGAATGATATTCCAGATTGTATTTTGTTATAATATAGTTAACATAGTATTTATAGAGAAATACTTGAGGAACAACACGGGCAAATTTAGTGCAACGTATTATAAAGCAGGAACTCTACAATAAAGCATAAACAATAAGGTGGAAGCTTTTCTTTTCAGGAATGCTTTAGTTTCCAGATACTTTCAAGTCATCAAATGTATTTGGAATCCAACATGGCTGGGGGTGACAACAAGGAACCGAGGATGGTAAAACTTTAAAATTGAACCAGTTAAGAGTAGTGGGGCTGGCAAGAACTATGTTTACTTTATAAAGGGGGAAAAACTGCTCCACAGATACCAGATCCTATCCAAAATTCTCACATCTACCTGCTCTTGGAACCAGATGTAACTGAGAAGGAACATATGGCTAGCTGCACACAAAGCCATCACCACTAGCAAAACAAGCAAAACAAAGCACGTATCTGAAAAATAGTGACTTCAATACTATCATCTTCTTACATGAAAAATAAATTAGTGGGGAAAATACGGGTACATAATACGCATCCAAAGCATGAACCAGGAACAAGGCGAAGGGATCTCAACTCCTTATCAACTAAATCATATTTCTCTTCCCTCAGTTTATTTATTAAAACATTCTATTTTCAGAAGTAAGTGATGAAGTTAGTTGTAAAATTCAAGCAAATTTACTTCTTGATAAAAAGGGATTTGAACAAAATGCAGGATAATGAGATGATTCACTTGTTTGCAAGACATCTAGTAATACCAGTGTCTGACATAAAGCTCATCTCCCCTGATGACTTGAGAGGCAACCTAAAACCATGTTGATTAAAATGCCCCTCTGAGTACTGACGTGTTCTTCAAAAAAGTAGGGAGAAAAAAATAAATTATAATAAGAGGGAAAGGAAAGAAAAGATATAATAAACAGAGTAAGGTGACAGAATTGAAAGATCCCAGGATTTGCCATCTGAAAAGCTAGTCAGGGGCCTGGTGTTTTAAAATTGTGAGGCCCTGTACCAGTTTAATTTTTGGAATCAAAATTTTCTTCTCTGTGAAATGCAGATAATATTGCCTTCCTTGCCTAATTCACAGATTTCTGTGAAGCTAGAAAAGATCGATCCGTGAGGTCACTGTTGTACTTTCTCACGGCTCAGTGTATGAGTCCCAAGGGATGGGTGTGGGCAGAGAGAATAGGCTGGTAGTTTATCATCTAGGCAAGGGTTTCCAGATGATTCTTAACTTGATGATTATGCTATCCGACCTGAAAAACACTTTGAAAACTCATATAATTTATCAGAAATCGATGAGAAAACATCAGCAGCCAAAATAAATAAAAGGATTCCAGGATATGGGCACACACTTCACAAAAGAAAACAAAAAGCAATATATATGCATGATGGAACAATATTCATATTATAATAAAAGACATTAAAAAAATACCAAGATGTATCTATCTTTGTATTTTTGCACACCTGTAAAATTTACAGGTAAAAAAGGAAAAAGCACCAGTACAAATAAAAGTTCAGACAACCAGGCTTCTCATATACTGCTGGTAGGAATATAAATTGTTAAGAACCCTCAGAGGGCAATTTCATATATATATATATATATATATATATATATATATATATATATATATACACACACACACACACACACACACACACACATACATACACATACACACACACATATGTATATATATCTCAAGTATTTATATAAATATGTATATATATATATGTGTATATACATATATATACAAGACATAGAGGAGGCTGAGACAAAGTAGGAGAGGTGACATTAATAGAGTGCCTTAGACTTGGATAATGAGAGGGAGACAGAGACAAGGGTCTGGATTTGAAACTTTGAAAACCTAAACAAAGAACATGTAGATGAATTGAGTGTGGAAGGAATCAGGAGTGTCCTCAATGCCCATGGCTTTAACAAAAGTGTGGTGGTTGAGGCCAAAATGAGTTAGCTATCTTAGGTATTAAAATGCACAGAACTTAGGCCTAATCATTCCCTTTCTAGAAATGCATCCTAAGGAAATTATCAGAGAGGCTTACAAAAACTCCTGCACCACATATTACCTGTGAGACTGACATTTTGAAATTAAAATTTCAACCATATATGGATGGCTAAATAAATTAGTTTATCTACTTTATAGGATATTATGCTACCATCATAAGTTATATTGTAAAATATTACTGATATATGAGATTAATAATTTAAAAAGATTAAAAGTATGATAGTATGATTCCAATTTAATTTAAAAAGATACACAAAAAGATACATTGCATACACAGATAAAAGAAGAAAACTACTTCTAAAGTATTGAACAGCAGTATCTCTAGAAGATGGGATACTGGGAGATTTTAATCTCCTTCCTCCTTTTTGGGCTTTTCTGTATTTATTTTACTGGAGATGCTTATTACATCTCTATCAGAAAAAAAAAATGAGTCATATACAAAAGAAAACATGTAGCAATATGAAAGCAACAAATTTAGGGTTTCATGTAAATATGATACACGTGAATTCACCAATGTCAAGCTTTTTCAAATATATGTGTTTGTTTTCCCTGAATTTCAGTAGGGTTTCTATGGATAAACATTATCTGCATTCATTTGGGGTTCTGTCATGTACATAAGGACATAGAAATTTTGCAAAATTAAAAAGAAAAGCTTATCTGTATTTTTAAAAATACTTAGAAGACATTTAAAAAGGTTAGAAACATGGGTAAGAGTTTTTACTTGGAACAGTATCAATAAATTCACCAGAGAATGTATAACCTAATCAGTGAGATGCCTGAGAGGATAAAGCAAACTAGGAAGGAATAATACCAGAAAAAACATTTGGGTTGAAAGTGCCTCAAATTTGCATTTACTACTGATACAGAAGATTCAGCTATTGATAGACTAGGAAGGCAGAGGCTAGATGAACAACCTCATTCTATTCCTCTGCTGGGATAATCTTGGAATAACACATTCAGGTCATTATGTTGCAGTAGAAGAAAAAATACGGACATAAGAGGTTTGGTTTAGTAAAGAGCAATAAACATGAGTAAGGAGCTAGCACAACTGACAGGGAAATGAGCTCACTGTGTGGCATGTGACTGAGTTTAATTTTGGATAATATACCCGAGAAATTCTAGGCAATGGAGCTAAGAAATGACAAAGAACCACAGCAGCTACCTCCTAGTATTTATAAGGCATACCCTGAACTTCTCCTCACACAGAAGCAGGGAAATATGGCACCTGGACATAACAAAGGAGGAAAAGTCTCCATTGAATTCAGGCTCAGCTTTCTGGTGAGCTATGTGATCATCGGTCTTAGGAAGGCACTAATAAACCCGACACATATCCTATACCAGATGAGATAAAGTGTATACATACACAAAATTCCATCTTACCTCATATACTTTGTATTACTTATAACTCTGATGTGATGTGCTTTTGATGCTCTTGGTAGTTAATCAACACATATTTGTTGAATGAATTAATGAACTCAGATATCTACTGATACTCATTCAAATCCCAGAATTGTTCAGGGAACCCAGTGATGAACAAAGCAGAACCAGGAGACATTTTCCCTGCCTTCAAGGAGCTTATAGGAGCTAAGGAAAGATAGGCAAGAAGTAAGAAAAACACACGGAGGGAGGTGTGTGTATTAGTTTCTGAAGGAAACATAGCAGCTAAAATGATGGGGAACCACAGGGCATGTGGAAGAGGCTATTGAGAGTGGACATGCAAGGAATATTTAAGTTAAAACCTAAAAGATAAGGAAGAGCCAAATGTACAAAAGGAAAGGGAGGAAAGCGTTTCAAGTAAAAGAGACAGGATATAGGACTGAAGAAGAAAGAGGTTTGGGATTTCTTCCAGGACATAAAAAGAGGCCAATGAGCTAAATATAAGAAGCAAGACATACAGGAGACTGAGACAAGGTAGGAGAGGTGACATTAATAGGGTGCCTTAGACTTGGATAATGGGAGGGAGACAGAGACAAGGGTCTGGATTTGAAACTTTGAAAACCTAAACAAAGAATATGTAGATAAATTGAGTGTTGAAGGAATCAGGAGTGTCCTCAATGCCCATGGCTTTAGCAAAAGTGTGGTGGTTGAGGCCACAATGGGTTAGATTGACAGAGAAATGTTTTCTTATACTGAATTCCAACATGCTCCTTGGGTACCATAATCTCTTCTATAGTTGAATAATAGAATAGAATATCATAGTATCTGGTTAGGCGTAAAGTATTTTACAGCTGTTGTGGGCACTTCAAAAATACAGTATTTTTAATCTCGACAATACCTTTATACAGTGGGTATAATTTCTCCATTTTACCAACAGAGAAAGAATCTCAGGGAGGTAGAATAAACTGGTTAGTAAGAGACGGGTTTCTTCATACACCCCTCACCTCCTAACTCCTAGCCAACGTTCCCCCTCATTTCTTCCCCCCCACTTTGCATCCATCCTTATAATTTTATACAAGCAAATGACCAGAGCACATTGTTTATAACTGTTTAGCAATTTTTTTGTCTTTATTATAAAGTCCCCAAAGGTATAGGTTTTACTTCTATTTGTATCATCGACAGCACTAGGTACAATCTCCAAATAGCAGTTAATAAATATTTTTTAAAAACCACTATGCCAGGCACCGCTGTCAACTTCTCACATAGGTATTAAACTCACCCAATCCTCACACTCAGTGTGAGGTAAGTATTACTTCTCTTCCCATTTTATAGACGAGGAAACAGAGGCACTGAGAGATAAGTCACTTGCTGAAGGTCACGCATTTAATAAGGTGCACAGTCAGGATTCAAACCCAGGGCGTCTGGCTCCAGAATGATGTGTGTAAATCATACTATGTCTACTGAGTATGAAGGAAAGAAGACAACTTGAGGAAAAAAGCCAGAGGAAAACTTGAATAAATGGAGCTTAAAATCACTCTTTATCCATGCAGTCAAAATACTACTGGAATACTTAATTATCTCCTCCCTGAGTGGTCCTACCACTTAAAAGCTTACAAATGTGGGATGTTATTTAAGCTTCTTTCGTTCAGTTCCTAAATAAGTAAAACGGGGATGGTAATGGTATACTGATCTGCAAGATGGTTAATATGATTACATGTGAAACTGCATATAAAGGTTTAGCATTGTGTCTTGCATACAGTAAACATAAATGTTAGCTCTTGTTATTAGCACCTATTATGTATGGGGGCTCAATAATTAGTCATTTAATGAACGCCTGGCTTTATTGGTTCTCCTGGAGAGGACATACCGAAGTGCAATAGCACGCACACATTCTAGAAAGAATATGAGGCTACTAGAAACCAAAACCATTCAGAGAAGTGCCAAGGAGTGGGGAGCAGCATCTCCTACAATTCTATTTGGCATCATCTCTGATATATAACCTAATGGACAGATCCGTACTCTGGGGACAGTTTCGCTTTCCTTAAAATGATGGAAGAAAAGAATAGCCAAATGTTATTTCCTCTTCTTATATGAATAGGGTTTCCTCACTTATAATAATTGAGAATTTGAGCAAGTTACTCAGCCTCTCCCATACACAGCTTTCTCATCTATCCAGCAGGGATATCTGCAGCACGCGGTTATGTTAATTAGCTGCCTAGCACAAGGGAAGCATTCACAAGATGATAGCTACACATTCCAACTCTAAGACCAATGCTGTCTAAACCTAAGACTAACCCTTGAAACTACCGATGAAACTCCTTCTGAAAAGACAAAATGCACTGATCAGGTGAATGCTTTAGCCAATCACTTGTGTGTTTTCATTCTTACAGAGATAGGATATCAATTTTAATTAATTGATTAAAGAAATATTTATGAAATCCACCAAGTCTTACTCTCTGGGGGTGGGGATGAAAAAGACATAAAGGCTGTCTTCAAGTAACATGTAATTTAATGGGAGAAGACAGATGTGTAAACTACAAAACCACTAAACCAAACAGATTTAATTAAGAGCTATACAAATGCAGATGAAAAAAATCTATCGAAAATGTCACACTGTGAATTGAAAGGTAAATACTAAATCCACTTGAGCTTCATGCTCTTAACTGATAAATAACTCACATTTTCTAATGAGAAGACTTGAAGGTACTTCGTACAGGTGAGACCATGTTTACTGAGGCATAGAAGGTGAGTAGCATTTAATAAGTAAAGAAAAAGGTTTAAAAAAAAAAAGCTGTTTAGGCCAGTAAAAACCACATCCACAAAGACATTCTCAGAGAATGGTATAATAAAACTTGCCAAAAGGGAATAAGA
>CM052897.1:61062214-61111872 GCA_028534135.1 Potos flavus | reverse complement strand
TAGATCACTTCAGGGAGTGTTCTCTATTGAATTCTTACAAAGTGAAATATGGTTTGAATTGAAGTGCTAAAATCTCCGATGATCAGAAGTCAGTTACCTCTTACTCCCTTCTTCCTCCCAATCCCCCCAAAAGCTAAGACCTTTAGTTCACCCAATCTGAGAATGGGGGCTGGAGTCAATTTTATTAGCTTCTGTATTATAGTGTGGTAGCTTATCAAGTTTTGCATTGCATTATTGTACCTTAGCAAGTTCCATTATAATAGTTTTACAAAGCAGAAGCCGCCTATGGTTTATAGAAGGGGGTAGTTGGACATGAAGCTGGAAAGACAGACTGCTTTGCTAAACTGTGTGAATGTTATTTTGTGGGCAATGAGAAGTCACTGAAGTTTCTAGAGAGGGAAATTACTACACTGAATAGGAAGGTAGAGCCACTGATAAAGTTAAGGTCATAATGAGGCAAAAAATTACACACAGTGAGACTGTCAGTAGAATATACCTCAAATGTCCAGATAAAAAACAATGAAGATTTGAACTGACATAGTGACAGAATAATTATAATGCCAACTTACATTTTTATAATGCTTTGAAAGGTTTTCAGCACTCTATTATGTATAGTCTTACTATAAAAACCCACACCAACAAGCAGACTAACGAGTAAGGACAATGTAGATTCAATCCTTCTCACTTCATCTGTCTTCATCTCTCATTACCTCTCATCACCTCTCATCACGTCTCATCATCATCTCTCATTATTATCTCTCTCTCTTTAACTTTTTAAAAAGTTTTTATTTATTTGAGAGAGAGAGAGACAGAGACAGAGATAGTGACAGAGATAGTGAAAGAGAGCAGGAGCCGAGAAGAGAGGAAGAAGCAGGCTCCCCAATGTGGGGCTAGATCCCGGGACCCGGATCATGACTTGAGCTGAAGGTAGATGCTAAACCAACTGAGCCACCCAGGTGCCCACCCCCCTCTTTTTTTTTTAAAGTAGGCTCCATGCTGGACATGGAGCCAAACACAGGGCTTGAACCCAAAGGGCTTAAACTCACGACCCTGGGATTAAGACCTGAGCTGATATCAAGAGCTGGACACTTAACTGACTGAGCCACCCGGTGTCCTTCACGATTCTCTCTCATCATCATTATCTCTTCTCTTTCTCTCTCTCTCATTCTCCTGCCTCCCCATCCCCATCCAGCATCTCAACTGCCTCTCTATTCTGGAAACAACATCCATTGTGTGAATCTAGGTAGGAAGCAGGGCACCCCTCCCACTATGGAAGCCAAAGAAGTCAAGACATTTTCTCCCCCAGCCAAGCTTCTGCCACTTGGCAAATACACGGCCATGTGACATAAACTAAAACATTTCGAGCATAGAATGGGTGATGGGAAAGCAAAGAGATCACTAGCATTCATTTTCAGTGCTATGCAGCATCCTGCAGTGGCCCCCCAGCAGCAGGGGTGACATGTTATGATCCCCCCCTCCTGAGAAAACTGTTACAGTGTAGAAGATTCCAGAGATGCCTTGGTCTCTGTACATTTTCAGACTGCTCTTTAAGCTTTGTATGTATTCTTTGAGCCCCTTACACGTTTCCAGGGAATCCCTTGAAGCTTAAGACAGCCAAATTTTTCCTATTACTTGCAACTAAAAGCCGTGACTACATATAAACAAGTCATATTTTCCCCGTTTGCTGACAGGAAACTGAGATTCAGAAAGGCTGGGAGTTGCCTGTGATCACAAGGGCAGGTGGTAGATAGCTAGCTGCACTGGGCTCTTGACCCCGTGCACTATTAGTTGTTTATCAGTGGATTCATCAGATTCTGCAGAGAAACGTGGAAAGCTTTACTGCTAGAGGAGGGGCAGATAATACCAAAAATGTGATGTGTGCAAAGAGAAGGCAAACAAAATCAAAAGCATCATTAATATCAGCCCAGCTAAGGCCTACAGCCCCAGGCCCAGCTCCTCCCGCAGAAGACTTACAAACAGTAACACGTCCTCCTTCATGGGTTAACTCAGAGTGAAATCCCGCAAACCAAATCTACATGTCGTATTCCCTTTGGTGATTACATTCTACGTAATATGCCGTCACCTTCTTACAAGACCTTCTTACAAGACCCCCTCTGAGAGATACAACATCTATCAAAGAACAGAGGCCATCAGAAAACAAAACAACATCCAGTAGTCAACAGTTTTATTTCCACAGACCTTTTCAAGTTTATCAACAAATTATATGCATTTTTGGTCCAACCAATTTGTTCTGCTATCCACTTTGCCATAAACTAAAATCTTTAGGAGTTTTAAAAAATTGGTCAAGTATCTGACACTACATTAGAATGGCATAAAAGTTCTTCTTGTGACATTACTATTTATTATAATTTAATTTCACAAGGAAAACCAATACAGATGAGTTCCAAATTTATTGATGTGTCTGATGGTTCTCCTGGGGTTTATGTCAATGTGACTTATGGATTTAGTAAGGTCATGACTCATAGAGAAGATGAAACTTTGACATTATTTCTATATTAAAACATCCATGGCTTAAGATGACCATATTTATGCTCACCCAAATGCTATAAATCATAGGTTGCACACTAAAAATACTCTATTCATGAGTCAGACAAAGTAAATGGCTGAGGCAGACCGGTTGTAAGAATTCTGGTATTCAAACATGAGTTTCCTTACTGGAACTGCTGAGTCTGAGTGACTGGGAGACAAGGTGAACTGGAGAGGCCTTCTAAGAGGGCTGCAGTGATACCAACCCAGAATTAATGGAGAACAATCTGGAAATCTGGCTGGAAATCCAGAAGTGAAATCTTTTGACTGTTTAAATGTTGAGCCATTAAAATGTCCCAAAAGCCAAATATGTTGCCCCTGAAATCCAACTCTGGCCCATAGGTCACTATTTTGTGACTCAGATATAGTCTTGCTGGCATGGAACCTTCCTGAACGAAAATGTCATTCTCAACAACGCTTCATTCCATCCAGAGGGTCTATGGCAGGAGCAACCCTCCAATAACCACCTAAGCCTACAAATGAATTTTTAAGAGTGCTTTCAAAATTATTATCTGTGAATTCCTTCATATTATTAAGTTCAGAACCTTTTAAAAAGGAGGCAGATGAGAAATACACTACATCATCATTTGACTTACTATGTTTGGGGTAAATGTATAGTCTATTACTGCATAACTTTTTGTGTTTATATGGGTGTTTGTGTTCATTAGGAGCAGACTAGGAAAATGTTTTAAAAATAATGAGCATCCTTAACTTTTACACCAAAACCAAATATGAAAAAAGCAACTCAAACATTAAAGTGAGGAATTGGGGCATAACTATGAACTAGATTCCCACCTCCCCCAACAGACTATCATTTCATCTCCCCCATAAACACCCGACTTACCCTAGAATTAACAAAATTGAATTATTGCTCCTCAACAACTGGGGAAGGAATGGGAACTGAGAATCATTTCAAAACATAGTTTGGGACTATCTAACGGAGTTAGCTAGCAATAATAGTGCACAAGTTTTCTTTCATTGCCATAAAAAAGTATTCTAAATCAGTGGCTTGAAACAACATAAATCATTACTTTATACTTCTATAGGTCAGAGGTCTGACATAGGTCTATCAGGCTAAAATCAAGATGTCCACAAGGCTGCATTCCTTTCTGGAGACTCTGTTTTCCACCTTTTCCAGCTTCTAGAGCCTGCTCCTGCCCATGGTCCTCTCTCCATCTCCCAAGCCAGTCATGTTGTAACTTTCTGACCATTATTCCTAGTCACATCTTCCTCTGACAATAGTCAGGAAAGTTCTTTTGGAAGGACTCATGTGATTAGATTGAGCCCACCCGGACAATATAGGATAATCTCCTCATTTCATGGTCTTTAACCTTAATTAGGTCTGCAAAGTCCCTTTTGCCATGTTAGGTAACATATTCACAGAGTTCTGGGGATTCGGATGTGGATATCTTTGGAGGGCCATTATTCCGCTTACCACAAATAGGAACATAATAACAACTCCTACTTATAACTGCTTACTCTGTTCCAGCTGTCACGTTCATTACTTGGCATACTTCATCTCATTTAATTCTAAAATCAACACATAAGGTATGTAATATCATTCTACTTTAAAGATAGGGAGGAACAGGCTAAAAGGTTAGACAATTGCTCAAGATCACAGCCAGTGGATAGCAGAACAACGACTAAAATGTAAGAAGCTAGTATCTGGAAGCTAAAATGCCACAAAATGTTCATGGAGAAGAGGGGCCTAAGGAGATTATGATTTGATTTGGATCAACTAACAGGAGAGGCCCTATGGACCGCTTAGCCATTTCCCATCTTGTTTTTGCTGCTGTTGCATTTCATAACATTTAATGGACACGTGTATGCAAATCTATTGTATAAAAATGCCACAAGTAGCAACTTAATGGTTATGATTTTGTTCTAGAAAAATTCGAAAATCAGCTCTCATCAGTCCACACTGAAAATTTACTTTAATGGAGTTCCAGGAACACCAACAAAGCATTCTGTCATCTTTGAAATGAAATATCGTATCACCTTGATTCTAGGTCTGCACTGATTGTTAGAAGTATCATCCATTTAATAAACAACTTTTGGGAAAAAAGGAAAAATAACATAAGAGAAAAAATAAGGCACTGACTCTTCAACATACATCTCAGTTAGAATGTGCACAGACTGAGTGAAATGTTTCAGAAACTGTAAAATATATCTTAGAATTTTCTACAGGATTTTCTGGCTCTGTCTCTTACAATTCCATTCACACTCAACTTGCTATTATACATGAACCTATACTTTTGTACCTACTTTTCCTCCATCCTGAAATGTTGTCTCTCACTTCTTCCTCTCCTGAAATGTCTGTTTATCCTTAAAAACACTCAATTTAAATGTCATATGGTGATGCCTGCCTGTATCCAGGCATAAGCCCGATTATTCACTGCCTCTTCTGGGCTCCCCATAGCTGTCTGCAACCTTCTTTGGTACAGAATGTACAGAATGTCCCACAATGTACTATAGGGACTCATTTATACCATCTCCATCTATAAGATTAGACAATAACCTTACCATGCACTCATATCAAAGTTCGGGTGTAAAGAAAACCGAAAGGAATATGTGACATCTCATGAGTTTTTCACAATCACTTACCCACAAGTTCTTACATGACACATTTTTATTCCTCTCTCTCTCTCTGTATCCTTATTCCCAACCTGGTGCTGTTATCAGTATTTAGCTGAAGTGGGTAAGTCAACTATAATATTCAATGTCTATAGTAGGCAGCCTTTAAGGATGGTCCCTAGTGATCTTCAACTCTGGATATTCGTGCCTTTGTGTAATCCCTTCCCTTTAGTATGGGCTGCACCTAGTGATTTGCTTCTAGCTGATTTCCGACAGCAAAGGTAATAGGATGTCACTTACTGGCTTTAATGAGGCACATGGCCATGCTGGAAAGGCCCACATGGTAAGGAACTGAGGGGAACCTCCAGGCAACAGCCAGTAAGGAATGGATTACACCAACAACCACATAGGTGAGCTTGGAGAAAATGCTTCCCCAGCCCAGGTGGACACCTTGATGGCAGCCTTATGAGAGGTCCTGAAGCAGAGGACTGTAATAGCAGAGGACCTATTCTATGCCCAGATTCATTGTGAAGCACTAAATGTGCTGCCAAATTTGGGGGTTGTTTGTTACGCAGCAGTAGATAACTACTACAGTGTTATTCCCCTTGATAAAACAACTTCGAGTAAAAGGAATCTTCATAAGTGGTATCAGAAGTTTTACAAAGAAAGTACCAATACTAAAACAGGTGGCAACAGACAAAGTACTGTTGAACCAGTCGGTGTGGCTATCCCTCCCAGCAGCCGAAGCACACAGGAGAGAGAGCGTTCTCAACTCGAGAGAAGAAACTCCCCCTCCGAGCCCAGCCCCATGACTGAATATGACAGTGCGGAGGCCTCCTGGACCGGGGAGAAAGGGAGAGCATCAAGACAAGGCAATGTCATCAGGAGATCACACACCCACCGCGAGATTAGATCTGCAGCAGAACCTGAACATGAACTCTTTTTTCATGGAGCACTGGAACAATGAGGAGGCAGAAGGAAAGTCAAACTTTCACACCGTCTAACAGGTCAAAGCCAACAATCAGAGAGGGAAATGAAAGGCGTCTGTTGAACTTCAACTCCGATAATACTGTCCTCCACAGGTGCCTGTTGCTAAGACACCACTGTTATTATACTCCTGGCATGTATAATCTTTTTATTCCCCCATGTGGGTTTTTGCTTCTATGCTTTTCATACAAAAAAAATCTCAAAATAAAACTCAAATAATACATCTATTTGGGACAAAGGTGAATTAGGGTTTCCTGACTAACCCAGGGAAAGCAGGTGAGGCTGGCTAACGAGGCGGCTCCCGGCCTCTCAGCGCTCAGGTGAGCTTGCACAGAGGCAAGCTCGCGGAGCCGCGTACCACTGAGCGCTCTGATGATCAAACCATGGCCAGGCTGGGGGTCAGACATGGACCCGATGGCTGCACCGAGAGGCTGCTTAAAGGCTCTGACAAGCCTGGAAACTGCTACATTGGAGCTACGATGCTTCCCCCACTCACTGACAGATTCAGATAGCACAGACTCCTTTCCAAGCTTTTCATCTTTAAAAAGGCAATTCAGCTCCCTGAGCCTTTGAGCCTGTTCCATTTTGAGCTGACTGCTAATTGTATGCATGCACATATGTGTTTCAGAAAAGAGATAAGCACATTGCCTTGGCCTCCTCACTAACTGCACAGACATGACTCACTTCTGTTCTCTGCAAGTTTTCTAAACGTGGCCTGAAGTTTTCCGAACATTAACCCTTCCTGGTAACCACACTCCACATTCTCTTCTAGAGGTGTTTTCTGGGTTATGTTTGCTTCAAATTGCCTTTTACTATTACTTCTTTGATTCCTGGGGTTTGGTATTTTCATTTGCTTTTGTGATCATGTTTATATATTCAAATTTCTCAGTAACAACTACACACCGTAATCATATATGCTGAGCCACAGGAAACAAATAAGGTATCTTCTAGCATTAGGGCCCATATTTTAAATTTTAAAACCTAAAGTTGCCCTATTTTCATATTTTGTGAAATATACAATTTTATCATATTTTACAACGGCGAGTCCAGGAAAAGAAAATTTTACAGTGGTTGTTCATAAAAATGCAGAAATCCTTCCCAATAGTCATGGCGACTAGTAGCCAGATGGTAGGATTGGCTGATTGCTGATTGTGATTCTTTAGAAAAGAAATCCTCATATATCCAAGCTTATAAAATCTGCTGTGCTTGAGAACTGAGGAGACTCACTAATTATTTAGAGGTCATACTCTAAGGCCATACTCTGGGCAGATCAGTATCCTCGCAGGGCCCCTGGATGCATGTAGATGGCCCCAGAGCACCCCAATCTCATGCTCATTTGCAAGAGCAGTAGGAACCCCCCATCCTAGGATGTACGACAAATCCACCTCCAGGAGTTTTCTAACTTCCAGAGAAAGTGCCACTTAGTTATATCAAGGTTTCTCTTTTCTTTTTTTAAGCCCCTTTTCACAGTTACATAATAAGTACAGTTGAACAAACAAGAACACTTCGAATGCACCTGCTCCAGCAAAGCTATGTATTTTTCTGAAAAATAATAACTCATTTGAAAAGTAACCAGACAAAAGTGCCCAGTTGAAAAGGTCCCAGGGAAATAAGACCTTTCCTTAAGAGGATAGCTCGTCTAATCATAATTGGAACAACAACAATGATGGTAGCTAGCGTTTATTAAAGGTTTCTTCTGTGCTAGGCATTTTACTAAAGATAAAGTGCCAAGGCATTTTACAACCAAAATAACCTTGTTTATTTAGAATATTTTGTGAATGCTGATATGCGTATTTTCACTTCCTGTTTTTTATCATTGTTCTCTCTGCTCTGCGCTTCTCTGCCCACCCCCATCCGCTCTGCCATTGTCTACACTATCTTATTCCCTTTACTATTTATATACCAGTAATTATCATCATATACACACAGTGAATTATTTGTCTCATTCTGTACTTGTGATTTTAATAAATCCATCAAGAGCTATTTTTAAACAGCTGATAATGAAGTTATTGTCCATTCATACAATAAATTGCCAGCTCCAGTTTAAATTCTTTTTGGAGGAATGCAGAATATAAAGAATACTGTGATTGCTGCCTTTCCAAAATACCATCTCTTTAAAAACTTTAAGCTATTTACCCTTTCTAACATTGCTTGATAGGGAACTTCAAAGAAACACACACACACACACACACACACACACACACACACACTCTCATCATCATCATCATCATCATCTATTTGAGGAAAAGGCACCCATGGGTTACAACTGACTTAAAATCTGCTCCAGGAGCACAATAGTAAATCTTTCTCTGTAACCTTCCGTGCATGACAATAGTATCCAAGACTCTTTAAAATGCTAGGAAACTGATAGTAAAAAAGACAAATGAAGAAAACTTAATATCATCATAAAATTCACAACTCTTTCTCCATAATCACCCAACTAAACAAGCCTGACAAACAGGATGGTAGTGATGATTAAAAAAAAAAAAAATCAGTATTGACCATGTTAGAGAAAAAGAAGTAACTACAACAATAAGATCATAAAATGTAAGCACTAGGAGTATTCAACTCTATAAAAATTAAGTACTTTCAGAAGCAAAATTCCTTGGGGAACACCAGAGGAGGCTCTTTGTTTGACAACAAAAATAAAGTGTCTAGTAAAATTCCTTGTGCTTAGACACCCTCTGGACATTCTGTGACAGGCAACATGGACCAAAGCCAGCATCAGAAGCTTCGGGAGTAACAGAATCAGTCGGGGTCAGCAGAAAGCCTATGGAGGAGGCATCAGGATAGTGTAATTTGAGGGGCCCTAAGGAATCCCCTCTGTCACCTCTGATGAGGACTGAAATTTTACCATTGAAGAATCATTCTCCTGTGTTCATCTAAGAAGAGGTTTCCGAGAAGAGAAAGGAGGAGGAAGAATGGGGGGCAGTGGGTCTTAGAGAGAAAGCCAAAGGCCAATAAAAGGACACAGGACACCATAAAAAGTGAGAGAAGGCATCACTACACAGGGCCTAAAGGAAACTTGAGGGAGAAAAGGGAAAGTATGAAAAAAGTATACCTTTTACAATTTTGATCAGCTAACTCTAAAGCAGCATTTCTCACCCTTGGCACCATTGACATTTGGGTCATATAATTCTGTTATGGGGGCTATCTTGTAGTGAATGTTCTGAGCAGGATGAAGATGACTCAGTTGGAAAGTAACCAGAGAAAAGCTCCCAGCTGAAAGGATCCTCAAGAGGACATTTCCTCAGGAGGAGAGCTAGCCTAATAATATTATTACAGGATGTTTAGCAGCATCTCTGGCCTCTACCCACCAGGTGCCAGTAGCAACTCCCTTCCCCACAGCTGTGATAACCAAAATGTCTCCAGATAGTGTCAAATGACCGCTGGCAGGTAGGAGGGCAAAACTGCCCTCATTGGATAACCACTGCCCTAAAGGATCAATTTTCTCCCTAAGCTGAGCAAGACCTTTTCTATCCCTTCTACCAGTTTGCCCTTCCCAATTTTCTGTTCCCACTCTACACAACAGTGGAAAGATTACAAGCTCATCAACATGAAAAAGGAATTAGAATTCCATTTTTAAATTATAATAATCAGAGCAGAGAGAGAGAGCAGGAAGATCTGACATGAATGCCTTTTCACTCAGAACACTGTTATCCTTTGATAATTCCACAATTCTTGGATTCTGCCTTTGTTTCCGGAGACATTTTATTCTTTATTCATTACACAGACCAGTTCCAGGAAGGAATGTCCAGTAAAACTCAAAAAGATTTGCCCAATTCAATTAATGCTTATATGAGTGAACCAAGGGAGACATTAGTCCAGATCAGTAACCAAGAAACTTGGTTATGCATAAAAATTAAGTTATTTTTGCAATTAGAGATACTGAAGAGTGGGCTTCTAACATCTTGGCTCATGTAAACCAAACCCTTTTCCTTCCCTTCTCTCCCTTCTCCTTTCTCTTTTTTCTGTTTTCCTTCCTTCCCTCCCTCCCTCTTTCTTTCCTTCTTTTTCATTCTTTCTTTCCTTGTAGGTATACCCATTCTTTCCTCTATGAGAACAGGAAAGGACGTGAAAAGGAAAGAGATTATGAAGCATTAATTAGAAAAATAAATAAGTAACACCCTCGCTGGAAGGAAAATTATATTAATGAGTTTAGAATAGATTAAACTGCTACATCATTTGTGCCACTGAGTCATTAGTGTGACTGTATCATAGAGTCGGAGGCCCAGAAAATGGTGCTTTATATTTCTTCTACCAACTTCTGATTCAGAATTATTATTATAAGATCTGTAGGGGAAAAATTCCTCTTGGAATTGAAGTTAATGAACTGAAACAATCTATAGAAAGGCAGTTTAATTACTGAACATTATAAATTAAATGCTGTATTTCTACATAAAATATGAATCTTTCCCTTTATTTATTTTTGTATGGTCACAAACTAAACCCATGGTGAATAATATGAGAACAAAGAATAAGGAAGCTTATCTTTTTGCCCCTTTTTGCCTCTCACTAACTGTATGGCCATGGGTCAGGCAATTAATTTCTGGGAGCCTCAGTTTTCCCACATGCGAAAGTTAAGGCGATTGGACTAGATTATCTTTAAGAATTCTTCCATCTCCAACATTTTATGATCATGGGGAAAATGTAACTCAAGCTGTCTGAAACTGAAAGAAAAAAATAACCTATGCAATTCTACCAGCTATGGAAGGTAATTACACTGTAGCATACGTGATTTCTATGCGAGAGCTACAGGGTTATAAAAGCAAAAAAAGCTTCTTTTATTGATCAAAGCTCTTGACTATAAAGTAACATGTATCACTCTTAGATTCTTCTTTAAATTAGAATGATTCCTTTCCAGACAGGGCAAGCAACTTTGAGAGTCTGCTGGGTTCCGTGCTGAGAATGTCAGCTACGTTAAGGCAGAGGGCTCTTCAACAGGAAGGAGGGGCAGGGATCCCGAAGCAAAACAAATTCACAACTCCAAGAGCTCAGCCACAAACATCAGAGAATGGCTCTGCAGTGGTGTCTTGACATTCATTCTGGAAGGCCTCCCACTGCAAGTATGTGGATATCTATTTCTAAATTCATGGAAAATAAATCCCAATCTTTATCAGAGAAATAGGGTCCAACTCTGTTTTTATGGGAGCTCTTTGAAAAGGTACAGCCTAGATACCTTCAGCTGTAAGGCAAACCCCCATCAGAGGAGTCATTTCTTCGAGCCTTTGGTACAGATGCTAACATTAAAGTGTGCAGGGAGAGATTCAAAGTGGAAGAATTTAAGCACTCATTTCCTCTTACAGGGACCCTGAATATGTGCTGACCCTGGATGGTCTAACATAAAAAATTTTGTCAAAGATTGCCTTTGGACTACAAAATAACATCCACTCCTATTTCCTAGGAAATCCAACTTTCACATATGGACGTAAATTCTCAAATTTGTAGACCTACCCATAGTATAGTGAAAATGTAAGGGCAAGAACTCCTTCTTTAAGTGGAAGCATAGAAATATTGGTGCTAGCTGGAATTCCTGGTGCATCATTAAGGAAATACATTCCATCACCTGCCAGATCTTGAAATTCTTGGCTCTGGTTCTTTAGCACAAAAATCATGGTCTGAACAGCTTTTCTTAAAATGATCTTGGCCTTCATCGGCATTCCTACAAAGGGATACTTCATTTATATCATTAGATACCTTGGAATCTTAATGGAAAATTCTCCCTAAGTAGTCAAAAACAAATAGTCATTTGCGGGATTTTATTTGGAAGGAAAATACACTGGGAGAGGTAAAGCCAAAGCAAAAGCGTCTCTGTAAGGGATGACAGCTCAAGTAGTTCTTGGATTTACAGCCAACAGACAGGCTTGGAATGGAGTGAAGCGCTTGAAAATACCCTGCCCCAAAGAAACACTCCTCATTCAACAGTAGGCCAAATTATGTGTCATGTATTCTTACTTATAATCTTGAACACTTTTTAAGAATATAAGAAAAACAAAAAGAATCACTAGGAAGTAAAAAATGTACAACGCTTTTTAAGGCTTTCATGCCAAGGAATCAGCAGACCTCCTTGAAAACTGCTAGAACTCTTTTTTTAATGACCACATCTCGAAATATCACTCGGAGATGCAGTGGTTTTGCTAAGATTTTTGTTGTTGTTAACAAATACATTGGCACTCAGAATTATTGATATTACCAATAATATAGCAAACTGTGTATTTTATACTCCAAGTATTTATTGAGATTTGTCATTTATATTCTTTTTTTATGTTGAAAAATATCTCTGCAGACCTCCTTCAAGAAACTCTGCCACTCAGTGTGATTAAGTTCTGTCTAATGAAAAAGTGCAGAATTGGTCCCATAATGTGGAAATGTATAGAATAAACTGACAAAAAAAGCAAGAACTTGTAAATCCACTGGCAACCCTAAATTGAATGTATCTTTGGTTATTCTCCATAGTTTGGAAGGTCACTCACTTCTCATTATTTTTTATACCCAACATTTTGTTTTTATATAAATACTATATTTGAATTTAGAGGAAGGACCTGCCCTTTGCTCTAACTGATAAACAAGATATCAAGTAGTATACACTATGGTCGTTGTAATGGAAACTTAGAAGAGTGCACTCTAATACAAAGGCATAAGGTGATACTTTTATTAGAGTCATATTTTTACTGGAGTGTTACAGAGTCTTTTTTTCCTGAAAACCTCTAAGTATTATTTGTGCATCCATCTGATAAAAATTATAAAGTTGGAAGTAGAGTAGAAAGTGACAGGTAGAGTAAAAAGTGACAAGAATAATATTTTTAAGTGCTCTCTGGTTTTATGATTCCACATGTTTTTCTAAAATTTATTTTTTAGATTCTTCTATTTAAAAAAAAAAAGGAAATCCAAAGAAATATTTTATTTCACACCCACATATCCTCAAACCCTACAGTTTCAAGCTACTACTCATCTACCACCATTTTCTTTTATATTCTACAGGTAGGAACTCAAAGAATATGAAGCGAATAAGTTGTCTTATCCCAGGACCAACATTAGACATTACTAACGCTCAAGATATCCAGACGCTGGATGGTACTGAAGAGAGTGATAGTTCATAAAACAAACATAAGCAAAACTTCTTTGATGTACTCAGCTGCATTTCCCAGAGGCATGAAGGAGCTCGATTCTCTTTAATATTCCCATTTCCTAGCACTCCAAGAATCTATTTCTGAAAACATCACATTATTTATCTTAGTCTTCCTCTATACAAAAATCTACTGCCGTATAAAAGAAATATTATTTAAGGGTTGTTTCTTCCATTTGCGATAGAATTCACATAAGTTTTGAGTATAAATAAAGTATAAAATTAGCATAATATTAATTTGGTTCTCTAGTTTTTTTTTTTCCTCTCCTAACAAGGAGTCTAAAACTTACCCAGAGCAAGCAGGTATTCCTTTCCTTAGAACAGATTCAGAACTAACTACCAAATCAAGAAGATATGCTTTTCCTTGTGACTTGTTTTGTTACAAGGGAGTAGTTGTGGCATACTTCCCCAAAAAATTAGAGTTAAAAGGAACTTTTAAAAATAAATTTAAGGCACAGGAATATTTTATTTCATAAACAGTCACTGTTTACCTGTACATGAATAATCATCAATTCTGATGTAGCCAGTTTTGCAGATGCACATGAAAGAACCCGGGGTGTTAACGCACATCGTATTCTCACGGCAGTAATGGCGCCCTTCCGCACACTCATCAATGTCTGTGAAGGAAAAGGAGGGCAAAGAGGTCAACAGTGGCCAATATTCTAGAGTTTCTCTATAATTTTCTTTGGTGGGGAGAGGGCAATGGTTTCCAACTGAAAAGTGATTTTTTTAAAAGTATCCAAAACCTCTCCTTTAATACGAATGTTTGATGTTCAAATGACAGACACCATAAACATTTTTTTCCAATAGCTCTTGCCAGAATTTCAAAGATGTCTGTATATTTCGACTTGCAACATTCTAAATATATTTAGACATTTTCAGTGCATTCATCTACCTGTGTCTGATAAAATGAATCAGGAAGTTACCAATCTGGCTACCTTAGAGTCTTAGAATCTTCAAACTCTGAGTCGATCATATATTGTTTTTTGATTCACTCGCTATTCTGCTGTATACTTGAAGAGACCCTAAGAGGTAAATAAAATATTCACATACACCAGAACTTGAATAACTTCAGTTAAAGGCATGAAACCAATAACATGTAGTTTATTAGGGATACATGTAGAGAGATAGCTACCCCAGTAAGTGTCTGAACAAAGATGAAATTACAATCTAGAGACCTGATATAAATGAGAAACTGTAAAATAGTAATAAGTTGGCATATTGAAGAATTTCCATGGCAATCTACACGCCAAGTTTTGAGTGTAAAGACTTACACATGGTAAGCCAAAACGGGCACTAGTACTAATTGGGAAGAATGTGAATTTTTACAAGAAGACTGTCCTCATTTTATAGCGCCTCTGTGCATGGAACATAAACTATTTTACAAATATTTTGTCATTATTAAATACTCTTTATGAAGGGCCTTAAGGCACTGGCCAGGCATGGTATTTCTCTTCCAGAAGTCTACTTTCTCAAATCCTTGTGGTGAATCCACAAAGTAGCAATTCTCTCATTTGTACTATTACGAGAAATGGATCAATTTTAGGAGATAGTCAGGTGACATACTACTACAGAAGTCATGCTCTTCTGATAACTTCAAGTATGTTCCCAGTCCTGAGAGTATCACAAGAAGTAATTGACATAATCTCAGGAAGTTACAGTTTAGAGCTAAAGGGACCTTGGCAATCACTTAAGCTACCTATTCATTCTACAGATGAAAAAATGGAGGGCTAGAAGGCTCAATTTTCTATTCAACTTCTAAATGAAAGGTAACATGATAAATTACAAACCTCTTAGCATACAAAGCTCTTCCCGGGCTTGGTCCTGACTTTTTCCGTTTTACAGCCTATGACCGCACCCCTTCCTCCCTCTCAGTGTTCTGGCCACACGGAGCTTCTGATCAGTTCTCAGATGGACCATGCTCTCTCATATCTGCCTGTCTCCGTACATGCTGTCCTCTCTATTCCCTCTTTCCCTATCACCAGCCTTAGTGGATCTTGCCCACCAATGGATTATCCTTCAAGAATCTGCTTAAACATCTCTCTGTGAAAACTTCCCCAGTGAAAGTAAAATGCTCTCAATGCAGTGCTCTCTTGGAACTTGGTGTTTCCACTGCAGATTCACCCACTGTGCCTTTATTAACTTTTGTAGGGTTCTTCTCTCCAATAAGCCTCATATACTCCTCCAGGGTAGCGATCATCTATTCGAGTCTCTTAACTCTAGCTGCACATTATACTCATCTGAGATGCTTTTTAAAAACATTGGGTCTTGCGCCAACTCCCAAACCCCCATTCCAAATCTTATTTAACTATCTGTGGTGGAACACAGGCAACAATTTCTTTTTTAAATCTTCTCCATGATGAGTCTAATGCAGGAATCAGCAAAATATTTCAATAAAGAGGTAGACAGTAAATATTTTAGGCTTTGGGGCTTATAGGATCTCTGTTGCAACTTTAGCTCTGTTGTTCTGGCATGAAAGCAACAGTAGGCAAATATAAATGAATGAGCCTGGCAATATTTCAATAAAATTTTATTTACAAAAACAGAAGTTGAATCGGATCTGGCCTGCAGGCCACAGTTGGATGACCCCTGGCCTAATGCATAAGCAGCGTTAAGAATCCCTAAGTATGTAATTCATTTTTGTAATCACAATACCTTATCGGTATTGTCTAGGGTGTCTAGGATATTACGGGGTCAATAAATGCTGCAGAATGAATGAATAAATGTTTCAAGGCTGGTTTAAGGAAGAGCTAAGAATAGATCTCAGATTATCTGACTCCTAGTATAATATGCTTCTCATGATATCATGCTACTTCTAAATGTTTGCACTGGTCTGCAAGGAAAGTATCATATTCAATTACAGCCTAAAAATCAAACTAGAGGCACCCTGGGGGAATATGATGAAAACTCATTTGCTTCCAGGGTCTTAAGATAATAATAGGAATCATATGGGATAATTAATGTGCTCAGCGGGATCGATGGTCTTTAACCCTGCTCCTCCGAGAGAGTGCTGCAGAGAAGTGAAAGTTACTGATGGCCACTGCAGGAGTCCCCTGGGCTTTAGGCTTGTGAACTGGAGGAATGGCCATGAAGAAGTTCATGTGCACAATGGTACAAAGTATTTACCTTTGGGGAAGAAAGAGCCAAGAATAATAAACAACTCAGTGGAGACACATTGGTTATCAGAGGGGAGAATTACTGAGTACACTGTGGTCTCTCCTCAAAACAAGAGTAGTTCCTAATGAGAAACCATATTTCCTGTAGAGTCAAGGATGTGGCTTCAGTGACTTGGGCAGAACTGAGTCCCAGCTGGAGCAAGCATTAATTACAGAAGGCACTGTCCCTCTTTCCAAACAGTATGCAGGAGGTGGGAGCCCACGTTACTAGGAGTAACCACCAAACCTGGCCAACCCACCTCATAAGGACATGAAGCATAAGGAATGAAAACTTTCAGAGTACTAAAGTCCTATGAGAAGAGACAGGAAAAAGAGACAGGGTGATTTCTGTTAAAGGACCCTTTTTACAGCCAAAGTTATCAGATAGTTTGGTTTAGAAGATAAATAGGGATGTCTTGTAAAAGGGTACATGGGCCTAAATACTGTCTCTAATAGTCATCTGTGGTGGGCCTACATCTTACACTGTTGGGAGACATTGGTCAGTCCCATTTTCTTTTGTAGATGTTAGCCTTGAAGCTAGCATATGATTGGAGAAAACACAATGTAAGGTCATAAAGCAAAATGAGGAACTCTATTTAATGTGAAGCCTTTAGGTACTTGAATGGTTTGGATCACAAAGAAATAACTGGATTCATGACCCAGAGATATGAAGTATCAGGAACAGTATGGGGGGGGGGGGGAGTAAAAAACCAAAAAATATAAGTGCAACACTCTATACCCAGTTGCCAGTTGCCTTTCTAAATTTCTCATGTCCCATCTTCAGAAAAGGAAGTCCCCAAAGAGCCTCATTTAAAACTGCAAAGCTACATAAATGTCATTTCTACTTGTACGTGCAGATAATCACAGGCCCCAAAACAGCACGACTGAAAAATGATCTGGCAGAAAATCATGTTCAAACTTAGTCCGGGGTGTATTTTGTTTGAAATCCCAATTAAAAAACTTAATGTCAAATTCTCACGATTCAGTTCAATTCTCGACACGTTTACTGAATGTCTTCTACGCCCGAGTCCCTTTACTGGGTTTTCAGTCATATTGATGATCCTGAGTGGTAGAACCACAGTCCTAGGTGGAGAGTACCAGGGATGGCATTTGCTGCCATAGAACTTTCTACCAGGAAGAGTGAACTGCACAAAGTTGGAAAGAGCTGCCGCAGAAGGTAGCTCCTGCCAAGAGGAAGCATCCAAGTACAGGTTGGACATGTTGTAGAGATTCACGCAAGGGGCACCCTGCTGGACCACGTGGCTTTTAACAACTCGTCCAAAATTCAGTACAAACACAGTTAAAGCATAGGTCCGGCCTTCAGAGGACCTACAATCCTTCTAAGTACTACCATCATTGGCCACATAGGTACCTTCTATGTGTTAAGACCACACTCTAGAGAACAATATCTCTAAGAGAGGCTCATGGTTCCTTGAAAACAGAGGATTGCATGGTCAAATACTGTTTTCAGGACCATTATGTTACTATTTTTCCTCCATCTCCCTCCTTCAAACTTCCACCATGTACATGAGGAAATTACAGGCTCTGAAATATCTAGCCATGTTTTTAAAATGTTCACTCATTAATTTAACAAGTATATAATGCCCTTGCAACACGCCCGAGTGCTGCATTAGGCACCAAAGATAAATTCTAACTGAAGAAATAACACTTAGACAGTAACACTAGGAAGTGATGCATACTATATAATAAGGGAAACATATATAATGTGCATTAAATTGGGAGCAACCAACTTCTTTGACACAGTGCTTTCTCTGTTAGGAGCTTATTAGTGCAGAACAAATTTGGGAATTTATACTTGCTGGTATAAATAATTTTATAAATCTTCCCTCTCCCAACTTGAGGAGCTGATAATGAAATTAAGAAGCCCAGATACAACATGAATAACAGCATAAGGTCCTATATACCAAGTGCCAGAAAAGAACAAGATAGAAAAGAAAAGGATAGAAAAGAGAAGAAAAGGATAGAAAAGGAAAGAAAAGAAAAGAGAAGGGAAGGGAAGGGAAGGGAAGGGAAGGGAAGGGAAGGGAAGAAAGAATGCACTCACTACCAGGACTGGTATTCAGAGGAAAGCTGGTGACTAAGAGCAGGGACAACCAAGGACAATTTCCTGGTTGGTGTGGCAGGGCATGAGGCAGATTTTGAAGAAATAGGTTTAAAGGGACAGACTTACACACAGAAGGAAGAGGCTGCCACAGAACAGTTTCCTGTCAAATAGAGATGCTCAAAGATGAGTAGGAGGACTGTAGACACTGGAGTCTAGTGTAGGCCACATAGGCAGCAAAGACATGAAACACTGAGGAACAATGAATATTCTTTTTGGCTGGAGTTTATGTAGGAAATAAAACAGAAATACAGCTGTGGGAGAGGAGACACAATGGGAATGCACGTCAGTCTCCAACAAACATGAGAAAGGTATCTTCCTTGCTGTGATATGGAAACAGGAAAGCATTTGGAAGGATGGGAGTAGGGGAAGTGGCTTAGAAAAATAAATCTCACGAGAGTTGGTAAAATGGAACAATTGTGGAGCTGAGGAGAGAGGTACAACCAAGGAGAGGAGAAGTTCATTAGATTAAAGTAACCTCCCTAGTCCCAGTTTCTCCATATTACTTATCAGTGTCTGAAAATATCCTATTAAGTTACTTGTTGGTATGTCTTGTTGTCTCTTTCTATTGGAATGTAAGATTCAGGAGGGTAGAGACCTTGTTCTAGAAGAATGGCTGCCCCTCCCTAAAAATCTGCTGGATGAATCAATGAATCCTTTCATGGCTTTTCATCTAGAAGGAGAAAGGATGAGTGTCCTAATTCACACTGGTCTGTCTGGCCTGGAGCTCCACTTGGCAGAGTGAATCCTTTGTCTTCCTAGTACATTGTCCAGGCATTTACTTAGACATGAGCTTTTTGTAAGAACAGTGAACATAAGCCTCTGTGGTAAAATACAGTCTCGCAGGGGGAAGAACACTGCAGTGGGAATAAAGAAGACTGGATTCTAGTCTTTGGCTCTGTTATAAACCTGATAGGCATTTCATCTCTCTGGACCTTAATTTCATCATCTATGAAACCAAAGGCTAGAGGCCTCCACGTTATTACCAGCCCTCATACTTTACAATTCTAACAAAGAGAACACAATTTATATGGTTGCAGGGGAGAACCTGATTCTCCAGGATTTTGTAGGATACACAGTCATACTCCAAGAAACTTAAAAAGCATAAGTAAACTGTGTTTCTTACACTTGAACAACCTCTTTTGCCCCAGGATAATTCAAGTTGATCTATTTTAGAAACCGGAATTTATAAATTCCCTTTTATCCTATCTGAAAGCTGTGGCTGACTTTGTAATTATTAAGAATCACAGATTTTTAGACCTGAGAGAAACTACAAAAATCATCTAACGTAACCACAGTCATTTACAATTAAAGACATGGGAGGCATGTCTTTTTAATTTGTCTAAAGACAAATTAAGAAGGTGGAAGGAATCAGATCGTGAAACTTTCATGAGCCACATTAAAAAATCTGAACTTCATCCTTTATGAAATGGGAAAGGTTTCAGAAGAGGGTTCCTTGGATCAGATCTGGGTTTTTGGAAGATCCCTCTAGCACAAGTTTACACAGTTAATGAGTGGAAATCACAATGACAACACTGATTCCAGACCCCAGATCCCACATTAATGTTCCTTTTGGCTACAGAGTAGTCTCCTTGCAGACTATCCTTGGAGGCAGTGGGCATTCAGGTATGATGCACCCTTTCTCCTGCGGGCTTCTGCCACACAACCTGGCTATCCCCCCTCCTCTCCCCCATTTTATGCTTTGTATGTCACTGATGACATTTTTTGTTTTTTAAAAACATGGTGTATTTCTAAGGCTACAGCATTTTATCTCAATTTTGCCCTGTAAAAGGATTATATAAGCATGTTAATGAACACTACTGCTTTCTTGCTCAGCCAATAAAATCTTGAAGTCCTGCTGTCAACAGCGAGGACTCCACATACTGAAGACGAACACACATCGGTATGGGTTAAAATTGCTATGTCTTGGCCCACCAGCTGTGAAAAACTGGCTTGGCAAAGTTGGCAAAGAGATCAATGACTTAATTCATAAACCAGGAAAAAGCCTAAGTTCTGAGAAATGTAATTCTGGAAAGAGATTTGAGAATAACATTTGGGAAGATAAGAGTATTTTTGAAAATAAAAAAAATTTGCAAGTATAAGTAGGCTGCTCAGTAAAAAATCAGTAAAGAATAAATTAAAATGTCATTTATAAATACGCTAACATTAAAAGGAATTGCAAGCGATCCTATTTTGAAGTCAGTGGCATTAACAAGTTTGTTTACCAAATATTAATTTTTATGTATTAAAAATTGTGTCTATCATGTGCTACTGAAAAACATAATTTTTTGACATCTTAAAAACCATACATTTTCTTCATTCATCTTTTTAAATTCATTCATTGTAAATTGTACAGTATATTTCTCAAGAGTAAAAACTCTAGTATTGTATCATTTTTCTTGCTACTTTTAATAGGATACATTATTCCTAGCTTTAGGATTCCTGCATTTAAAACAGATACACATGGAGACATGCAGTAGGAAAATCTGAGACAGGGTTGAGAGTGGATCATAAAATTATACCTGTGGGAAAGGTGAGATCATTTGGAATGCTAAGGGGCTGAGGAAACAAAAGCATGAGTAGTTTATTCTTGTAAGTAATATTTATTGAATTCTTACTGTTTCCCAAGGTATTAACAACGACAACGGCATAGCCTTGAAGAAGACAGATGTGGTACCTGTCTTTGCAGAGCTACGGTCCTTCTCAAAGACAAGTAATAATTTTTAAAAACGCTGTGGGAATGCGATAAGGATAGTGCACCCGGAACAAAATGTGAGCACTCCAAATCTTACAGTCAAGGCAAGACTTTCAAGAGGGTGTGACATCTACGCAGAGGACTAAAGGAGAAGTAGAGTTAGCCAAGTGAGATGGGAAAAAGAGAGCATTTCAAACAAGAGAACTACACTGGAAAGTAAGAGAATCTGATATATTTACAGAACAGCAAAACATTAAATGTGGCTAATGAAGTAAAGCAGGAGCTATTTTGTGCATAGATCTTGTAAACACACAAAAGGATTTGACCTTATCTGATGATCGATGGAAATCTATTGAAGTTTTTTTTTTAAAAGATTTTATTTATTTATTTGAGAGAGAGAGAGAGATCACAAGTAGGCAGAGAGGCAGGCAGAGAGAGAGAGGGGGAAGCAGGCTCCCCACTGAGCAGAGAGCCCGATGCGGGGCTCGATCCCAGGACCCTGAGACCATGACCTGAGCCGAAGGCAGACGCTTTAACCCACTGAGCCACCCAGGTGCCCCTTGAAGTTTTTTAAATCAATTTTTTTAAGATATCATATGTACAAAGAGTATAAACTTTAAAAGATACAAGAGTGCAAAATTAAAGTTAAGTCCAACTCATGGCCACTCAACTGTCCCACTCCTAATCTCCTAACCACTTTTACCAATTTCCTGTGCAACCTGCCAGAGACACTGTCTGCACATATAGGCACATGCACGTGTGTGTGTTTGGAGGGTGTGGTAGAGGGGATGTTTCTCTTCTAAAGGGTGCAAGTGAATGAAAATGACATTAAGTTGCTTAGCAAGATCTTTTTAACTGCAAGGTAGAGGATGGATTTGAGAAGAGCTAATTGGAAGCTAGGAGTAAGCCCACCTGTAGTTTGGCTTTCTGTGTCTGAGACAGTATATTATATTCTAGTTGCACATGGAGAAAGCGTGGTGATGTATGAGAGAGAGAGAGAGAGAGAGAGAGAGAGAGAGAGAGAGAAAGAGAGATAATAGGAGAGAAGACAAGACTGGAAGTCAAGGTCAAGATCTGGGAGTCTCAAGCACAGAGAAGATAATTAAAGCCACGGTATTAGACAACATCGCCCAGGGAGAGGGTGCAGAATGAGGAGAAAAAAATAAGATGGAGGCATGGGGAACTTCAACATTTAAGGGGCAAGTAAAGCAAGGAGACTGGAAAGATCGTGGCAAAACTAGAAGAGGGTTGGAGGGAGATGAACGTTGTTGACACAGTGGTCAGCAAGCACCTTTCAACACACCCGCTGTATTTGAGGTAATTCCCATCTCCCCAAGATGGAAGTCACAACTCAGATTTCAGCATACTTGGCAGCCAGTCTATAGACCTGTAACCTAGAACCGCCCATCATGGGCACTTATGCAAATCTTCAATTCAGAAGAGAACTCGTGGCAAAGCAAGGTTGTGAAATCTAGCAAGCAGGGTGGAGAAGGTGTTCAGAGCTTAGGACGGTAGCAGCGGCACGGGTTCTGGAGTCCGGTCCCAGATGTCATCCATCAGTGAACAGTATGCAATGTTTGTGTGAGTTGTAGTGTTGACACCGAGAGGCAGAGGTCGTGGGATCTGTACCCAGTTATGACATGTGTGGTCCTGGCTGAACATCATCTAAACCTGTCCTCTCACATTTATTGTGAGCCACCTAACATCCTTCGATGTTTCCTTTTCTGCTTTAACTGAAAGAGCGGGTTCTGTTGTTTGCAACTCTGATCCCTGATCAATACAATGTAGTGTCATGAAGACAAGGTAAAGAAGTATTTCAAGGAGGGAGTGGTCGATAGAATTAATTGCTTCCTAGAGGTCAAGTAAAATGCTGGCTGAACGAGGTTGATTTAACATTATAGAAGTTATCAGTGACCTTGGTGAAAGTAGTTTGGAGGGGAGCTGGGAGGAAAACTCTAGACTGCTGTAAGTGGAGGAGAGCCTCTGAAATGAAGAAATGGAGACAGTGAAAATCAATCACACCTTTCAGAAATTTGGATATAAAGGGAAAGAAGGTCAATAAAACAAAAGCTGGAAGGGATGTGTGGTTAAGGGAGATACATGAGCATATTTAAATGCTGATGGGAAGGAGCAAATGGAAATATGTTGAAAACAGAGTTTGAGTGGATAACGGATGGAATAAGCTTCCTCTGAAGCCAGGAAGAGAGGAGATTCTGTCTTCAGATGGACCCATCACTCCCGAAAGGAAGGGTATCTATTCCACTGAGACTGAGGAGAAGATAGGGTGGGCATGAAGGATGTGGGTTTATGTAAGGGGAGCAGAAGCGGGAGGAAGTTAGTTTCTGTTTTCTGCTTTGCTGGTTAAGAAGTTACCTGCTGAGAATAAGAGAATGGGTAGAATAAAAAATTTGCATGGAATGGTGAAGGTTTACAATAGTCATTGTAGGAAATGAGAGGAAACTGAGCTGGGATGCATAGTAAGATTACTCAAGCAGAGCAGGCTTGGAAGCCATGCTCTCACAGGTCTACCACGTAACATTTTTATAACACTTTGGTTCTGGTGGTGTATCTTCATACATAATATATGTTAATTCTCAACCCTGTGACTTAGGGGGCACTTATAAAGTAACCCCTTTTCACAGCCCAGGAGCCTGTATGAAGTCGGGAAGTTTCCCAAATGTTTGCGGTAACTTAATTTGCAAATCTTGAATAGAATCACTCCATATAACCCATGGTTCCTCCATAATCTGGGCCCTATTTCAGCAGTCTGATCTAACACCTCTGGCTATAAACCACCTGTTGCAGAAAAAAACTCCAAAATACATCTTGCTCTTTCTTTTTCCTTATACTTCTGCCAATCTAAATTGGATTCACTCTTCAAGGCCCAGATGAAGTCCCAGTTCCTCCGCAGTGTGTCCCTAACCTCTTTGGCCATGGGGATTCCATCTGTCTCTATTTCTGCACTTTTTGTCTGGGCTTATTCATGGCTAGTTAGTAGCTATTTTGGCTGAATCCAGTTTGCTTGAAATTAAGGAACAGACAGGCTCATTTGAAAGATTGCCTTGTCACATTGGATTTGAAAATTCATCAAGTTGAACAGCACTCGTTCCAAAAAGGCAGATTAATATTTTTAAATATTAAAAACTAATTTAACAAATATATATTTATTTTGCCAAAAATGAGAGTTTCAGTCATTACAATATCCAAATTGATGCCTATTCAGAGTTATTAATCTAAACATTACATTAGTGCTTTCATGAAAGATATGGAACCACTCCAATTTTCAATTGCTTGTTTATACAAAAATCACCGACTAAACTGCACTGTTAAATTTGGCAATCCTACTCAATGTTTAATGTTGATTAGGAAGTATGACCTTACAACAACTCCGTACCAACAAACATATATGGTCTACAATTTCAGTCCCATTTCTTAACTATCACATTCTTATTTAAGGATATGAACAAACTGTAAAAACCTGTTTGGAAGCACATTCTTTGTATCAAAGAAAAATTACTTGGAGGAAAGTTAAGATGGAATAAAACAGTAAAAATGAAAAGATTCTTATGTATTATTAAAATCCCAGGGATCTATTTTTACATCATACCAATGAGTAAGAGATGTAATTTAGAACCATAATGTCCAAACACATGAGGCTCTTCTTGCTCTGGAATATTTGCCCAAACAAGCCAAGTCCTTCTCCATAACGTATCTCAAATCTCCCATTTCTCTGTCAGGTTCATTTAATTTATGCCTAACTGCTTCCTGCAATCCAAAGCTAGTGTTACCTCGTACAAACTTACTCTTATGTCCATTCATGATATTGATAATGAAACTAACATTCACTTTCATGTCTATTGCTCTGACTGTGTCATTTCATTTTTCTTCATAGCATCACGTTTTCACAAAGGAGCCCAAGCAGAATCTCAGGGCCACTGAATCAAAGTTAGATTTGTTTCATTCATGCAATTCTTACACATTTCTAGCTAGACTGTTCTCTGCCATTAACCATGCAGAAACTTCCGTCTCCTATCTGCAAGCCTTTTTTCAGATATCCTTGATGCAATGTGATTATCTTATTTTATACTAGAGTTGGTTCTTCCTGGAAGCAAAATGAATACAGGAAGAAAGGAAGAAATTGCAAAGGGAATGCTTATTAGTAGTTTCATATCAAGCAAGCATTTGTTCATTGATTTTAAGACTTTTAACAGATTTAACTAGAACACATGGCTTAGATTTTTTTGGAAGGCAAGATAAAGCTGGTATTTATAATATAATCTCTAAGTTATACCTGACCTTAATGTGAGTTGCAAAATGCAAAAGTTCCATCAATTAAATTTTTAAAAATTCTTAATCATGTGACACCCCACATATCACTTCAAATGGATTCTTTTCCAGAGGAAAAGTAAAAAAAAGTTGTTCATTTAATGAAAAAATAATATAAACCACTGCTTCATATAAGATACCTGCAAATGATCTATAATGAATCACTTAATTCTAAGCAGACATTTTCTTCCTAGTATTAATAAACAAATACATGCAAATAATTACCGGGTATTTTATCCTACCACTCATCTACAGAAAAATAACATAAATTCCCACTGTTACATTTAAAGTTTTATCATATAATTTGCAAAATGAGGATGAATTATGCATACCTTATATCTAAGAACTGGTTAGACTGTTATTCAGACCAGAAAGGAATTTGGCATAAAGTCATTCAGTTCTGGAAATAATCCATGGTATCTTAGCTACTAAAGTAGTTAAAAACCTCATTATAATTGGCTTAAGCTATAAGATAATATCATCATATGGACTCTCAGAGTATTTTTGCCTCAAGTCTTCAATAAACTTAGAGTGAACATCTTCGTTCCAAAAATAAATTCATTTTGCATGAATTGACTGACACAGTGGTAGTAATAAATACATGTTTCACAAACTTTTACCAAGGACTTATTCTTCTGGAAGACATTTTTCACATACTTCATCTTATTTAATTTTACTTGACCTCTGCTTTCCCAACCTCATAACACAAATGTACCCATTTAATAGATGAGGAACCTGAGGCTCAGAGATATTAAGTGATTTACCCAAGTTCTCACAGTTACTAAATTGCAGAGGTAAAAATTAAGCCCAAGTCTTCTTATACAATATTCTTTCCATAACATTAGAACTGCTCCCACTTGGGAAAACTGGAAAACTGGAATCAAATCAAAAAAAGATTTTGATTTGATCCACGTAAACATTTTACATTCATTTGTCTGCTAAATCTTAAAATCGCTTCTGACATATATTTTTCAGACATCATTCTAGGTAACTGCTCCTAGAAATCTGCAGAATACCCATCCAGGCACTAGACTGACTCTTTTGCAAAAGATGAGTATATAAAATAAGTATTTGTTCCCATTTACTTTCAGCACTGACACAATTGAGCAGTAAAGGCGTGACAAAATGATAAATACTTTTTAACATTGGAAGGCAGCAAGCGTTTCTTGCATACTACAAAGAAATGCAAAGGTAAGCAATCCGGTGAGAATAGGAGGCCAAACAAAACTCAAAATCATACCAGAAATGTAATAATGTTACAGGCCATGGATACAAATTTCCATTTGTATCCTGCTGATGGATCTGAGGGCTCCCCCCTATACTTCTGAGCGTACCCTGAGTGTTTCTATGGGTTCAGGGATACTGAACTATCTTGCTATCACTTGCTATCTTGCTATCACTACCTACAAGCGTGCCCCCAGGCATCCTCTGGGCCTTTTCTATGTTCTCCGAGTCTCTGGCAAAGCTAGTGCATATCCCGGTGTCCCTACTTTGGTCCCTTTAAAAGAGCTTCCATCTCCAAAGCTACAAAACTCTTTTTTTTTTTTTTTTTTTTTTTTTTTTTTTTTTTTTTTTTCAAAGCTACAAAACTCTTGAGACATCACACAGCATCTTCTTCAGACTTCATAGCATGTTCGGAGCTACTCAAAAATGAAAAAACCAGAAAGGAATTTATTTCAGTGAGGCCAACACTGGGAAGACCGTGGACTAACTCTCAAAGACTGTCTCTGAAGTACTAAAAGTTTTATACAAGGTTTATACAAGGCAAATGAGGGACAAAAGTGGGTAGGTACATGCAGGTGGACAGCAAAGGTCAAATCCATCATTGTCTTGGGGTCAATCACAGGCAGGGGTCTTGCTGGCTCAGGGCAGTCCTTATTGCTTGAGAGGGTAGTTTTGGTTCCCATCGGGGGATGCTTTGCCCTCAGGTCTTCGGCCTGAGCCAAGAGAATCTGGAAAGTACCCAACTAGAGAGGGTGAGGTCAAAATGGAGGCAGCTGAAGTCCTCTTTCAAAAGTACTTGTTCTTAACCCTATTTATTACATAGATGTATTAATTGATGACTGATTCATAATTTCTTCTTTATATAGCATCCAAAAGTGATCATGAACTCCAACAGACTTAAGCATAAATATTTTCTAGAGAAGTGCATTCTTTGGTAGAAAAAAAATTAGCTGACCATGAAGGTCACACAACTATGCTGTTTTGTTTCAAAAGGATAGTATATGGGTATCCCTGATTATTTCTTCAATTTCCTTTGCATGAGAAACTATGGCTAAGAAGAAGTTCAGAGAAATGCACTCTTTATTAGGTTTGATTTTAAAAATTTAAAGTCCTCTCTTCATATCAGAGAAGACCCCGGCTTCAAAGAAAAATTATCCTTGTCCTCCAATTTAAATATCTTAATGATGTTCAAGTTTACAAATGAATAGAAATTGTTTTTGAGTCAGCAAAAGCTGAAGTATCACAGAGAGTAAATGATGAATGAGCCCAGAACTGCTAATGCAAGTTCAAATTTAGCTGGGTCACTTGATAATGATTTTCAAGTTTTCCACCAAACTTCTCAATCAGAGAAGGAAATAATTTTTATGAAAAATAACACACACACACACACACACACACACACACACATAGCCTTCATTATTATGTTGAGGTATATTCCCTCTAAACCTACTTTATTGAGGGTTTGATCACAACTGGATGTTGTACTTTGTCAACTGCTTTTTCTGCATCTATTGAAAGGATTTATGTTTCTTATCCTTTCTTTTATTAATGAGGTGTATCACGTTGAGTGATTTGCAAATATTGAACCACAACTGCAAATCAGGAATAAATCTCACTTGGTTGTGGTCAATGTTTTTTTGTAATGTATTGTTGGATTTGGTTTGCTAGTATTTTATTGAGAATTTTTGCATCTATGTTCATCAGGCATACTGGCCTGTAGTTCTCTTTTTCAGTGGAGTCTTTATCTATTTTTGGTATTAGGGTAACGCTGGCCTCATAGAATGAATTTGGAAGTTTTCCTTCCTTTTCTATTCTTTGGAATAGTTTGAGAAGAACAGGTATTAACTCTTCAAGTGTTTGGTAGAATTTACCTGTGAAGCCATCTCCTGGATTTTTGTCTATTGGGAGTTTTTTGATTACTGATTCAATATCATTGCTGGTTATCAGGATAGCATATTAATTCTGAAAGTTGTTTTAGGTGGCAACTTTTTCACTTCCTTGGATGAATAGATGATGCCTTTAAAAGTCCAATTCGTATTTAAAAACATCAGAAATGCTTTTACTCCTCTCATTTTTGTTGTTGTTAATTTGTAACTGTGATGCTTAATTTTATTTGTTGACTCAAGTAAGCCATTGGATGACCAGATACTTAGTCAAATATTATTCTGGGTGCACCAGGGAGGGTGCCTCCGGATGGGATTAACATTTGAATTGGTAAGACTGAGGAAAACAGGTTGCTTCCCTAAACTGTTCGGGGCTCATCCAATCAAAGGAAGACCTGAATAGAACAAAAAGCTGAGTAAGAGGGATATTTTGCCTGCCTGACTGTGAGCTGGGATATTGGTCTTCTCCTGACCTTGAACTGGAATTTACACTATTGGTTCTCCTGGTTTTTAGTTCTTTGGACTTGGGACTGAAAGTATACCATGGGAGGATATACAACTTGCTGACTACAGATCTTGGGATCTTCTCAGCCTCCATGGGCCAATTCTTTATAATCAATCAACGTCTCAATCAATCAATCTCTCTCTGTCAATATATGTCCTATTGGTTGTTTTCTGGAGAACGCTGATTAATATGGTAACCTTGGGCTTTTTTTAATTTAAGAAACGCTACCATAACACACTACAGAGAGTGCATCATTAGCCATAATTTTGAAAGCTACAGTATCTACTAGAATTCTCTAATTAATCCCATAGGGTGCAGTCCTCTGGTTATTTATCCCCACTCTGTTAACAGGCCTCCCGTTAACTCCAGTGGGGACTTGTGTGCTGGGTTTATAATCAGACTGAGCTCATTCTGCATCTTTCTCTTCGTATCTCTTGGAGCAACTCCGTGGGGCTATCATTCATTTTATTCTTAAAGAAGTCCTCTCAGATTGCCTCTATATTCCATAGTTAATGATACGCAGATACTGGCTATGCCAGAAATTCATGCTAAATGAATTATTTGTGAAGTGGTAATCAGCTAAGAAAGAGAAAAAAGAAGGAAGGAAGAAAGGAAGGGAGGGAGGAAGGACGGGAGGGTGGGTAGGGGGGAAAGAGAGAAAGTTTGTTTTCCTATTGTCTTCCTATGTGGGTTATTTACCATGGTTTCAGCTCATTACAGATTCTCTAATACCAATGAGCTGCTTTCTGGATGGAGTACAGATTATTTTTTCTTTTCAGAAACATTCAATTTGCAAGGCCAGTTAGCTGCTTTAAAAACCCGTCTCTCTAAGACTGTGAACTCAGAACAAGGGACTGAGAGTTTTGGAGGGGAGGGGGTGGGGGGATGGGCGAGCCTGGTGGTGGGTATTGAGGAGGGCACGTATTGCATGGAGCACTGGGTGTGGTACATAAACAATGAATCTTGTAACACTGAAAAAATAAAATAAAAGTATCTGGGGGAAAAAAAAACCCGTCTCTCTAAAGAAAAATCTACATGCTATTCTTATTTTTAAAAGTAAGAATTAGATTAGGTATCTGATAAGTAAATTAAAACTGTAAAAATTTAAAAACACTGAATTTATAGATAGATGATAAGAATTTGAACGCTGGGTTTACTGGGTAAATGATTTTGGACAAGTCATTTGAGTTCCAAGCTCTGCAGTTTTCTTAACCACAAAACAGGATATTATAAAAATGCCTGCATCATAGGACTGCTGGAAGAAATCAGACGTTTTATCTAGAAAGCATATTAAGTGTCTCTTAAGAATCATATGGTTATTAGTAGTAGGTAATATTTTTTAATACAGCCCTATTGACAAATAATGGTAAAAAAAAAGAACACAAAATAGAAAAAATAGGGAATTTACTTGTTTTCATTAAGAGTTATGCTCACATTACTTCGAACATGGGCTAGAATTTCCCAAAATGTAGAATAAGAAACGAGGGAGAAGAGGAGGTATCCTTAGCCTAAGTATTTCATTACAAAGACTAGAAGGAGATGAGAGGAGATAATGTTCTTCTGCTGACAGGTTAAAAAAAATAAATAAATAAGGAAAGGCAAAGAATGAAAGAAACAAAGAAAGAAAGTAGATATCTGAATATAATATATAATTTATGTTTGCAGGTGTGCCATGCCTGGCACATAGCAGGTACTAAACAAATGTTTAAGGTTTCTAATCTCCACATTCAAATGGCATTTAAATTAAACACCATCTACATGTCAGACATTTAATGTTCGAGTGAGTTGCTTTGCAAATTGTAGACAGAATTAAAATCTTAAGTAAAAACTTAGAGTGTACAGTAAAAGCAAGAGAGATATGGAAAAATTTCTGGAATTTGTGGTCCTTTCAATATATGCATGCCATTTATCAGTGCACATATAATTTAATAAATAACAAGTGTTTTAAATGAATGAATTTCTTCTCTTGCACTACTCAAAATAACTTTTAAGGACCAAAACATATCAATTTAAAACAACTGAATCCCTTTTTACCTATTAAAAATCAATATGACAATTAGCCTTTCTTATGCAATATAAGCACAATTCAGTAAGTTCAATGCTTGTCCTCAGGAATTCTTTAGTGATGAGGTAGCCTAAAGGTGCCCATCTGTTCAGCATATCTAAGCATTTCAAACCATCAATAAACAAATACTTCTTAAACTCTTCACTGTCTATCACTATTTTAGAAGGTTAGAGGAATTCAAGGAAAGTAAACAGTCTATGACAAGACACTAGCAGGTGGGAGAAATAGAAAGAAACATAAATATATGAGTCCTTTAATAAACAGTACAGTATATAAGAAAGTATATTACAACTGGACAACTGGGTATGAACCAGTATAGAACAAGGTACGATTTCTTTGGTCAGATAAAATTTTAAAACAGATTTGAGAAATTAAATCTGTATGCCTAATTCATCAAGAAAGTCTTCAGAAAGAAAAGAAAAAGTAAGTAGTGTAGAAGTATTATTAAATCATGGATAGTCAGATGAAAAAGCAAAAGGTATTTCTGCCAGATTTTAGAAGTTTGCCACAGCTACCATAATGAAGTACTACAAACTGGTGGCTTAAGCAACAGAGATTTATTGTCTCACAATTCTGTGGGATAATGGTCGAAAATCAAGGTTGTAGAGGGTTGGTTCCTTCTGAGGGCCGTGAAGGACAATTTGTTCCATGCCCCTAGCCTGGCTTCTGGTGTTTTGCTGGAAATCTCTGGTATTCCTCAGTTTGTAGCTGCATCACCCCAGTCTCTGCCTTCATGTTCACCTGACATTCTCCCCTGTGTCACTGTCTACATTTCCCCACTTTATAAGGACAATTGTCATACTGGAGCACAGTCCCACCTTATCCTACCAGTATGACTTCATCTTAACTAACTATACTTGTAACATTTCCATTTCCAAATAAGGTCACTTTCTGAGGTACTGTGGATTAGAACTTCAATATGAATTTTTGAGAGACACCATTCAATCCATAACACAGAAATAACTAAGAGAGCTAAAGGTGGCCTGCTAAGGATAAATGGATGCATAACTATGTAGGGCCAGGCAACAGAGAGCCTTGGAACCTTCACCTTAGCAAAGGAGCTTGATGTGTTGAGCAACAGGAAGACCATGTGGGCTCTCGAATAGAAAAAATCTTGTTTTGTAAACATTAATCTGGAGAACAGGTCCTGGTGGGTAGGAAGGGATGAGACACTAAAGACAGAATAACTAAGTAGAACGTGACATGAAGTAAAAATTATTTGGCAGCAGTAGTCAGAATGAAAGAGACAAAATGAATCCAAGAGAAAGTGGTCTATCAATAAAACATTATTCCTTTAGGAAGTTCAGATTATACCAAACAATTTCCTATATTTTTGTTAATTTGAAGAAATGTCTTATAAACTGATTTCAGAGTTCATTAGTATCAACTGCCAATTTCAGTAATTATATATGATATGCAACTATATGAATGACTCAGGCAGAATTATTTTCCTATTCTTGGTGTTGCGCCAAAGGCTTGGCAAGCAGTAATGCCAATTATTTTAAGGGCGTTGGTAATCAGGAAGAAGCTTCCTCAACATAATGCACTATTGGATTGACACAGTATAATCCCTGGCAACAATTATGCACTGAAGAGAAAAAGTTAGCAAATGAGTAACTTCTGAAGACACTCTCTGAAATGGAATGCCAAGGTGGTTCTAACATCATAATGAATAGTGGAATGTCAAGAAGGAAGATACAGTTAAAACATCAAAAGCTCCTATAATTTTCATATTAGAATGAAGACGTGTAGCCAAGAACCATTCTGAAAAACATGATGGCCAACCTAATTTTTGACAACTTTTATAGACTATATGTACTGACAAGAGACCAAATAAAGGGGAAGTAGTAAAATTTCACTAAGAATCTACAGGGAATGAGGGACACTGAATGGATGGAGATGAAGATATAATTTTTAAAATAAATATGGTAAATATAGAGTTCACAAGAAATACAAAGTAGGCCAATATACTTCCAAATATTTCAGATCCTTTATATCAAAAAGATGGATGAGACATCCAATCATAAAATCCTAATATTAAACCATGTTTATAAATATCTGAGGAATTGCAAAACTCATTCATGAACAAGAAGGTATCATCTACATGGCTGAGATACCGGGGGTGGGGGGGAGACAGAATTTAAAAGGAAAGAAGAAGGTGGGGAAGAAAAATCCTTCCTTAGCCCCACTTCCCTTAAACTACTGCTCTCTTCTTCCTTCATACGCATACATCTGGAAGGAGTTCTGTCCCTTCATTAGATCCATTTTTCCCATGATGCAATATTCAATGTGCTCCCAACTGGCTTTTGTCATCACCTTTGCACCCAACTTGCCATTGCTGATGTCCTGAGTATCATCCATAAAGTTCCATGCAAAGGACATCTTTCAGTCTTCCTCTTTCTTGCTCTCTAAGAAGCATTCCCCTTTCTTCTTGAAATTCTTTCTCTTGATTTCTGTGACACTGCCTTCTTTTCTTTCCTCCTACATTCTAGCCACAGCTTTGCTGTCTCCATCACATCATCCTTTCTATGAAATGCTCAAACCCTAGAGATTTTAAAACTCTCTAGGTAATCTCTTCCAGTTCTTCAACCATCATTTATATGCTAAAGAATCCCAAATTTTATGTACAACTTAAATCTCTATGAATTCCACATCCAAGTATATTCAACTGACTACTCAACTGTTATGTCCCATAGGTACCACAACTCAACATGATGATCTTCCCACCCGGTCTGTTTCCTAAGTAAGCAGCACTGACATCTGCCTATTGCTCAGGCCAGAAATCAACCTTGAAACCTCTCTCTTCCTCATCTCCTATCACCAAGTAATCAGCAGGACTGGTTTTACCTCACGAATGTTCTCGAATGCATCCACATCTCCATCATCTCCTATCACCAAGTAATCAGCAGGACTGGTTTTACCTCACGAATGTTCTCGAATGCATCCACATCTCCATCTCTACTTTTGGTGTAAGCTACCACTGTCTCCCATCCCCTGGTTGCCCACATCCAGTTTTATCTTCCATTCAGCCTGAAGCTGAAGTGATTTATTTAGAACACAAATGTCATCAGACACTCATCTGCTTAAAACTTCCATGGCCTACCTCCTTGTTCTTAGCATGAAACCCTTAATCAGTCCTTACTGTGCCCTTCAAGGCCCTGCTGCCCTTTATCCATCCATCAGGCACCTCTCCCTTTGCTCTCTGCCTTCTATCCATTCTTACACAGTGTTTCTCTCTACCTGGAGGCCTGGAGGCATGCTGAGTCCTCCATTAGGAAATTCCCCTCTTTCCCATCTTTACCTCTATGCCTAGCTGATGTTTACTTAATCTTCAGATTTCCAAAGAAACCTCCATTTTCTTCAAGCACTACCACCCATCTAGATCAGCCCCTGTTAACCTATTTCTCTTCAGGGCACTTGCCACATGTGCAATTAGATACCCTTTGGTGTAATGACCTGCTTGTTATCTTTCTTGCCTGAGACACAGTATCAGTCATGTATATCTTATTTACTGCTTCGCCTCTAGTGTAGCCTTAAACAAAGTAGGCATTTAATAAATGTTTTCTAAATGAACTCCAACATTTAACAGTGCTATTTTAACCCTTATCAAGTAAACTGTGGTAAAAATCAATAGTTGCAATGATGGTCATATCATTAAAACAGCCCCATAGATTCAGTAAACAAAATTTGCATCACTTACAAATTATCACTTGCTTATTTCTGTATATGATCACAGATCTAACTTCTTAGAGGACCAGAACTATATAAGACCAGTTGACAGACATGTACGATTACATAATTTTTTTAAAATGTTGCTTCTAAGACATCAAACATCCTTAGAGTTAACAACAATAACAGAATGAAAAGGAAAACCAAATTTGACCAGAATACTGGGGAAAAAAACCTCGTAACATGAAAAACAAAAGATATAATACTAGAAGTCCTCATTATGAAAAATTCAAGATCTCAATAATATACCAACCAGTATTTCCATAATTTTCTTAACTTTTGAAGATTTTATCTTTAAATGACAAAGAAATAACATGAAGAAGAATTTACATACCATTTTTCAGTATGATCCATTCAGAATGGAAAGTAGCTGCCAATTTGCACTACACATTTATAGGTGAAAACAGTGATACAGACCTATTTTTAACAGGTCACATTGAAACATTATTTAACCTAAATCTCTGGCCTCTTTTTTATTTTTTTTCAAAATTTTATTTATGTATTTGACAGAGAGAGAGAGAGGAGGAGCACAAGCAAGGGGAATGACAGGCAGAGGGAGAGGGAGAAACAGGCTCCCCGCTCAGCAGGGAGCCTGATGCGGGGCTGGATTCCAGGACCCAAGGATCATGACCCGAATCCAGGGCAGACGTCTAACCAACTGAGCCACCCAGGTGCCCTGGCCTCTTTTCTTGACTTCTTTCCTATCTCGATAAATAGCAACACCATCCATGTGTTGTTCAAAACTCCAAAACTTGACCCCCTCCCCTTTGATCCCTCTTCAATTCTCTTCCATAATAACCTGTCTGCAAGTTGTTGGCTCTATTTTCAAAAAATACGAAGAATATGCTTCCTCTTCTTCACCTCCTTTATCATTTCCTTAACCCAGATCACCAACATCTTTGCCTAGACTACTGCAATAGCCTTCCAGCTGGTCTTCCTATGTCTGCTTCTGTTCTCCCCACTGTATTTAACCCCGTAATCTACAGTTTAGCTAATCTAAGGCACTGCACCCATAGCTATCCTTTTCAACACAAGTGTTATCACTCCCCTAAAGTCCTCATGAGCCTTTCTACATTACCTGGCCCCTACTTAATTCTTTAATTGCATCTTAACTGATTTATCCGCTCCATCGCATTATCCTTTCTTTCGGTTTCTAGAACATCCAAAGTAGTTCTCACTTAGGGTCTCCCTACTTGCTATCCCTTCTGGTTGGAATGCTCTGTTCCAGATCTTTCTGTGGTGTTTCCTGGTCTTCAAGTCTGAAGTCAACTGTCAACTCTCTCCCCCTCATGCCTCATAGATTTTCCCTGACCCCCTGACTGTCTCATCTAAATTAACCCCTAATCAATCTCTATCACATCATCCTGTTTCATTTTCTTCCTATTATATATTACCTGAAACTGCCTTCTCTATTTCTATGGTTACCCACTTATTCTCTGTTTTCCCCTTAGAATGTGAACTCCTGAGCACAGAAAACCATTCACCAATCACTATCCAGTACCCAAAAAAGTGCTTGGTACACAATAGGTGCTTACTAAATATTTATCACATGAGTCAATATACTTAACAACAACCAAAGAAGTGGCTCTAGATAAAAATAATGATCATAAAATTAAGATTCAAAAAGAGGTATCACATGAATTTATATCATGTGGTTTCATATTACACACTTTGACAATATCAGTGGAGCTTATTACATGTTAGAGATCTCCACCATTATAATGAAAAATACATCACTAAATAAGTTTAAATCATTTGTTATATAAAACCTTTCAAAATAAGGAATTTTAACTAAATCTGCATTATAATGAGGAAGAAAAGACATGTCCTTCCTTCAGCAAAAATATGGTCTCTTTAGGACTGAATCAGAAACATTGATTGAAATACTTTGGAAAAAATGCTCAATTTTCAAAATAAATACTGACTTTTAAGGCAGAGAAAAATCTATTGAAAGCCAAGAGAAACAAGAGAATTTGGTTTCCCTACGGCCAATAAATCATTGTGTAGCTAAACACAGGCTGACTAGTTTATACCTTGGAGGTTTTCTGTCTCCAAGGCCCAATGGCACATTCTCGACATTTAAGAAAGGTAAGTCTAGAACCCTCCAGATGTCCAAACACCACTGTCAGTGTTCTTACTTGCAAGACCCACTAGCTAGTCACATAATTAATGAGAATTATTCAAATCTGTGTCTCTGGGAAATAATAAGTTACTACATTTCATGGACTTCCAGGGTCTTCATGAACAGTATTTGTGAATGTCAAGGGCCCCCTCACAGTATTTGGACTGTTTCCATGAGGGGATAAACTACCTTGGATATTAGTTAAGATTCTAAAAATAACTAGAAATCATTTGCTCCACTGGAGCTATTTACTAAATACCACAGATCATGAATACAACCACTGAGATTACTTACAGCAGCAAACAAACATAGTGGTGGGTACTTTGTCTTCCTGTTCATTGACTGCTTTTGTTAGACAACATTGTCTGGAAAAACCTGACTACAATTCTAACTGCAAGCCACAGTAATCATGTCAATATGTGAACTATCTGGATATCTAATTATGAAAAAAAGAAGGCAATTTCACAGTGGAAGTATTATTTTAATTCAAGAAACCAGCCATATTAACTTATTAGTCTGACATATAGCAGATAGCTAAAAAACTTTAATTTGAAAGATAATTATTTTTAGCTGATTAATATGCTTCAAATTAAATTCACTGCTTTTAATGGGCCCATCAACTTGACAACCTGGGAAATTAATAAAGTTTGCATGCAGTAATCCTAGGAAATTTATACAGCTGAGCTACACATCATTACAAGGATTACCTTCACAGTAGGCATTGTCCTCTCGAAGAGCTCTAAAACCATCTCGACAGCTACAAACGGCCCTGTCATTCAGATTTCTGCAGACAGAATTCTCCATGCAGCTATGCCTTTCAGAACAAAAGTCATAACCTATAAGAAAAAAGAAACTTATTAAGGTAAATGAAACTATGACAAAGCAAATCAATTTTGCCAACAAAATACTCTCTTAAATTATTTGTTAAATTGATATCTTCATCCAATGTTAGAGAACCACATGTTATGTGTACTAAGTGTTTCTTCATGTTTAACTCAGTTGATTCCTACTTCAAGTTAATTCTATGTCTTCTTTGTTTCTGACTTTGTGTTTTCTAATCCCTGATATTTGAATTATAGTCCTCCAAATATCTGAAACAAAGATTCTTGGAGTCCAAAATGAAGATTTACAATATAAAAGGTAACCCAGTGAGAAAGTAAACTGAGAACCAGAGGTTGAACATTATTAATACCTACGGATAGTACAGACCAGGGCAGATAAAATATGGACATTGCATATTTAAGAAATAAGAGAGCCTGAAGTCCTTAAAGAAAAAAAACTGTAAATGTGCTAAAAAATGAAAATCACATCACTTTCATTTAATCGTCTCTGGAAATCTGCACAGCATCAGATGTCCACTCAGAAGAAGGAAAAAAATTATGAATTACAAAAATTTCAGATTCCAGAATCTTTATGAGAGGATGGAAAAATGGAACATTTTCTGAACAGGGGTACCAGTCATGTGTAATTCCTCAGGATCTCTTCTGCCTGTGTGAATCCCTTGTTCAAAGATCATCTAAGATGCTGAAATGAAAAGCTTAAACACTGGAATCCATATTGAATGGAAATTGGATGATTATATATCATTCAAACAATTTTCAAATTGCCTGATGCATAAGTTATCTATCTAGTTTTACATCGTCTAATGGATTACAATTTCAGTCCATGTGTAAAAGAAAAAAGGACTAGAGAAATGTATTTCATGTCGCTCAGAATAAACTCATCTGCCTATAGCCAAGGAAAGACTTTCACTTGAGCAAATCATGAAGATGGAAATTCTAAATTGGCCCATCTTACTTGTAAGAAAATCACCACAGAACCTGTGATTTAGTGGAAGGGTGAACTGAACTATACCGTGGCCAGCAGGCACGCTCTTACAGCACGATGGTTGGTGTCCATTCTAACTGGCTGGTGTCCATAATGACTCTTTTGAATGTCACCCCAGAGTTAAAGCATATGCCCTCATGAATTTGCAACTACCATGTATAGTAAAAAGTGGTATGGACAACTTAGTAAGCCTTGAGAGGGGTGATGCTCTCAAAATTCAATGATGGCATTAAATAGGACAAGAGAAAATAAAACAAATTAGTGACATCTATAGAAATAAAGTAAAACAGAACAGAGGTGTATATGAAGGACAGAACAACATATAGTCAGTAACGGCAGTTAAATCACTGGACTCAGTTTTCTTAACACAATTCTTCACAATCTACTTTCTCAACTGTAAGGCCAAACAAGTAAAAGGTTCATTCTTAAGAGGAAAAGTTAAAAATGTTTTCTCGAAAGTCCTTTTCTTCCTTTCCTTTTTAAGTAAATAAGTTGAGACCATATTTCTTAAAATGTATTCCATTGTCTTTTTATAATGCCTGGAAAGAAATCATTTCAGTGAAAAAGTCATCTTCATTTTCTACCCCAATAGGTCAGCACCTCAACAACTTATAAGTCTCCAAAAAAATCATTTCACATTTATTCTAAAACTAAAACAAAGTTACTATGAAAACTGGCCCACTCCTTAAGACACACACAGAATCAAGAGATCATGTTCTAACATAGCACTAAATCTCTGTATAATTGCACCTGCAATGTTTCAAACAATTCTCAGGGAGCTGTGACTAAGGCCAGGTACTGTCCTGAGGCATTTTTATTTTTCTTTCATAAGCTTTTATTTTTCAAAACTATCTTTCAATTTTTCACTTTGCTGCATTTTCTCTTTCCTCATTTTTCAGACTTCACCCAGTCTATGCCGTAGATGGCATACATTCTACCTCTATTATGGTCCCTTTCCAGTTCTGCCTACGTAATGCTCAGACCTCTTTTCTCAGCATCGAATACCACGCACATATTCACCATACACTATCTAATACCTGCGAGAAATTTCCATCCATAAGACAACAATGTAATCCTACTTTTACTGTTTTAGGTTCAGCGAGGGAGTGTTTTACTTTTTATCAGATGGGTTTTTTTAATCAACCCAGAGACTTGAAAGCTAAAAATTTTGTCAATCAAATTCTAATTTACTCTAAACAATGTCAGATAGCTATTTTGATTTACTTTTTCAACAAATAAGTTGGCTAACTCTATTTGTTGTTTTACTGCTTGGATACAAAACGCCAAAAGACTAATGATTGACAGGGAGAAAATTCCAACTCGATTAAAGTGGGTTGTTTCCAATCTATTGGTAATAACTTCAAAAACTCAGAGTATGAGTTGGATAGCCCTATTACCTTAATACTTGCATTTCTAATCATAGGTGGTTGGCTTTTGAAGTTGAAAGACCTGGATTTACATCCAATCTCTATTTACTTACTGGCTGTGTAAATTACTAGTTGTGTAAGTTAATTAACCTTTCTAAACCTTTAGGTTTTCTCACCTGTAAAATCAAGATAATATCTGCCTCACCAAAATGTAACGTTCAAATGAGATCACCTACATAAAAGAAGAATAGTATAGTATTTGTTAATAATTAAAGCAATCGGAGTATTACCAATAAGCCATAAACCAAATATGTTGAGGCACCTATCTCAGAAGAAAAATCAAGTGTTTGTTATAGACAGATGGATCTAATCTAATCTAATGCAATCTAGCCTTTGTTTCCCACTTCGGACTTTAACTTCAAAGATACCAAGTTTTCTATACCTTTTATAAGCTTTTCAAATTTACGTGAAGTTCTGTGTCTTTTTTAAGTATAGCTCTTTCTATAAAATATTAATATGCATATCTCTACAACTAGGTGAATAGAAAAGGATGGCTACAAAAGATTATGAGTAAGAATAATATGCATAAAGGTTACACATAAAAATCAGGAGAAGAAGGGGTACCTGGGTGGCTCAGTTGGTTAAGTGGTTGACTCTTGATTTTGGCTCAGGTCATGATCTCAGGGTCCTGAGAGAAAGCCCCACATGGGGCTTCACACTCAGCGCAGGGTCTGCTCCCTCTTCCTCTGCTCCTCCCCCCACTCGTGCTCTCTCTCTCTCTCTCTCCCTCTCTCATAAATAAATAAACAAAATCTTAAAAAGAATAATCGGGAGAAAGAGAATAAATAACTTTGAGGTAAATATTTGTTGGTTTTTGCCCACAAGCATCTGTTCCTCCTTTTTGTGGGGGGGAAAAAAAACAACCTAGTCACAGTCCGGATGAACCATTCACTCCTGCTGTTAGCCCATGTGCTTACAGGAAGATAGACTCTACTGCCCCACAGGATCACCAGTGCATCCCACTGGCCTGGACACAGTAATTTTTTCAGGTCTGAGCATATGATCCAGTTCAGGCCAATGAAGATGATTAAAATTCAATTATGGGACTTTTGTTTAACTCCTGAGGAATACTGAATTTTTTTTCCCACTTACTTGAATACTATAATGATGCAAGCATAAGAATATCAGAGGTCTGGGGGTGCCTGGGTGGCTCAGTGGGTTAAAGCCTCTGCCTTCAGCTCAGGTCATGATCTCAGGGTCCTGGGATCGAGCCCCACATTGGGCTCTTTGCTCAGCGGGGAACCTGCTTCCCCCTCTCTCTCTGCCTGCCTCTCTGCCTACTTGTGATCTCTCTCCTCTTTGTCAAATAAATAAATAAAATCTTAAAAAAAAAAAAAAAGAATATCAGAGGTCTGGCTGAAAACACATAAGGCCTGAAAATAAAGCCACCTCTGAGGAGGCAAACTGAGGTCCATCTAGGCAAAGGGGCAGGATTTGACAGCTATATGAAGCTGCTTATGGGAGCCATATGTTCCATTTTTTGCTTACATCAATTGGATTGGGTGTTTTATTACTTGCACCTAAAAGAATACTAACTCATTTAGGTATAATTCACAGGATGATGGATAATCCTGACTTTTCCCAAATTTTGGTTCATGTGCATGGATGTACATTTTTTAAAAAGTACTCATTGCAATGGATTTCTTTTAACGTGTATTAAAATGATGAATCTAACAAATAATGCCATTATTTTGTGGATACCATTATTTGGAATGAAACTAATTTTTTTAAAAAATGAGCAACTAACAGTGATATAAAAAATTAAATAATGTTATAAGTAATACACAAATAATAAAAATCATGAAGGTATAAATGAATAATGTGGGAAACTATGGATTATCCAGAAGTTGAGAGAAAATAATCTATACCCACTGAACATTCTACATATAGATGTCACTACTACTTATAATTATAGGACTGGATGAAATCAATGCTAAATTAAAGTGGGGCAGGGGCGCCTGGGTGGCTTAGTCAGTTAAGCCTCTGCCTTCGGCTCAGCAAGGAGTCTGCTTCTCCCTCTCCCATCCCGGATCATGCTTTCTCTCGCGCTATCTTGCTTTCTCTCTCTCTCTCAAATAAATAAATAAAATCTTTTAAAAAAACAAATTAAAGTGGGGCATCCAAGAATAGGACTTACTGGTATTATAAGCAGAGAAAGGAGTTGCAAGGATGAGGAGAAGGGAAGGGCTACAGATATGAAAACTCTATCATATCATTTCTGTATCTTTCTAAGTCAGAGTCCTCACTGTATCACTGAGTCTCTGTCATGCTATAATTTGTTACAAGCTTCCTTGAAGGGGCTCTCAAACACTAACAGAATGAAAAGCACATTCCTGCTACACTGCTTCTGAGCTACTATGACACAAGATAGCCAGCTGCAGGTTACCTAGAAAATAGTCTTGGTTGGATTAGATTTGGTGCCTAGAGATTTGGGGCCTTATTTCAGTGCACAGCTTTGTTTCCAGCACTGGCCGAACCTCTGGTGGAAAGGTCAACACTTTCTTCTCATGCTCTGCTCTCAGGGAATATTTAATAACTGTTTTTGAAGAACTTACTTTTTCAGATGTGAACACATCATCCTTAGCACTAGGCAGATAGGCCTGGAAACTGGAGTCCAATTATATTACAAATGCATTTGTCACAACATAGGTGTAGGTGTTGACTCAAAATTGAAACCTCGAGAACTTGCCTTTTTTTAAACACCAGAGAATGCCAGGAAACTCATTTGTTTATTCTAGATATTTGAAATCAGAAATGAAGCAGTCTTGATTATAAACGGTGCTAAATGTTTCAAGAAGAACCAATTCATCCAATTTCAGTTCCAGTATTATCTAAGCTGGTAGTTCTCAATCCTGCCTGTGTAAAAAAATCTATCAGAGAGTTTTTTGTTTGTTCATTTTGTTTTCTATCGGGGCTACCATGGCTCCGTCTCCTAGCAATTCTCCCAGAATCTCAGGGGGAGGGGGTGTAGGTCACAGTATGTGCCATCACTATATTCTGAGTGTGCTGCGAAAACACATTAATTCTTTAAACTACAATTTAAATATAAGACAATTTTTGTAGCTAGCTTTTCCATTTCTCACCTTATTTTTTTTTTTAATATATCAAGGCTCTTTTAAAAATAAATGGATGTGATCAAGGCTTCTTTTGATATCTGAAAAGCCCTCTCTCAGCTACTTACTCAAATCTTGTCCTAGCCAACCTTGTCTTCTTTCTATGCTAGTCACCTCACTAATCTCTAAGTAGCTCCTGAACACTTCCAGGGGATTAAAGATGGCTACAAATTTTCAACACTTCTATCATGTTGGGGTCTGTTCCTCCCATTCCTCTTGAATCTAGGCTTGCTTATAATTCTTTTGACCAGAGCAATCTGGGACAAGTGATGCTGTGTCAGTTCCAGACCTGGTCTTTAAGAGCCCCAAACCACCATTTAAGAAATTTGATCACCAAGGGCGCCTGGGTGGCTCAGTGGGTTAAAGCCTCTGCCTTCAGCTCAGGTCATGATCTCAGGGTCCTGGGATCGAGCCCCGCATCGGGCTCTCTGCTCGGCAGGGAGCCTGCTTCCCCCTCTCTCTCTGCCTGCCTCTCTGCCTACTTGTGATCTCTCTGTCAAATAAATAAATAAATAAATCTTAAAAAAAAAAAAAAAGAAAGAAATTTGATCACCAACCTCATGGATAGATCACAGGGAGAAGTCCTGAGATTCTGTGCAGAGGGAGAGAGTTTCATTTGTATTTCGTCTTCTTGTCACCCCTACTGAGATGCCTAGCTTATGGTGAGGCCATCTTGAAACTTCTAGCCCAGTCCAGCTGAGTGACCCCACTTACCACCGCGTGGAGCAGAAGAATCACCTGTCTAAATTCCTGACACACAATATTGCAATATATAATGAAACTGCTGTTTTAAACCACTGAGTTTTAGGACAGTTTGTCACACAGCAATAGCTAACAGCTCAAAGTGTGGTCCCACTGACCGGTGGCATCAGCATCACCAGGGAGATTATCAGACATGCAGGGTTTCTGGCTGGACCCCAGACCTACTGACTTAGGATCTATATTTTAACAAGATGCCTAGGTTATCAGTAAGCGCATTTAAACTTGAGAGGCACTGGTTTAGCCAACCTTTGGTTACCAAAGGAACTCTAGCTAAGCTGCAGACTGAGTGCAGTTTCCAAATCAAGTAAGTGGAATGCACATTCTTGATTCATATCCAATTCCACGCATGCTCTGTACAAGGTACTGGCTCAGGCACGGTGAACATGAAAACTAAGATGGCCTTTGTATCTGTCTATTTGATATAATCCTCTTTAGCAGTATTCCTTAGTTCCTTTCCTTTGAAAGTTCCTTGAAGGGCAGACCAAGTCTTAAACCACTTTGAAATTCCCAAAGTACCTTTCACAGAACTGGGATTTTAAAACTCTTAATTGAATGGATGGAAGAAAGAGCTAAAAAGAACAAAACAAAACTGCACCACCCTGTTAAAAATGGGAGGGGGGATCTTACGTCTACTTTTAATAGACTAGGTGTAAAGGAAATAGAATACTCTATGTTTTATGAAGTTTATTTTTCTTCCTTTTTTTTTTCCATTTAAGCTTTCCTCTGCACTCTCCTAAAGCTATTATTCAAACAAGTGCTAGTAGCTCATTTAGAGCAGTTTGTTACATAGCACCAACGACAGCAGTTACGAGCATCTATTACATCTCAGGTGCAACAGGAGATGTTAAAGATATAGATAGGAATATAAAGATCTAGCCCTGCTCCCAAGGTGTGAAGTCCAATAAAGGAGCCCAAGTCACAAACAATAATTTCAATAGAATATAGACAGTCCTGATTTAGGATGATTTGACTTACAATTTTTCGCCTTTACAACAAACAAAAGCACTAGGCATTCAGTAGTTAAAACTGTACTTTAAATTTGGATTTTTTCCTGGGCTAATGATAGATGGTACAAGCCTCTCTCCTGAGGCTGGGCAGGGGCAGTGAACCACAGCTCCCAGAGGGTAAACAATTGATACACTTACAACCACTCTGTACCCATACAGCCCACTCTGCTTTTCACTTTCATTACAGCATTCCATAAATTACATGAGATATTCATCAACTTATTATAAAATAGGTTTGGTGCCAGAGGACTTTGCTCAAGTGTAAGCTCATGTAAAAGCGTACTTCAGAGATATTGGTTCAGTTCCAGGTATCGCAATAGAGCAAAAATTGCAATAAAAAAAGTCAAATAAATTTTTGGTTTCCAAGGGCATATAAAAGTTATGTTGTGGTCTATAGTCTAAAGCTATATTGTAGTTGATTAATTGTGCAATAGAATTATGTCTAAAAAATGTACATACCTTAATTTAAGTATGCCTTGCTAAAAAGTGTCATCTGACACTTGTGACATCTTGCTAGCTGTCATCTGAGCCTTCAGTGAGTTGTAATCACTGATCACAGATCACTGTAACCATTGTAATAATAACGACAAAATTTGAAATATTGTGAGATTTTCCAAAATGTGACACACAGACATGAACAGAGCAAATACTGTTGGAAAATGGAGCCAATGGACTCGCTTGACACAGGGTTGCCGTGAGCTTTCAATTTGTAAAAACACAGTATCTACAAAGCACAATAAAGTGAAGCATAATAAAATGAGGTATGCTTACAAGTGTTCTGAGCACATTGATGGTAGACTTGGCTAAGCCATGATGTTCGATAGGTTAGATGTATTAAATGCATTTTTGACTTAACGATATTTTCAATTTATGGAGTTACAGAGACATAACCCCGTCATAAGTCCAGGAAGACATGCACAGAAAGGCACATATAGTCTTGTGACGAGTAGAGATCTTAAAGAGTTCCACATAATTATTCCTTTTGTTTAACATTTCAATCTATAATAAAATACAGTTTTAGAACCAATAGTGATGGGAAACTCACTCCCTCCTGAGGCAGCCTGCTGCATTTGTGAATGGCTTAAATTTTACCGTTTTATTATATTGAACAAAAACTATAAGTCCCTTCGACTTACTAGTCCTAGGCCTATCATCACAGAGGCAACACAGAATGAGCAATGCATGTCTGGTGGCCTCAGTCTTCTCAGGAGTACAGAAGCATATGAGTAAAGGAGAGTGGAATTGAGAAGAGAGGGATCTGAAGTAATCAAAATGAAAATTATACAAAGTTAATTCCAAAACAGACAAAAGAGAAATGAAAGTCAAACCGGAAAAAAAAAAAAGGAAAAAGAAAGAAAGAAAGAAAAAAACCAATTAGATAACTCAGCACTGCTGCGTCAATTTCTTCAGCAGAATCATGCTGACTCAGAACGAGCACACAGAAAGAAGTTTAAAGACCCAGAGCTTGATATACATAGCAAAAATGTATGGGAACATCTTGATTTTAATTCAATAACTATAATAATTATTCTGTGACTAGCTACCCAAGTAGGTAAGCATTTAAGAAAATACTGTTATTCTTTGGAAATAACTTGCTTATAAAAATTTCTATCTCGTGTCAGTTAAACTAGACTCCAACAATAACTCACGCACATAAATCTTACTTTACCAAAAAGTCTTACCTTTACACACTTTGCAACAGCTATGAGACAAGGTAATCTGATGAGATTCTGGACAATCCAAAGCCGGACAGCCTGAACTTTCAACCAGCTTCATGGTTTGGTCCTATTAGACAACAGAAAATAAATCTTCCAAACCTCTGAATTAGGGCATACTCAGAAGTTCCTAGATCCAGCATCTGGGAAGGTTCTTGATCCACAAGAGAAAAATTTTCTCCTGAGAACCTTTGCATAGGTCACAGGCTCACTCACAAAATGACATTAGATCATAACTGGAAGGTCTTTATAATGGACCAGCAGGGAATAGGAGCATAACACATTCCAGCCAAATAAATAATTTGCCAAACAACTAGGGAATCCTGAAAAATTCTTTTACTTTTATAACATATTTGTACATCCAGATGACAACTGTGGCACAAATACAGCTTGAATTAGATCAACGGCTCACTTTGAAAAAAACAATAAAAACCGAGCATTTTAAACATTCTCATTTTAAAATTTTTTGGACTATTATGAAGAGATTCTGACAGGTGATTCTGGTAAGGAATATTGGGGAGTCTCTCCCAAAATAAAGGAAATAAAGGCAGGATTTGGTTGGCTTCTATACTGTCAATCTTCTATCTCTTAAGAACAAGGGTCATTAACTAGAGTAGCACATAAGTAATAAAATGTTGGAACTTGTAGGCTTCCATTTTAATACTGCTCGAAAGCTTAAATTTTTAGATGTCATTTCTATTAAGGACTACTCTTATGGAAGAAGTACTCATTTCAACATTTCCATTCTTTCTGGAATATCTACAGAAAAGAGGTATAATGATTTGAAGATGATCCTATAAAGAAAGGGGGAGGACCATACAATTCTGTAACTCTACTTCTGGGTTTTTTCTCAAAAAACAAAACAAAACAAAACAAAAAACAAAACCCAAACACTAACTCAAAAAGACATAGGCACCCTGATGCTTACTGCAGCATTATTTACAATAGCCAAGATATGGAAGCAAACTAAGTGTCCATTGATAGATGAATGAATAAAGAAGATGTGAGACAGACAAACAGACAATGAAATATTACTAAGCCATAAAAAAGAAACGAAATTGTTGCCATTTGTGACAACGTGGATGGACCTAGGAAGTATAACGCTAAGTGAAACGTCAGATAGAAAAAGACAAATACCATATAATTTCACTTACATGTTGCATCTAAAAAACAAAAGAAACAAAAACAGAAAGACTCATAAATACAGAAAACAAACTGGTGGTTGTGAGAAATGGGGGGATGGGTAAAATAGGTAGAGGAGATTAAGAGGTACAAATTCCCAGTTATAAACTAAATAAATCACAAGGGTGAAAAATACAGCATAGAGAATAGTCAATAATATTGTAATAGCATTGTATGGTGACAGATGATAACTGTCATCAGTGTCACACGATGACACTTGTCGTGGTGAGCATTCCATAATGTACGTACTTGTTGAATCACTAGGTTGTACACCTGGAACTTGTATAATAGTGTATGTCAACTACATTTAAAGAAAAATGAGTGGTAGGAGACATGGCTATAGTGGAGTCAAGTGCTGGTCTTCCTTTGGTTTGATAATACTATCCATTCTGGTAATCTTATTTTCAGAACCACAGTGTTTTCCAGTGTTACTATTGAAGTTACAGACCCCCAGGACACACTTTCAAGGCCACAAAAGTGAAAATAAAGGAACTATGAAGGACTAGTGTCGACAGCCCCGGAAATAAAAGCTTGAGAGAGCTGTCAACTACATAAGGGTATAAATACAGAAACTAAGGGGCCTGAAGGGAAACGAAACAATGGAAGTTTTTAATGTCAAGAATTTAGTCTGGGGCGCCTAGGTGGTGCAGTTGGTTGAGTGTCCCACTCTTGATTTCAGCTCAGGTCATGATCTCAGGGTCATGAGATCAAGCCCCTCATGGGGTTCCAGGCTCAGCACAGACAATGCTTAAGATTCTCTTTCCTTCTCCAGCTGCCCTTCCCCCAATCTTGTATGCTCTCTCTCTTTTTCTAAAATAAATAAATAAATCTTTAAAAAAGAAAAAAAGAAGTTAGTCAAGAACTCCAAAAACTTACGGTAATCTGGTGCAGCTGTGCTGTACAACCAACAGCCCCTAGCTACATGGAGCTCCTGAATACTAGAAACATAAATACACTCACGATTTTGAAGGATTAGTGTGACAACAGAATGTGTAATAGTTCTTTAAGAATTTTATGTTGATTACATGTTAAAATGATAATTTTTTGCACGTATTGGGTTAAATATAGAAAAATTAGCCCAATAAAAATTATTGTTTGTGGCTTACATATTTCTATTGGACAGCAGAACATCGGAGAGGCAATGATGCCTTTTGTTTGAATAAATAAGAGGTAACATTTGTTCATTCATTCAATATTTACTTTCAGAGTGTAGGCACTTTCAGAGTTGTCTATATACAGACTTCTCGCTAACCCATTTTTTTTTTAAAGATTTTATTTATTTATTTGACAGAGAGACAGACAGAATGAGAGAGGGAACACAAGCAGGGGGAGTGGGAGAGGGAGAAGCAGGCTTCCCGCCGAGCAGGGAGCCCGATGCGGAGCTCCATCCCAGGACCCTGGGATCATGACCTGAGCCAAAGGCAGATGCTTAATGACTGAGCCACCGGGGCAACCTCATAACCTATTTTAAAATGAAATCATTTCGGGGCGCCTGGGTGGCTCAGTGGGTTAGGGTCTCTGCCTTCGGCTCGGGTCGTGATCTCAGGGTCCTGGGATCGGGCCCC
>CM052897.1:60986542-61061714 GCA_028534135.1 Potos flavus | reverse complement strand
ACACACACACACACACACACACACACGACACATACATACACATGTGCATTGAAAAATTCCAAATGCCCTCAAGATAGTTAAATTTAGAACTGATATTTCAAAGTTAGAAACCAGCTGACAAAATTCTTCCACCTTCCTTGAAGTAACTTTCCTCTGATTCCCTTTTCTTAATTTGGAGTTACTAGACCTCACTCTAGGTCTTTCAATCCTTACATTTATAGTGGGACCTATTTCACTCAAAACAGTGTTGGTGTAGAGTGCTGACAGGGGACAATTCATCCTGAAATACAAGTACGGGAATTCATGTTAATGTCCCTATACCTCAGTTCCCTTGTCTTTAAGATGGTGACCCGTACTATAGGAGAGCTGACTTAAAGCCGAAAGAAGCAGCTCGAATACTTTATAACAGGCATGAAGAAATCAGACCTCTCACATTCTAGAAAACATATCTGTCACAGTCTTGCCTCTATTACATTTCCTCCTTGCTTATCCCAAAGGACTTCCAACCTAAGATGCATGAAGTGTAGAGCTGACTTCTTTCAATTTATTGTGGCTAAATTCTTAGGATTTTCCATTCCCTAATACTGAATAACCATATAAATGCTCACAATTTATTGGTGGTGCCAGCAGCATCTTCCTTTTCTACATAATCTATGCATACTAAATCATCCCCAAAAACCATTTAAAGAGAAGGCATTTAAAGAGAAAAGGATCAAATGTAAAGGGAACTCTAAAGCAGAAACCTTATATGGAGAGTTTTCCTCAGATAGAATATGGCTTGCAATATCACAGTATGGTCAAGAAATATAGTTTGTAAAAGGCAAAAATGAAAAGTTTTATGAAACATATGTACTTTTTGAATTAGCAGGTCAAGCGGCAGAGCTCAAAACACTCACATCTACTTCCGAAGCATTTTTGAGGAGACCACAGTAAATTTATAAAGAATTCCCCTTCAAATAATTTAAAATATTCTTACCAAAAGGATTAATAATAATATCAGTCTCATCTCCATCCAATGGCTAATTTTTATTAGGTAATTTTTATGATTTTCCACGGAACTGAATGATATTTGTCATATGGGTCATAAACAGTAAGTGACAACAGGCTGAGTCTAAGTTTATCTGCATTTTCTTCACAGGAGTTAGTTTGAATTTGGAAAAATAAGACAACTTCATAAAAGTTTAATTGGACAAAAGAGTATTTTATTTATTGGGGAAATTATAGCCATTAATTTACATATTTGGAAAAATTAATGGGAATTTCTCTTTATTAATTAATTATAATTAATTAATATCTTTTAATTTTTCTTTGCCTTAAATGTTTTAAAGGTATTACAAATGTGACATTTTAAAGAAATATTTACCATTTACATAATAAAGAATTTTGAAAGACCCATGAAAAGTTTCCTTACCTTGCACTCGTAGAGAACACATACTCCAGAAGAAGAATAAACTGTACTTCTCTCTCCTTCAAAGTAGGTCCGTCCTTGAAATTGGCATATTGCTTTGGAATAAAAAATACATACATATTTATTTTTAATTTTTCTTTAGGAAAAATAGTTGGGAGATGTTCAGATTCTATTTTGCATGGTCTTAAGCCTTTTCAAAGTGTCTGAATAACCATAAACCTAAATTCAATCTAACATAAGGCACATGTAGGATCCAATTATTGTTATGCTCATTAAAGTCAGAGAGTCAAATAGGTATAAAAAGGGTAAGGACAATAACAAGCACAAGCAGACTCTAAAAAAAGAGTGCCAATGAGCAGACTGTCAGATGACTTGCCTACTCGATGATGTCGCACTTAGGGCATATTAAGCAGGTGCCTGGAGCAGCTACCAATCAAGACAACACAAATATGAAAAAAGTGCATTTTTCATATACCACTACAGAATTTTAAAAACAAAATTCAAAAGAAGCTATGTTAACTTCAGTACATACATGAAAATGTTATGTTTTATGAGTTAACGCTAGGTAATTTGTAAATACATGTGGATTAGGGTACCCTATTTAGGATGCCGAAAAATCTTAATCTGGGCCTGCTCTGTTTCCATCAACAATTAATTAAAATTTTAAAATAGAACTTCAGGTTCGATAGGAAAACATTTTTAAGTAGTGAAAATACATAGAAATCATCAAGTAATTTTTGAGACTTTCAAAGTAGTTTCAATTCACATAAACATTTTGCCAACAGAAATTGCTTTTTTTGAAGTGAACAGTTCACACTCCCAGTGCTGACTCATCACCTAACCAGAGACATCTACCCCCAGCCTGTGAAACAACCTTCAGAATCCCCCTCTGGTATAGTCGCCTTTTTAAGACTCTGAACTAACTTTTGTTTTCGCAACTTTGTATTGTTTTTTTGAAAAGGCACTCAATATTGAGGATGCTTTGGAGCTCCACAGCATCTAGAAAAGGAGCCGTGGAAATGATTATCTGATAAGAAAACACTCAAGCAGTTTGTTAGCCTTGTTTATTAAACTCAACTTTTAATTTTAACCATAGAGACTTTACAAAATGGGTGTGTACATTTTCTTCTAATTCCTTTGTGTGAACTTGAAGAAAGTTTTTCCCTCTGCAGAATTCACATATTCCCATAACTTTCAAAAGTATCAAGTTATCTTAGCACTTTGCTTTAATAAATACTATTTTTGTATCATTACTGAAAAAAGTACCAAGTTGCCTCTAATAATTGGTAACAAAGACATTAGATAAATTTTTATTAATATTAAATGTACACATGGTTGTACAAATATTCATATTTAAAATGTAAACCAACTTATATCTTCACTGAAAAATTAACCAATTTTTTAAAAGCTGCACATTTAAATAATGGAAAGCTTGAGTGTTAAAATGTCATCCTTCAGTGATCTCTTTACTCAGCTTTTATTAACAAATTTCACTACAGAATATATATCACTGGTGAATTGATTTTAAATTTTTGGAGCTTGCCAGAAAAGAATACAATTTACTTGCATAAATTATATTACTTTAAAGCTGGGTACATGTTACGTACTTATTAATATTCAAAATGAAACTACGGATGTGTCAGCTGCATACTATCTGTCATATTATGAATTAAAATAGCATGTGCATTTACTTAGAGAACCTGATTGATTATAAAATATATCTGTCCAACATGTAATTTTTACATGAACTTTGCTTATGAGATCCAGTATTCTCAAAATACCAAGTTCTGACACATTGTGTGCTCAATGATACATAATAAGTACCACATTTTATAAGATAATAAGAATAAATAAAACCTTAACTTCTCTACAGCACTTGCCATTCAAAGGTATTGAAGCCTATTTTATTATATGACTTGATAACTGCAACCTCTTCAAGTCCAAGGGTATATTGAAAAAAACCTGATATTCCAAGTCTTAGAACAGAAGGGAAAGGAAACTGTAATAAACACAAGGGTAAGTTCTCCTTATACAAAGTCTTATGATAATTTAATATTCAGGCAGAGCAGATGGAGCTTCTGTTTTAAACTCTTAATTCAAAAGACTCAAATAGGCAACTTGTGGGACAATAGGGCACCAAATGGAGCTTGGCAGAGGGAGAAAGCACAAAAGCTAATGCGATCACAATTGCTTCATTTCCTTTCAAGCAATGAGCACAAACACGGTGAACTTGGCTTAGGTCGAACCCAACATGAGTGATTTTTGTCTTGTCTCTTTATTGATCAGTTGCTGTGATTTCCATAATTCTGAAGTTTATCCCCAATAGCTAGTAACGCCACTAGGATTTGTCTTCCCCAGGCTCCTTAATGGAAAAATGTTAAGAAACTTACAGAATTGGGGCACCTGGAAGGCTCAGTCGGTTAAGCATCTGCCTTCGGCTCAGGTCAGATCCCACGGTCCTGGGATCAAGCCTCACATTGGGTTCCCTTGTTCAGCAGAAGGCTTGCTTCTCCTTCTGCCCCTTACCCTGCCTGTGGTCGTGCTCTCTCTCAAATAAATAAATAAAATCTTTAAAAAAAAAAAAAAGAAAGAAACTTAGAAAAACTATAATCATCGCTAAAAATACTATAAGGAATCCTGAAAATACCACTAGGAAGTCTCAGGAACTTAGGAATAAGTTGAAAGAATAAAGGTCATATTAATTTACTAATGCATTTAACAGGTATGTATGATGAGCTCCTATTATTTGCCAGATAGTGTGCTAGGTAAGTAAAATCCAGAGATGAATGAGACGTGATGCATGCCCTCACTATGTAGTGGGGCAGACAGACTCATCCACAACTGACTATAATGAGAGCCAAAATGAAGTCTTATAATTGAGACATTCATTAGTTATATGCAAATACAGGGGACTGAGTGGTGAACTTCCATGAGAGGACAAAAGGAAACAAACAGGCTGGAGAAGGACCCAGGCTCTGGCAATAGTGGGAAGTCATCAGCACCATAGGGCTAATGAACAAGGACAGGAAATGGTTTTACTGGAGCCCCGTATGAGTCAGGGTTATGGGGAAGCGGTGCCTAGAGGGAACCATAATCAGGAGAGACACAGCTACTGCCAGAAACATAGCACAACGCAGAGAACGAACAGGGAAAAAACGTAAGCAACGCTCTCTCTCCTCCTGCCTTCTAATTTCCTGCCAGTGCCTCCCATTGGCAAAGCCTATCCAAAGCTGGTTGGCAAGGAGACCGGGGTGATGCAGCAGGCTCCTGGGGCAGAGAATAGGGCAGAGAAGGAGAGGGAATGGAAGTGGGATAGAGGGATGCCCAGCACAGGTGGCTATCATAGTAAATCATTTTAAACTATGAGAATTTATAAGGATAGGTTGCTTAGAAAAGCATGAGAATGTGGAACAGAGAGCAAATAAATTTGAAGATGAAAAATTGAGACATTTAAAAAATGCAGATACACTTTAAGGAAAAATGAGGTAGCTGATCAAAATAAGGTCCATATGCAAGCAGAAGGCAAGATGAAGGAACTAAGCTCTGAGAAACGAAGTATCAAAACAGAGAGGAGAAAGCAGATAAGGCTTGTGCCCAGACTTTAACCAAGGCCAGCCCCTGCAAGTATTAGGGACAAAGGCTTAGAGACACCAATCCTTGTAGCTACCACAATACTGCCCCCCCCCAAAAAAAAAATCTCCAGAATTCCCTAACTGAAATGTATCTGCCTACTTACTCTTCCCCAATAGAGTATAAAGTAAAAGAAATCATTTCCTCCACAAAACAACATAGGAATAATCGTTTTTGCTGTATTGATTTCTTCTTTAATTCAATTGCATTCACCTGCTATAGAGGCTTCATTCTCTTCTAGCTTTGGGGTGTGTGTGTGTATGTTCACGTGCAATTGTATACGAAAGCACTAAGTTTCTTATGACATAACTCTGGATTCCTATGCTCCGAATTATTTACCAGCTTAAAGAAGAATTATATCAACAAGGCTACATTTTCAAATACCTATGATAAGTGCTTACTGAGTATATTACATGCATATTTTTAGGATAAGAAGTTTGGAGGAAGATGGATATTAATTCATTCACATAGGCTTCTCACTTTTCAGACTAAGAAGCTATGCCTCGATGAATACACTACAACTACTCTTAAGTTATTAATATTAACCAATTTCAAATGCATATTGACTGTGACTCTGGTATACGCTGCTGTTTGCATAATCCAAAGGGATACCATTCATATCATGGTTTATGTGAATTACGTCACCCAGAACTGTCCCGTGCACAGACTCTTCAGCCATAGGTGGGGACATTAATTAGAAGTCGGGGAAAGTCAATGGGATGATAAAACAAATGGTACATGTTTTACCAAAGCTGTATTGAACATCACTAATTACATAATCACTAGCACAATAATGATAAGAGAATCTGCAAAAGCAATTAACGTGAATTATTTTCACTTCCTTTTCCCCCATTTTAACAATTAACAAGAAACAGGAAGATAAGAACTGGTACAGATGCAGATTTGAAAGTCATTAGTTACAAAAAGTGAAAAGTACTTTATAGCACAGACTGAGAAGTGGGTAAATGAAAGAAGCCAATAAAACTCTAGAAGTCCTAAGTTACACATTAAAATCTCAATTTACTGGTCATTAATACAGAGATAGAAAATGCAGATCCCTCTAATGAGATTTAAATCAACTTCTGCAATCCTTTGTAGAATCATCCAAATCTACCTAAAAAATATTTTAGAATATAAAAAACGAAAGGATATATCATATTTCCCTTCTAAACATTTCCTTGCTTTTCCTTTTCATTGCCAGATTGAAATATGGGAGTCTACTTTAAACTTCCCAATTGGTATCGGCACCTTTAAAAATGATCCAAAACAAAATTAAAAGTTACAGATACCAAAAGAAAACCAATATAATCCACTTAGGTGAGAAATGGGATTTATTATTTCTTTAAAATCCTCTTTGAAAACACCAGGTATCCACTATCTTTAGACTGTTTAGGCTGTCCATTAAGGGCAGAGTTGTAGATAGTAGTGGTTTTTATGCGGTCTTCTTTGATATCTTCATTTCCTCTGGGAGATCTTAAACATCCCACGTACAATGGCAGTTATTCTGGGCCACCATGATAGTTATTTGTTAGCGATATATCAATCAAAGCTGTTGGATGAGAAAATATCTCATTAACTGTAATTATGTATATTTATATTTTTATTATAGCTGTTTAAAAAGAAAGAACAATAAATGCATTCAAGAGGCAGGCTAAGATTCTGTGGAGTCAAGCAAAAATAAAATCTAAAATTGTTTTGGTATTCTTAAAAGACTCCAATCAGCCATGCTGCATTTTTCCAGCCCACAATGTTTTTTAGTAATCTGGACTCACTTGGAGTCAGTTCTTAACAATACAGTTATAATAAAAGTCTTGAGCACTAACTGCTAAAATTAATTTTTCCCTTTTCTATAATGCTTGAATCTTATTGGAGCACTAAACACATTTTTCTTTTTCTCCTCTAGTTAGTTAAGTACTTTTGTAATCTTTCCTATATGAGGAAATATAGGTCCTTATATAGTGTCTTTTTTGTCTTTGGATCTTATTCAGCACCCAGCCCTGGATGTGCATAATAAACTCTAAAGGTTTGCTGAATTTTTTTAAGCTCTCCTCCAGCTTACTGTTTGATGAAAAGCCTGAAAACAAGTGAATTGGATCTCTTTGATCTGCACATTTCCCTTTACATTTGGCCTTATCCTTTGATTTTGCCTCTTTCTTATAAAGATTCTATAAATTGAGTCTCACAGAAATATTTTGCCCTTTTTGTAAAATGGCAGCTTACTTTTCACTGCAGCAAAGCTGAAGTGCCTGAAATGGGAGCAGGTGTGCCTATCAGCTAATGAAAGAAAAATATCGGCTCTTGCTATAGCAGTAACTTATTAACATGAATAATACAAGGTACCATGTACAACAGAAGTCAGCTTGGACAATTTGATGACAAAACTTCTTCCTCCTCTACAGAAAGCCAATTTTTATGAGCCAATGCTATTTAAAATGATCAGAATTTCAGAGTGTTTAAATAATTCACAAATTCATTAATTATACATGATCGCTTCCTTTAACTAAACCTCATTAATTGTTTGGGAATTTAGTTGTTTGCAAAGCTAATATTAGAGTTTAGGAAATGAGATCATGAGAGTAGATGTGCAACCCTCCTGTCCCATTTTATATATATCACGTCCTTGGGCTTCTAAAGGACCAAAGAGTGCTTCTCCTAGGGGGCCTTAATTTAGGTCAGTAGCCTATTCTTCCAAAAAGAGAACGGCCCTGAAACACCATAAATCTAGCAGTAGTTAAGGGGTTAGGAAGCAAAGAAGGATAAAAATAACCACCAGAATAGAACAAAAGCAAAAATTCTAACACCCTGTCCAAATCAGCCTTTGGGTTATAGGGTTATAAGCTGGGAAAATGGGAAATAGATATTTAGAGGATAATAGACAAAGGCCAAGTGTGTAGGTGGAAGGAAGGAGTCAGTGCTCTTTTCCCCCTGATTTAATTTTTCCAATTTAAATGGCAAGTAAGATATATTCTGGAATTCACTTGATTTAGCTACCTTTCTATCACTGGCCTTATTCTTGATTCTGGCTTATATGCCATACAATGGAGTCTTAAAAAAGACAATGTGATCCATTCATTTAGTCTTCTGGGGATGAGAAAAATAAATTTAATGAGTGGAGGTAAAGATTTGGAGAAAAATACAGCATTTGTGTCAATACATGCATACTATTAAAACGACAGTATGAATACACATGAGGCAACAGGTTTTATCACTTTACAAAGAAAACATAATGTAAAGTATAATAAGGAAAAGTTCACACGTTGTCAGTTTCAAAGCCAGGACTAAAATTCATCTGACAGTCCTTCTGTATATCTTTTCTTACCACTAAAAATCCAGTGAACTCAGTCAAAACTTGAACACCTAACCTTTGGTTTAACTTTCGGAAAACTTCTTTCCAAATGACTAGCACCTTTTAGATACATGTTGTTTGGATATTGTGGAGATGTTGAACATATAATGCTTTGCGCATTATAAAGCAGGACCCTTTGCATTATAAACCACACATTTGTGCTCAATTAAGAGATTACAAGTAAAGACCCCGAAACAGTGATGGTGTAGTTTTAAAATAACCTCTTGTGTACACACAAAACAAAGAGGAAAGTGTTGGGGGAGGGTAGGCCTCTTAGGAGGACATATTTTAAATGCAGTTTTCTGAGAGATACACTAATAAATCCTTCCATAATGCAAGGAATGTGAGCCAAGGGACTAGAAGAACCTCAAGGTCAAAGGGAGCCAGCTCCATGTACCAGACTCGCACAAAGAGCAGCACAATGAGGAGGGAGGTGGGAGCAGAGGAAGTGGCAGAAGACAGAAACATTGAAAAGTGTACCTGGGATGGAGGAGGAGAAAAGGTAAGCAGAAAGCAACAAAAGGTTAAACCAGAGAAACAAAATGAATTCATAAAGTGTTTTGTAGGAAGAGTCGCAACACCCAGTGGACAAGGGGAGCAGTTTTAATAACCTACTATCTACCAGGTGCTGTACTAGGCAGGTGCCTTCCTGCCTCCCAGGAGCATTCAGCCAAGCATTGGAAACAGATGACCACACACACACAAGTAACTACATACAATGGAGAGGTAGTACGGGAAGAGAAAGGAAGAACAATGCCTTACAAGAGTGGAACTGGAAATGCTCCACAGAAGAGGAGCATCTGAAAATGAGTACTGAAATGCTTTAATATGATTTAAGTTGGGGTAAGAGTACTCATGATGTATTCAGAGAATAAAATAGAATAATGCTCATAACAACATGTTTAGTATACCTGGATCCTAATGGGCATCTACTCAGGATACCTATATAAGCTGGAACTGATTTATTATAAATTGATTTTATAACCAATTTAAATGCTCCCAACCTGCTAGGCCAACAGTTCTCAACTGTGGATGCATATTAAAATCACTTGAAGAACATAAAAACTCTGTGGCCCAACTTCATGCCAGACCAATTAAAAAGAATCTCTAAGTGTCGGACCTGGGTCACTTTATTTTTTTAAAGCTGCCCAGGTAGAGCTGAGCTTGAAAACTATTTTGCTATGCAGAGAAAAAAGAACTAGGAAAAAGAAAAATATAATTAACACTTAAATGGGACAGCCACATAGATATTCGGTAGAAGCCTTTTTAGCCTATGTTATTTGGATAGTTATTTGATCCACTGTTTGAAGAAATCAGTTAAAGTGAGAAATCATAGACAACAATAAATATGTACTTTAAACATTTTAATTTAAAACACAAACCCATACTCACTCAACAAGGTTTTGAAGTACAACACTTTTCTTTAGTGTGGATTTGTTGATTGTGCTTCATTGCATACTTGGTTATATATATAAAAAAAAGGGTTGCCTACCATTGCTAATTGTTTTTATGTGGACTAAGGTAGATACTGGCCAAGCAATCTAAAGAGGGATCATTCTAATTCCGTTCCACAACATTTTAAGTTGTCTTACTGACATCTAATTCAAGAGTATATTTTTAGAAGTTTGATTTTATCAGTGTTTTTCAAAGCACTCTACTCAATTTTTGTTTTAAAAAAGTATTTCTTTTCACATTCATATTTCACTGGTTTACATATTATATATGTATATGTATTTACAGAAATTCAATAACATTACAATTGCAAGACAAATACAAGTGATATAAACAGGTTTCGGAACAACACCTACCTCTTGGTTAGCATGAAAATCATATTGTGGGAATGTTAAGTGTACAGGCTTAGCCTCAATTCAGTTGAGACCTTTTTAAAATTTTTTTAATAGAGCCAATGGAAATTGTAGATATGTGCTTCTTAATTCACCTGGAGATCCTATTGAAATGAAAACCCTGATTGGGTAGATCTGAGATTCTGCATGTCTAATCAGCCTCCAAGTGTCACAGATGCAGCTGGGCCAGTGATCACACTTTGAATAGCAAAGTTGTAGATCACTGATTATTAATCCTGCTTGCATGTAAGAATCACCTAAGAAAATTATTGAAAATACCAACCTGGGGAACCCAGACCAAATAAATCAGAGCCTCTAGGAGAGGGGCCTTCAGTGGTTTTTAAGAACATCCAGGTGATTCCAATGTACAGCTAGTGTTGCAAATCACTGTGTAGATTAATCCAACCAGTCAATTCAGTGAGCTTTTTAACATAAATCTCCATCCTGGACAAAATCAGAGAATGACTCATAGGATGTTACTGTAAGAATCTGGCCAAAACTATTTTATTCTTACCCTATAATTAAGGATAACATCATAAACCTACAGCTTTATTTCCAGTGATTTTTCTTAACTTCTAAATAACTTACTACTGTTTATGATTTCAAAAAAAGTAATAAAAGTCATGGAAGTGGAGGACAAGTGAGAGGATGAAGAAGTGGGTGGGGATGACAGAGGGTGAAAGGGAGACAGAATTCAAGTGCACGCTAAGACTGGAAATTGAGCCTAATTAAATACAGCTGTGCTTGTATTTTGAGACAAAATATTTATTGAAATACATCACTTTTTCCTATTTTCAGACAATTGCCCCTTATAGGGGGCTAATTAAGTAAAATTTTCTACTGCTATGCTAAATGAAACAGTGAGGTTAAAATGTTAACTACATTAAGTCTGGAAATAAGAATTAAATTACCCCCAAACTTAACACTTCTCACAATAATATGTCAAAATTTGATTACACTCCTCTCAAAAGCCTCTGGCATTAAGAAGTGAAAGGACTTCCTATAATATTTCATGACTTCAAAGATGCTACTGTGTTTATTGCTGTATTCCTCCTCACCATCATTTATTAAGAAGTAAATTATGGAAATGTTCCTTCTCATCCTTTCACTCAATAAATACCTCTTGAGTAGTTACCATATGTCAGTGCTAAGCACTGGGAGCACAGCAGTAAACAGACATAGACCTTGCTCTCACAGAATCTGCAATATAGAGGCAGACTCAAGGACAACTAACCAGGCAAATAAAAAATAACTGCAGGTAACACAAAGAAAACATCAAGCCTGAAGTACTTAATAACTAGGAGGCCATTTTGGATGAATCAGAGAATACTTCTGGGAGGAGATGAAACTTTAGTTGAGACCAAAGGCTGAGAGGAGCTAATATGGGAAAGAATGACAGGGGAAAAAAAAAAATTCCAGGCAAAGGTAGAAATTAACTTGGCCTATTTGAGAAACTGAATGAATTCCAGCATGGAATTTTCTACTTATCTATTATTACTGAATTCTAGACATTTGCATTGTGGTCAGACAGTATATCCTGTATAATTTCAATTCTTTGAAAGTGGTTGAGATGAACTTCATTATCCAGTATATTCAATATTTTAAATGTTGTATGGGTACTTAAAGGAATACGTAACCTGTACTTTGGGAGCATAATGGTCTATATATGTTTATCAGGTTTGGATTAATTATATTCAAGTACTCTGTATCCTTAATGATTTTTGTGTGTTTGTATTCTGTCAATTGCTGCAACTTCATTCTGACTATGGATTCATCTATCCTTCCTTGGAGTTCTGTCAATTCTGCATCATATATGTTAAGGCTATATTATTAGGGATATATGAATTTAAACTGCTAAGTCTTCCTTGTGATTTGAAATTTTACCATTATGAAGTAATCTAGTAACACTTTTGGCCTTGAAGTCTACTTTGTCTGATATGAATCAGGAGAAGCCAGCTTTCTTTTCCCTCGGCTTTTATTGTCCTTTCACTTTTAACCTTTCTATATTCTTACGCTTTAGATGTGCATCTTTTAAATGGTATAAAGTGGGATTTCATTAATTCAGTTTCAATATATTCTTTTAAAATGGATTGTTTAGCCCATTTACATTTAGTGTAACAACTGATATATTTAATTTTTAAACTACTGTCTTATTTTGTGCTTTCTCTTTCCCTGCCTGCACTTTCTTTTTCTCCCCTTTTATAACTTATTTTGGATTGAATATTTTTTCATCATTCCATTTTCCCCTACACTCACTCAGTAACACATTTTTGCACATTTAACACATTTTGCTCCTGACCATACTGTGATTATTGTATTTTTAAAAGTCTATAAATTATTAAGTAAGATATTATGAATACAACACCAAAGGCAAGATCCATGAAAGATATCATTGATAGCAGGACTTCACTAAAATTTAAAACTTTTTCTCTGAAAAGAAAATGTCAAGAGTATTAGAAGACAAGCCACAGACTGGGAGAAGATACATCTGATAAAGGACTGTTACACAAAATAGACAAAGAACTCTTAAAACTCAACTATAGGAAAACAATCTGATTTAAAAATGGACCAAAGAAAATATGCAGATGTCAAATAAACATAAGAGATGCACCACATCATATGTCATCAGGGAAATGCAAACTAAAACAATGAGATAGCACTACACACCTGTGAGAATGGCCAAGATCCAGAACACTGGTAACACCAAATGTTGGCAAGGATGTGAAGCAACCAGAAGTTTCATACATTGCTGGCAGGAAATCAAAATGGTACAGCCACTTGGGAAGACAGTTCAGCAGTTTCTTACAAAACTAAACATACTCTTATCATAGTATCCAGCAAGTACTCTCCTTGGCATTTACTTAAAGTAGTTGAAAGCTTATATCCACATAAAAACCTAAACATAGCTTTTAGCAGCTTTATTCATAACGGCCAAAACTTGGAAGCAACCAAGATATCATCCTTCAGTAGGTGAATGGAGAAACAATTGTATATCCAGACAATGGAATACTGTCAGTGCTAAAAGAAATGAACTATTAGGGCCTCTGGGTGGTTTAGTTGGTTGAGTGTCCAACTCTTGGTTTTGGTTCAGGTCATGATCATATGGGTCATTGGACTGAGTCCCAGGTAGGACTCAGTGCTCAGTGGGGAGTCTGCCTGAAGGTTCTCTCCCTCTGCCCCTCCCCTCACGTGTGCATGATATCACTCTCTCTCAAATCTTTAAAAACAATAATGAGCTATTAAGCCATGAAAAAGACATAAAGAAACCTTAAATGCATATTGCTAAGTGAAACAAGCCAAACTGAAAAGGCTACATACTGTATGATTCTGAACATATTACATTCTGGAAAAGGCAAAACTATGGGCACAATAAAAAAGCTCAGTGACTGCCACGGGCTTGGGGGTGATGAATGAATAGGCAGAGCACAAAAGATGTTTAGGGCAGTGAAAATACTCCATACGGTAATGATGAATAGGTTATTAAACATTGCCCAAATCACCAGATTGTACAACACTAACAGTGAACCCTAAGGTAAACTATGGGTTTTGGGTGATTATGATGTGTCAATGTAGGTTTATCTTTGGTAACAAATGTACCATTCAGATGAGTGATGATGATAATGGGGGAAGCTTTGCGTGTGTGGGGGTATGGGGGTATACGGGAAATCTCTGTACCTTCCTCTCAATTTGGTTGTGAACTTCAAACTGCTCTAAAAAAAGTAGTTTTAAAAAAAAGTGTGATCAGTCTATTCATTATTCCTTGAAAGAAATACTGTCTCCTTTTTTAGATTTTTCTCTTTTTCTTCAATTTTCTGAAGTTTCACTGTATTGTATCTAGATAAGGATTTATCTTTACTTATCTTCTGTGTGATTCATTGGGGGTATTTGAATCTGCAGATTGGTGTCTTTTATCAGTTCCAGAAAATTCTTAGCCATTTTTCCTCCCTTCTACTCTTGGGACTCACGTGAAATGTATATAAACATTCTCCTACATCCTCCCTGTCTTCTTTGTTCTCTTCGGTATATTCCATCTTTTTAAATGCTTTTGTTCTGACTTTTAGATAATCTGTGATGTATTTTCTGGCTCACTAATTCTATGTATCTCTGTCTACTCTGCTGGTAAGTCCATCTTTTGAGGCTGTATTTTTTTCCCAGTTGTATTTTCCTTTTTGGAGTTTCTGTTTCTTTCTTTCTTTTTTTCTTTTTTCAAATTACCTATCTTGTTTTCTTGTTCCCTGAAGATAAACCCGGATTTACCTGTTACTTCTTTAAACGCACTATGCATAATTGCACTATATTAAATGTTTGTTAATGCTAATCTGACATTTTTGCAGTCTGTTTTCGTTGTCTGTTGTTTCTTCAAGTTCTTATTCTTAGTGTTTTGTTTCCTTCAGTGTCTAGTAGTACTTGAAAAAATATTTCTAAGAACCACTTGAAGTCTAGGATGAAGGTAGATTATTACTCCAGAAAGGGGGTTCATTTTCTTTTACCAAATATATAATACGACCTTAAACTAAATCCAATGCTCGAGGCCCCTAACCAACCAGAGTGTAACTCAGGTGTCATGTCCCAAAGGTGCAGCCCTTTGGAATGCCAGTTTATTGGGTTTCCTGTATACATGCACCTTCTATATTTGCTGGGCTTTTACATTTGTCCCCTTTGCCCCATAAGGCCATAAAAAGGAAAGCTCAAAATTTCCAAGAATGAATAGTTTCTCACAGCAAAAGGAGCTTCACTGATTGTTTGCTTCACTGTGCTCTCTTTCTTTGGGTTTCTCTTCATTTTTATCTGGTAATCTCTTCCTATTTTTTCAACTTTTAGATGTCTTTATTTATTTATTTTTTAATATTTGTATCCTCCTTTCTTAGTTGCTTCCAGAAATGGCTGATTCAAATAACTTAGTCTTCCTCTACCCAAAAATGGAAATTTCATTCACCACTTTCATCTTTTTAATTGATTGAAAACAGAAGAATATAAACACCTTGTTGATGAAATGAAGAAACTTTAAAGTTCAGATTAATCAATAAAAATTTAAAAACAAGAACTCAATCCAAACAAAAAAAAGCAAACAAATAGAAAAGCAGGCAACTCTATTAAGGGTTGCTGAACAAACAAAGAAAATCTTGACTCCTACAGAATCCACACTGCCTAGAAATCGTAAGACAAAAATGAAAATTTGAGACCTCTAAAGTGCAAGGTACATACTAAATAGAGCTCAATATCAAACATATGCTAGGGTCAGGCCTATTTAAACAAAAAAGTGACAACAATCAAGAGTTAACACTGGTGTCTGACATAGATATTTTCTTAATTAAGCCAGTCTTTGCTGGAATGCAGCTCTGACAAATTCAGTAGTAGTCAAAGAGAGACCAGAAGAGAAGTCACGCCCAAATGTCTACTACTAGAAATTAATCCAGGCTAATTGTCACCAGATAGTTGAAACTTTTAAATTAATTATTCTTATTGCTAATATTTTGCAAAGCTTATTTGAATATAACAATTTTATATAAAAATTAGTTATAGAATCAATAAATGTCTGATTTACAGTTAGTCTCTCCCACTCCCACAATTTTTTTTTAAATTTTATTTATTTAGTTATTTGGTTAGAGTGCAAGTAGGGGTAGGGGCAGAGGGAGAGGAAGAGAGAGAATCCCAAACAGACACTGCACTGAGCGTAGAGCCCAATGCCAGGCTCAATTCCAGGACCCAGGGATCATGACCCAAGCCAAAATCAAGAGTCAGACACCCAACTGATTGAGCCCCCTAAAAGCCCCCCCAACGAAGAGAAAAATGATATATAATTTAGTACTGACTTCAAACTTATCTATTCAAGCATAAATTTAATGTTTATTAAAAGTAATAGAAAACTTCCCTAATTTACTTGATCAATTCATACATTTAAATTACCATCATAAATTACTATCATAATATAATTATTCTATATACCTATCTACCCACTGTCATGCTTTATTTTTAATGCTGTGATTTATTATCTAAAATTGTAGGATTATTTTTTACTTATTCAGACTTTTATCAAAATATTTAGAGCTATTTTTTATTCTATAAAAATATTTAAAAATTCTAAAATATCCATGCTATACTAAAATTAGTTATTTTCTAATTTTTCAGAGTGTAGTTGCTTTGTTTAACAGAAAGCATACCCACTCTTTTACTATTTTATATTGGTCTACAACTCCCAGTTATACCTGCTAACTGTTTTCTTGGTCATGAATAACCACTCAGAATACAGCCCATGCTAATAATCGGGACAATCAAATAGTGCCAGCAAGTGCACATTTAGTTCACAATCAATAATTAGTTATAATAACAAAACATCTGTTTGTTCTGTTGACAAAATTATCTCTTTAATGGAGAGACTCAGTATTTGTTTGACCACTCTTTCCATAAACCTTTCCAATTTTTCATGGAAGATATCCCTGAGACTCATTTTTAATTCTAAATTACCTATTTTTCTATGATTGTTTTTTGGCACATAGCTCCTATTGCTCTGTAACAATCCTCCATGAGAAATACATGAATCAAACCCTGAGAGCACTGTCGCCTGGCTGCATAACAATTGTGATCAACCAGCAGCATTAAATGTGCCAATGCCCACAGAGAATCTTTCTTCCATTCTTGTGCTGGTTCTTATACATGGGTTTTGCTCATCATTAATTCCATATTGTCATTTAATTATTAAACAAAGTCTTCCTCGCCAACTCCTCATATCCTCCCTTGGTACTCAACCAAAAGAGAATTCTTGCTCTCCAGGCCCAAACAATCTAATTAAAACCCAGATACAAATGAGGACAAAAGGATGGCTACAAAGAAATGTGTGACCAATTACAAATTAACAAGATGAAAATATGGACCGACTGCTGAGGGACTCAATAACAAAGTCATAGGAACCAGCTGCTACTATTGAAGGAAGGCCTCAAAGCAAACAAAGTTCCAATTTATTCAAATACGATTTCCTTTGGGAAGCCTTCCCTGTATCACTCGAATGAGAGTTTTCCTGTACTCTTTGGATCCACAGCACTTTCTACCTATCTCTAACGTGGCATCCAGCACATTATGTTGTAATCACCCCTCTCTTGAACTGCAAAGTCTCGAGAAACACTGTATTATTGTGTTCATATCTCAAGTATCTAGCCAAGTGCCTGGAACTTAAGAGATTGTTCAGTGAATAGAAAAGTGCCATCTCCCACCTCTCTCCCACTCATTGACTACCATAATTCGGAAACACTGGCATTTAAAGTCTGAGCTCATTCTGGCTTGGAGGCCTTAATACTTGCTATTTCCTCTCTCTAGAATGTTCCCCCAACACCCCCTATTTCGCCCACATCACACATTTTGCATACTCATCCTTCTGATCTTAAATCGTACGTTTCTAGAGGACTTCTCAAATTCCAGCATAAGTCCCAAGATTTGCCTCTCACAGCACCTTATACTTTCCTATATTGTCCTTACACAATTTGTAATGTGTGCAAGTGTGTGTGTGTGTGTGTGTGTGTGTGTATCCTTTACTACAAATCAAAGCAAAGCAAATCAAAAAATAAAAACAAAGGTCTATGGATTTTTTTTTCCAAATGTGGTTTCAGAAAAGAAAAATGAATATTCTTATATAAAGAATATCTTGATGGTATGAAATATGAAGTTCCTAGAACATATACAAACATCAAGATTAGAATTTCTTTGGTCAAAACAGCTTGTAGTAGTCTTGGGAATTGACTCAGGGTTGATAAGTTATGGCCCATAGGACAAATCCATCTACCACTCCTTTTTTGTACAGCATGAGAGCTAAGAATAGTTTTCATATCTTTAAAAGACTGACTGAAAAATCAAAAGAATAATATTTTATGAAATGTGAAAATTATATGAAATTCAAGTTTCAGTGTCTGTAAACATGGTTTTGTTGGAATATTATATGCTTGTTTATTTACGGATTGTTTATATGCAGAGTTTAGTAGCTGCAAAAGGGAACATGTGACCTGTAAAACCATAAAGAATTATTGTCTGTTTTTTTTATTGTTGTTTTTTATTTTTTTACTGTCTGATCTTCTACAGGAACTAGTTTTCCAACTTCTAGCCTACCCAAATTATTATTCTAGGCCACACATGGTAATTCAATTTGCTTTGCTAGTGATTAATTGATTTATGGGCATGTGACCCAATTCTGGCCAATGAGAAATGAAAAATAACCTGTAAAAAAGACTTCTGGGAAAAATTCCCTTGCCTTTAAGAATGATATACAGATACAGAGAGCTGATGTTTCTTTTATTCCTCTGGATTCACTTTAACTGGATATAATTCCTGGAATTGTTATAATCATCTTGCTCAACATACAAAAGAAGGTAGAAAACAAGAAGCAAAAAGTAGACAGGACACAGGCATAACTTTGCTGAGTTGCCCTGTCTATGAACTGCTTCTTGAATGATTACATAAATTTTCTCACTCTTTTATCCCCCAATTTGCATTCTGTAACTTATAGTCAAAGACACGCACAGCTAAACCCAAAAGTGTATGGCATGGTATTGAACTATATGGCAGGAACTAGTGAAAAAAGAAAACTTGTGACAACTTTTATTATAAGAAGAGGCATCTATACAGTTAAAAATGCAAGATTCAAATGCTAAGGAAAAGAGACTAGAATGACGGATGGCAAGAGGTTTGGAAAAGGGACAAACAAGAAGTAATGTATATACAAACACACACACACACACTAAAAAAAATTAACTACAATTCTTTAGTTTTGGACTTAGTTTCTTATATATCAATTACCAGTTGGCATGCTATCCCTCTGCTATACCAAGGGAAGGTCTAAAATTCACACATGCCCCATTTTTCCATATGTCCCTTTAAATTTCAGAGCGAGACAGGATACACTACAACATGGCATACTAGAATGGCAGCATGTGTCATGCAATAGCATATGGATACAAGATAAAAACTCTGACCCAGGGATATGGTTAATTTATATGGTCATATATCAATAATAATGATAGCTAACACTTATATGGAGCTTATTATATGTTAGGCAATGTTTCAAAATACACTACATATATTAACTCTAACTACCAATAAATCCACTTGACTAAACAAAGTCAATCAGATGGTAAGTAGCAATGCCAGGATTTGAAGCCAGATAGTTTTGTTCTGTGAGCTCAGACTTTGAATCAATATGGAATACTGTCCCTTATCTGATGCTCAATTTTCTCATCTGTAAAATGAGGGTTCTTCATCAGAGGAGCAATAAATTCTACCAAATGTGAATAGAGTAAATTACCAGCACTTAGTACCAGCAAAAAATTATAAGTCACATTACCTTTTTCCAGAAACTTCAAATCGATGGACACATTGGTCAATACTGTCATCTTACATACTAATAATAACATTCATTTAGGCAAACAAGATAATACATAAATAAATTGCTCCTTCATACTTTTTTTTTTTTAAAGAGAGAGAGAGAGAGTGCAAGCAGTGTGGAAGGGGCAGAAAGAGAAGGGGAGAGAGAATCTTAAGCGGACTCCATGCCCAGCGCAGAGCCAGATGCATGGCTCCATCTCATGACCCTGAGGATCATGACCCGAACCAAAATCAAGAGTAGGACGCTTAGTCGACTGAGCATTACCCAGGTGCCCCATCCCTTTGTACTTCTTTGTGTCTGAATTGTAGTCAACAACAACAAAAAATTCAGCCATTTCACAATAGGTATGCTTTCATAAATCACTGGTAAGAGCATTATATTTCCCTGCACTTTAATCTTTCTAGACAAGGAATCACTCCTTTTGTATTTCCTCATGATCCTATGTTTTATAGAAATAAAAAAAATCAAAGATCCTATCCAATATATTCAACAGACTTTGTATCTCTTCTTTAATATTTAGAACACTAAATATTGCCTGTGCAAAGGAATCAAACTGAAATAAATCACTGCTGGTATTATTATCATCACATACCTATAATGTGGCTTCAAAAGATCATGTAAAAGACTGAATGTTGAGAAATACTTAGTTTCCATGGTGCTATAATTAAATAAAGCATACTTTGCTTATTGAATAGGATTGGAAACATCCAGGCAGCTTTGGCTTATATAAACCAAATTCTTCAAACTTGGAGAGTATGAAAGCAATGAAAAGATCTATCCACTTACCAAATTAAAATAGTCAGATTTTAAGATCAGCTTTCCAAATTAAGTATTCAAACAATAAAATCAAATTCCAAAGAGGGAATAGTAAAGGCTAGCAAAGAGAGAGGAAGAGACCAAAATAAAACAATTAAAGTTAATATTACTCCACTTTATAGGACTCGTATCATGGTAAATTTGCCCACACTCATAAATAATTTAGAGACTATGAAGGCAAAATGGTTCTGATAGAAAGAGATTATAGCATTAAATTAATATCACTCATGGTACATTAATCATGCATGATAAAATCAGTCCTCTCAACAAAAAGATGACTCCAAAAGGAATAACCGTGATATTTTATTAGTATTGACAAGGGTTTAAATCAAAGATTGACAGGTAATGAACCTCTTAAAGTTGCCTGTTACTTTAGTTCAGTCGGTCCCAACAGGTTTAGCTAAAGGCAAACTACAAAAGAAATTTCCTTGGCGGATTCAGTGTAGCCAGAGCTACTGTAAAGGTGAGAAGATAAATAATGCATTATCAACTCCTTTAAAAAATTATTTATTACACATATTCAATATTTTTTCAACATTATCTCTATTTCCTTCTATAATTCCTTTTCTCTCAAGTATACTGAAATACAGAAAAAAGAAGGAATAATTTTTTTTCTTTCTTTTTTTATTTTTGAGAGAGAGCATGAGTAGGGGCTGGGGGAGCAAGTAGCAGGGGGGAGGGAGAGGGAGAATCTAGGGCAGGCTCCGCACTGAGTCAGAGCTGGACGCAGAGCCTGATCTTACAACCCTGAAAACGTGACCTGAGCTGAAATCAAGAGTCAGATGCTTAACTGACTGAGCCACCCAGAAACCCCTCTTTTTAAGCAGACTTTATGCCAAAGTGGGACTTGAACTTATGACCCTGAGATCAAAAGCTGCATGCTCCACCAACTGAGCCAGCCAGGCTCCCCAAGAATATAAATTTCTGTCATCATCCCATTATTATTCCTGATTCTCTTCTTTTTTAAAAAAATGTTAACATATTCTTTTATTTTTTAAGATTTTTATTTTTAAGTAATCTCTACATCCAACGTAGGACTCGAATTCACAACCCCGAGATCAAGAGTCATGTGCTTCACACATGCCTGAAGCATCCAGGCATCCCTTTCCCAATTCTCTTCTAATGTATTTTGGACATTTATGTTTCCTTCTGGCTTTTCCAGCCAGGACATATGTAGCACACATCAAAAATTACTGTAGTGTGGGAGTGTGTCAGGAGACTCCTCTTCTTGTTCACAATGTCATTTCCTTTAACATTTCCATCCCCTATAGAAGAAACTACTTAGTCACTCCTCAGAAGAGAGAGTAAGAAAGAATTGGTTTCTTTGGGGATCATTACGTGTATTTCCAAGATGCCATTATGCTTAGCCAACAAGAGTGAGGCAATGTCCCCAAGGAAGCAGGAGAGGAGTGGGGAATAGTGAGTGGGGGGACTCTTAGAACAATGGCAGATGGTTCATGAAAGAAAGGGAGAAGTGACGCCATCACTCGGAATGTAGTTATGCAAAAAGGCAAATTGATGCCAAAAAAGGAAATGGCCACAAGGTAAGTGCTGTCTTGCCCACCATGGAAAATCTGTCATTTGGTGAGCGTACATGGCACTGGAATGATAGGAAATATTCTCAAGCAACAAGATTACTACCGCGAAAAGTGTAAACCATGAATTGTGTGTAAACCATGGAAACCAGCAGGAAACTAGAAAGGAAGAGAAAATGGGAAATTAGAGGAGATTCTGAGTACATATACCAAGCTCTGTGTAAAGTGCATTCCAAAAAGGTCCTCTCCTGCACAAGGGATTGAAACTAGAAAGGTATCCTTCTTCAGAGGAGAAACCCAAAGGAGATTTTTTTTTCCTTTTCCACCTTTTTTTAAAAATAAGAGAGTTCTCAAATGTGTATTGCTAAAGGTCAGGTGAAAAGGGTAGGTGTCTTTCTTTACAGCTTCTAGAGCAGATGGTGTTCAGGGTAGCCCACAACTACCGGGCAGAATGGGTAAGAAGGGGAAACTTTAATAGTATTTCATGTTAGGACACTTTATTTTGAGACTTTTATAAGGAGGTAGATATTTTCTAATATGCTAATACTGGAGGATTCACTGAGAGGAAACAAGAAGTTTTAGGAGCTTTATAAAGCTTGTGCGCTTTCATGTGGTTAATACTGCATAATGCAAGCAAAATCAAGCAACTCCGAAATTCCATTTATTCTATTTAGGCTAAACAGCACTAATAGAAGATGATCAGAAATATGCATGACCAGAAAATTCGCTACATTCAGGTGAGCATTACTCATGGAAAGGACTCCCTCTCATTCTTTTCTGAGTGCCACTCTCCTGGGTGTCCTGATAACAGCCAAAAGCAACATGGCTGACCAAAACTTTCGGGCAAGCCTACTTCTTTCTATTATGTTTCTGTATATCCAGCTTGGCTATTTCACACACATCCAGAGAGATAAGGTTTGATAACAATCACTAAAATATTTTAAATGAAAAACGAAGATAACAGGTTGTGAATGCAATTAAGTCAGATGACTTAATTAGAATTCTGCATTTCTAACAATGATCCAACATCAAAAGAAAATTATAGCAAGAGTAATTATAAAAGGAGAGTGGGCAATATTTGCATTCCCCCTAAAATACTACAAAGAGGAGGAAGAAATAAAAATCAGGATTTGGCAACAGCTTTCCAAGTTAGAGAATAGAACAAAGCTCCCAAAAGGACCTCACGGAGCAGATTAAATTACCACGGAATTTCATAAAGAATTCACTGAATGCTTAAGCAGGCTTCTGTGTAGGTCAAAGAGGACCAATCAGAAAATTGAGGTTACTAAGGGATGAGAAATAGGGTAATAGGAAACAAAATATAATTATAGAGTAAGTGAAAGGGAGAAGGAAGGAATAGCAGATGTATTAATATTGTTTTGGTTTCAGATGATTTTTTTCTGCAAAGTCTTTCAAAGACCAACTTTGATTTTTTTTCCCATTCAATTATATTTTATTCTTATTCTGTTTTAGATAGAGAGCCTGATGGCCTCAAGGGAGAGGCTCAGGTGCTGTAAGCATCTGAGCCTCTAAAATAACTATATTTCACATATATTATGTTGGAAATCTGAAGCACATTTTATTTTCCTTCTTAAAATATTCATTAAAATGAGCTATTAGCTACACATATTTAATTTTGATTTTGTTTTCCAGAAACAAATTTGTAGAACACAAAATCAGAAACTATTGACAAGATTAAATATCTACATCTATGGCCAAGACATCATTTCATTTTTTTTCTCACATTTACTTTTGAGTCTATAGTTCTAAAGCTATATACATTACAAAAACATTATTACTTCACCTTTAAAGAAAGTCTTCCTTAATTTACTGAAATTTAAGGTGAAAATAATGAGTTCATCAAATTTTAAAATATGTATACTTATAATTTTAGTATAAAACTACAAAATTAAATTATTCTGAGCTTTATCTAGTATATTATCTAAGCTTTCAATTTGAAATATTTTGCAAAAAAAATTACCATCATTTAGCTTTACACGCATTTCTATAAAAACTGACTACTACATAATTGTCTAAAATTATAAATTAGTACAGCAGTTACTACAGTTAGAAAGCAGTACAGGAAAGACTAGGAACTCAGTTTTATCATTATTAACAACTCACACCTAGTTTTTTCCACAATCATAAAGTTATTTCATGTACATTATCACAAATAATTACCAAGTACAGTATTTAATAATTATCATAACAGCACCATTCCAGAAGGGCTCATTTTGTTCCAGGAGTATAGTTGCCATACAGTATCTCACGTAAGCTCACAACAACTAAACACAGGAACAGTCAAAGAAACAAAGAAATTAAGGTGAGCATCAATGTTTGCAAGGGACAGAGACTAGACTCCAGTATATGACTTCATCTGCAGTTTAATTATCACCACACAACAGCTTTTGCTTCCCAACAAATGTAAGGACACCCTGAGGAGGCCAACAGATCTCAGCTCGGAAAATCCTGGAGAGTGCCCCATGACTCAGCCCAGCACTCATTTCTTCCAGTTTCTCTCCCACCTCTTTAACCATTCCTGATCTACTTCCCATTCCTGAAATAGCCATTCTTCAACTTGCCACCTTCAGACTGTATCTTCTTCTCCTCAAAATCATCTTTTCCCCCTCTATACCGCACTGTCATTCTTAGTTACCTCAACTGAGCCTCAATTGTGCCTCAACATGTTGGCATCATTGACTCCTTCCCCAGACTACAGTCAATGGCCAAGTCAGGCACTGTCAGAGTGATGTCCCACTCACTGCCACTGCCCCGCCATTAAAGTCCTCACATCTATCCCCTAAATTGCTAAGCAGGCTGAGATGAAACCCCAGGTCCTTACCGAGGCTCACAAGTTCTATCAGGTTCTTGTAAGCCAGGGTTCCTGGCTCCCACCACACCTCTCAGCCTCCTCCAGCACACTGCCCTGGGTCTCCTGCAGTCTGTTAGACACATGGGGCCAAGCACAAGCCAAACAGCCACATACCTGGCTCCTTCACTTAATTCAGGTCTTGGCTCAAATGCCACCTCCTCGAGAGACCTTGCCCCATCATGTTCCATACCTTTTTCTTGACTGTTCTTTGTGGTACTTTCAACCTCACATCATTATAATTTATTTTGTGTTTATTGCCCTCTCCCCCACAGAAAGTAAACTCTACTCAGGTCAAAGAGTTAGTGATTTCAGTCTCTTTTTAATTCCCTACCTTGTTGCCTGCCCTTAGACCTCTGCCTTGAATATGGAGGCACTGAGTTATTCGTTCAATGAATGGATGGAGGGATGGATGGTTGGATGAATTCTAACGGGTTTTCTTTCTACTCTTTTTTCCATCTCTGACTTTAACATTAACAGTGCTGTCAATGTGACCCAAAACACATCAAAACAAAACATGGAGTTGATAAAATATACCATATTTTTAGGGAACAAGTCAGTAGGTTGGCAAAAGGCCCTATGAATAGTGGCCAAGGACTTGGCTATGTGACTTGGATACATTATTTAACCTTTTAACACTTTGTTTCCTTATACATTATGATAATAATAATGCTTACCTCATAGGAATGTTTCAGGGATTTAATGAGGTAATGTATATAAGTATATATAAAATGGTTAACACAGGGCTGGTACACAATTACGCATTCAGTAGATATTAGCTAGTATTACAATGGCTCACTTGCTGCCAGTTTTCAGTTGCTGGTTTAGAGTTTTAAATGCCATGGTGAGAACTTTACATGTAAGATATTCCTAATGAATATTTTTGTTAAATTTATCCCTGATGAATTAATATTTCTAATGAGGAAATTTTGACTGAATGCTATTCCCTTCACATGGAATTCCTAGGCCACATTTTTCTCTTTCAAAATGCTATCCACCTAGAGTTATAAAAACAAATTCACTCTTTACATGGGAAAACTCATTCCTACCTCATGCTGTATGCAAGGATAACCCCCAAAGGTATTTAATATTAAAATGATACCAGGAGAAAACTTAACAGCGTATTTGTCAAACCTCAAGTTAGGGGAGGCCATTCATAAAGGAACAATGAGATATCATCTTACTCCTATGGATCTAACAAAATTTTAAATGATGGCACCTAGCGTTAGTGAAGGACTATGGTAATAATAGAGCTGGCATAACTGGATATGTTTGGTAGTTTGTGGTAAAAGTATTAAAGTGATAAATAATCTTTGGCTCAGTTATTACCCTTCCAAACATTTACCATAAGGAAATAATCCTATACTTAAAGGTTTCTACCTCACGTTTATCACCTAAATGAAGTTATCTTTTCCCAGACTCTACATTTGGTCAAAAGCCAAGTTTTGTATTATGAAAGCTATTCCTTTTCTTTCATTTTCACTGCCACTGACTCTGGTTTAAGTTCCATTAATTTTTATTTACAATACTTCATATATTTTCTAAGAAAAAAATCCGCAGTCCTTACCATGAACCAATAAATGACAAGGAGCTTCAGAGTCACCACTATTATTAGAAAGGAATATTAGAAAGTGTATTAGAAAGGAGACAAAATGATCACTATTTATGGAAGATATGAATGATGATCTGGACAAAAGAGAAGACCTGAGAAAATTTTTGAACCAATAACTGAGTTGTAAAATAAGTAGACCAAAATCAATAGCTTTTCTTTATACAAATAATAACCTACTGAAAAGAATAAAGTAAAAAAAAAAAAAAATCCATCCACTTAGCCATAGAAAACGGACGTAAAAATACTGTGAAAAGCACTGTAAACTCACTATTTCTTCATCAGAAATTACTATTGACAACACTGTGAGGCAGCTAATTCAACAAAAAGTCAAATATCTCTTCTCCCCACTTTGCAGACGAACCAGGTTAACTTTATTCATTTATTCCTCCTTAATACCAATCTTCTTTCTTTTACAAACCTACTCCCACCCCACAAATCTCTTCACTACCAAACCCACGCAAGGCCTCTGAAAATCTATCTCTATCTCCATCTCTTCTTTAGCTTCATCCTCTTGGCCTTTGACCTTAACCGAATTCTGGTTTCCTGACAAGAACATCACTTGCCTTATGGACCTCTCAAGGGATAGCTAGATGCTGTTTTACTACCATAGGCACTTCATTATTATGTACTGAACTGTGTCCTCCTGCAAATTCACATGTTGGAAGTTTTAATCCCCAGTATCTCAAAATATGACTGTACGTGGAGATCAGGCCTTTAAAGAGAGGAAAAAGTTAAAATGAGTCCATTAGTGTAGCCCTTAACCCAACTTGTCTAGCATCCTTTCTGGAAGTCTGCAAGCACAGAGACAAAAGGGACGTGTGGGCACAGGGGAAAGACCACTTGAGGACACAGTAAGAAGGCAGTCATCTGCAAGCTAAGGAGACAGGCCTCAAGACAAACCCAACTAGCTGACACCTTAATCTTGGACTTCTAGCCTCCGGAACGTGAGAAAATAAATTCTGATTGTTTAAACCACTCAATCTGTGATACGCAAAATACTGCATTCATCATATCCATCCTGAAGTACACATTTTGTATTTTAGTGTCAGAGGTATGGTTGGTATCACCCTTCTGCTCTCACATATGTGCTCCTTGAGGTTAACGGCACCAACTTTCCTACCATTTACAGACACACACACACACACCATTCACATTCATTCACCCCTTCATTCGCTGCTGACATTGAAACCTGGGTCACAGTTTCTTTCTCTATCCAAATATCTGCCCCATCCCAGGAGACTTTGACATTGTGTGCTGGATTGTACCCTGGCCTCTTGGCTCCTCTGACCCCACCCCTACTTCACCTGCATAGTCACGCTCTGCTCTTGGCTCACTCAGATCTGCTCCAGCTCTAGATCAGTCTGCTCTCTACCTTGAACTCCTTGCACTTCCAACTCGCTTCCTCGACTACTCTCGCTGCATTTATTCTTCAGCCTCATTAGTGTTTCCTGTTCTATTTGAACTTTTCCCCTGCTTAATAGTCCTGAACTTCATTTCCATCCAATTTCAGTCCCTTAAGTCCTAAAGTGTGATCTATTTTTAGCCAAAATCATAAACTTCTTTTTCCAGAAATAAAAATCCCAACCACAGACAAATCAATCCACTTTCTTCTTCTTTACATTTGGATTGTCAAAAGGTTCGGGGGAAATTGTATAACCAAATGGATCAACAGCACAGCTTCCAGTTAGCAACTTTATGTAGGTCCTCGACATTTTCTGGCCACCTCATTACGTTTCTTGGGCAGCTATTTTCAAACCGTCTTAACTCTACCTCTGACTCTGCTTCCTCCTCCCAACAACTCACCTTGGGTCTTGCTTCACAGAGAAAATAAAAGCTGTCATTTTATTCTAAAAGGACCTTCCTTTTCCACCAAAACTATACATTTAGCTACATCTATTTCCACCCACTCTTCCCTCCTGTTTCTATATAGGTGTCTCTCCACCCAGCAAAAGCAAAGCCCTCCAATTATGCTCTGAACTCTATTCTTTCTGCTCAAATTGTAGCATCAATTAATTCTTCCCTTCTACTTTTCACTCTCAGTCCCCCACTGCGTCTCTGTCTCTCTCTCTCTCTCCGCCCCTCTATAATGGATACACGCCATCAACATTTAAATATGATCTATTCCTATTTCTTTCCAACCAAAAAAAAAAAAAAAACCTCTCAGAGCCTTATACAGGCTTCCCATAACTGCTCCATCTCCCCTTCCACTCAGAGCCAAATTTATTGCAAAAAGTCTCACCACTTTTCCTCTCCTCTCCCCATAGCTCTCATCTGGCCTCCTTTCTGGTTCACCAAAAGTGCCATCACTAAGACAATCACTTCCGTATTTTGAATCTGATGACAAAATGTTAGGTATCGTTGTTCCTGTCCCCTCAGCACTTTTGGTTATCATGTACCACTCCCCCCTTCGTAAAACCTTCTTCTCTTAGCCTCCATGGTACAAAATTACTTCTGATTTTCCATGTAAATCTCAGACTATTTCCAAGCTCCTCCACATCTTACAGATTTTATTTTTTAAAAAAGATTTATTTATTTATTTGAGAGAGAGTGAATGAAAGAGAGTGAGTGAGAGAGTGTGTGTGGGTAGGGGCAAAGGGAGACAATCTTTAACCAGACTCCCCACTGAGTGCAGACAGAACCTACCACGGGGCAACACGGGGCTCCATCTCACCACCTATGAGGTCATGACCTGAACCGAAACCAAGAGTTGGATGCTTAACCGACTGAGCCACTCAGGGGCCCATTACAGATTTTAAATCTTAGAATGCTTTAAAGATTGGTCTTTGTCCTCTCTCCTCTCCCTATAGTCTCTCCCATAGCAATGCTAACCATTCCCAGGGCTTCAATTATCATCTATAAGCAGAAGACTCTGATCTTTATTATCTCCCATTCTGACCTTTCTTCTAAACCTCAGATGTACATACATTAAACTTCAATATCTCCTCTTAAATATCCATGGGCATCTCATATTCAATGTGACCAAAACTGAGCTCATAACGTCCTCCTAAGCCTTCTTGCACTCCGGTGCTCTCTCCTTCAGTAAGTACCATTCCATCCACCACTTGCACAAGTCTCAAATACAAAATGCATCCATAATCATCTCTCTTCCTCATTCCCTGAAATCCAACCACTATAAGCAATCTATTCTATTTCCTACATATTCGAATCCATTTACTTCTTTCTAATTCCACAACCATTATCCTACCACAGACCGCAAACCCTCTCCAATTGGACTGGTGTTAATGTTTCCCAACTAATGTCCCCCACATCCCCCCCTGCTCCTTTCAATCTGATTCCCATACTGCTGCAAAGTAATCTATCTAAAATATAACATTTCATCACATTTTACTGCTGTTAAAACCCTTCAGATGCTTCCTAATGCTTTGGAGATGAATAGCAAGGTCTTTCAAATCACCTGAGAGGCCCTGCATTATCTGGCCATTGCTTCCCTCTCCACTTTCATTTCCAAATACTCCACTTATATTTTCACACCCATTCACTATACTCAAGTCACACTGGACAAGGTACCACATACACACATCATATTAAAAAACATTTTCTTTTTGGGGCACCTGGGTGGCTCAATTGGTTAGGCAACTGCCTTCAGCTCTGGTCATGGTCCTGGAGTCCCGGGATTGAGTCCTGCATCAGGCTCCCTGCTCAGCGGGGAGTCTGCTTCTCCCTCTGACCCTCCCCCGACTCATGCTATCTCTCCCTCATTCTCTCTCAAATAAATAAAATCTTAAAAAAAATTTTCTTTTTAATGATGATACACCATCTTGTGCTCAAGAGGGTGTATAAAAACAGGTATATTTTCCCATATACCACTGAAATGTAAATTGATAAAGCCTTTGAGAACAATTCAGCAATAGGTGTCAAAATACTGCAGGTTTCGCGTAATGTTTGGCTATAAATTCCTGTTTTTTTAGATTCAAACTGATACAGTAGTTATGGTGGTATTTTTAAAATAGTGACACCTGAAAACAAGAACACCTGAACATTGCTTTATTAATCTGGTAGAATATATTTTCTTTCATGTATAGAAAGATTTCTTTTGATAGAGGGAGGAGAGAGAGAGAGACCCAACATTAATATGCATATATGAAAACTCAACACAGTTTTTAGCACAAGCTAAAGAGACTATCCTAATTAAATGTCTTTTAGTTTCCTGACATGATGATTGGATTACTTAGGAATTTTTTTTATCCTACAGTTTGAACTTGCTCTCAGTGAAAGTTTGCAACATTCATGACAAAGAAAAGAATTTAGAAAAGATGATTCTTTCTGTTCTTTTTCAGGATGAATGCTTTTTCTAAATGCTATTAGCTTTGTCAATTGCTGCCACACATCACCCCTAGTTACTCCGCTCTATTAAAGCCCCACTTCAAAATATAGAAAGGATAAACTCGCAAGGAAAATAAACAGTGAAGGAAATCACAATCAATTATTGCTTTTGTAGATGAGGACTAGGCATAATAATCTAAATTTATAAATCATAATAATTGAAACTGAATATGTATAGAAAAGAGGGAATACAATAAAAATTCTTGGAAAAGGGGCCTAAATATGGAACACTTCATTCATAAGCAATGCAACAAACATTTATCGAGCATCTACAATGAATTAGATGTTGTGCCAAGTGATGGAGATGCAGACTTAAGTGACAAATGAACCCTGCCTTATATGAAACACAGTAACTAAATTCATTCTATACGACCCTGGGTTAGAATTTCTCTGGAAGTTCCCTCCTTACTTGCCACTCACCTAGGACCATGGTTATTTCCACCTTGAGACTAAATTCCTAGGAGTTCACCATTTATGGTCCCTGCTTTTCTGGGCTAGTATTCTTTAATGGCACCATACCACCTTTCTCTTCTATTTGAACCACTGTCCAAGAAGGAAAACTGCATGTCATCTCACATGCCATCTGTTATCTCCACCAGTGATGGCCTCAGACATGGCAGCCGACTACTGATTTCACCAAGCTCTTGATACCACCTTAGAATTTGGGCTGCACAAATGTGGAAAGTCAGTGCCAGAGTGAGAATCAGGTCTTTAAGCTCAGTGAAGCTGACCATATTCCATATCCTGTCATTCTAGACCATAACTCCCCAATTTGAAACCAGCAACCAGACACATCTCTCTTGCTTTCATCCTCGTATCTCTCTGGATTTCCTTCACCTTGACTCATTCTCCCAAGGTGTTGAAGATTGTAGAAATGGTTGTAAGTTCTGTGCTCCCTATACCTATGCCCCCTTTCAACATGATCTTACAGGTCCTCCGTCGTCTGTATTGGCTTTGTGACTTGACTTGGCTGACAGAACATGGTAGAAGTAATAATGTCCAACTGAGTTCTTAGCCTAGATCTCAAGAGGCTTTACAAGCTTGGATTTTCTTAGAAATCTTCAACTGTCATGTGAACAACCCTGGGCTAACCTGTTAGGTTGAAAGAAGACATTGCAAGATGCTCCAGGGATCCCAGCCACAAAAGTAAGGCCATCATAAATGAATCAGCTGGGCAAACCCACCATCTAACTACAGATGCATAAGCAAGCCCAGCCAAGATAGACTAAACAGGTCAAGCCCCCCAAAAAATTCCCAAGTGAATCCAGACCAAATTTCCGACCAGCCAAATTACTGCTTCAGGCTACCATGTTTGGGGATGTTCTGCTACAAAGCAAAAGCCAACTGATCCACAGGGCTTCCAATCCTCCAGGTCAAAGACTGTTCATACATATCCTCCATAATCTACCACTTTACAAAATGCGCCCTTTACTTCTCTGCTCGGACTGAAACTTGGATTTTCAGTGAGGATAAATCATTTAGATTTTTGATATTCCCCCACGACAGGTATGCTTGCCATAGAAAGGAGTGCCACTCTCAAGAATCACTCTTTCATATTTGTGTAAAAATCAATCCTCTTTTTGAATATCTGTGACATCCATCTCTTCTACCCAGTACTATCTCTCCTTATTAATATCATCTCTCTATGACAGTCCCCAACTTTGGAACCTAGAAAGCAATCTTCCCCTCCAATTTGTCTTGGGAAACTGGCCTTTTGAATACTTGTTCAACACCTAGAATCTAAGTTCACTTGCCTCCTAATATATAGCGAATTTCATGCCCTCATCACTTAAGTATCCATTTCCATAGCCATCCCCTTGAACTTGTCAACAGTCAAAATTACTCCACCTCTGAAGTATTTCAAATCTTAAACCATAAGACTGATTTCACTAATATAAAAATAATATCAAGAATAACTACAGAAACTTTTTCTGTGGTACCCAAATAGTTATCTCAAAAAAAGTTACCAGAATCAGACACACATATGCCCGGGCTTTTAAAACCATTTAGGGACAGGTAATTCTTATGATACGTAAAATCATTTATAAGCATAAATGAGAGGAAATAACCCAGGAATCTTTTTAAAAAAAAAAGAATGGTAGATGATCATAGAAATTTGTTTTCCAAGATAATAACTCATACTAGAAAGTTACAGTAATTAAATACTGTAGAATAAGTACACAAGAGACAGATTAATAGAGAATAATAGAAATCCTAGAAATAAGTTCAAATACTTATAAGTATGTAAATGTTTAACATAAGAGAAAGTAGTGAATTAATCAGTGAACAAAAGGATTACTCAACAAATACTACTGGAATTATTGGTAAATTGTTGGACAAAAAAAAAGTTAACCAGAATTATTATCTCATGCACACAAAAATAAGTCTATTTAAGTTTAAAATGAAAAAGAAAAAATAATAATAAATTAAAAATAGAATTTAAAAAGAGGCCATTCAGAGGTTAGAAGGTCAATATTTTTGTAAATAAAAAAGGCCTTTTTAGCATGAGTAAAAGATTCAATTACATAAAATTTAAATCTTTATATTGAAAAACACTAAATAAAAGAAGCAATATTATGAAAATACATTTGCAACATATTATAATAGATGAGTCTTATAATAAAATGATCTCTTACAAATCAAGAAGCAAAAATACAAATAATTGACTTTTAAAGTGGACAAATGTACATGAAAAATTAAAAAATACAAATTTCCAACAAACATATAAAAAATAATTTCAACAACCCAGATTTTTACTTCTGCTTCTTACCTCTGGGACAGGTAAGAAATAGATTCATATATACGACTGCTTGCTCTGCATCTCCATTTAAGTGTCTAATACACCTTTTAAACAGAACATATCTAAACTGAACTCTTGGTTTTAGTCACTCTCCCACATGCAGCTCACATAGTAGCCTTTCCCATCACAGTTAAAAGCAACCTCATCCTTCTACTTCCTCAATCCAAAACCCTTGGAGTCATCCTCACTCTTCTCTTTACTCACACCCGTATCAAGCTATCGGAAAATCCTGTTGGCTCTTCCTTCACAATATCTCCAGAATCTAACGTCCTAGCACCACTACCTATTGAGGCTACCATCATTTCTTCTCTGGATAACTGCAAAAATAGACCTGCCTTACTTAAAATATGTAACTTGCACCCTTAGCTCTTAGGGTAAAACTAAAACTCCTGAATCTGGCTCCTGCTTATCTCTCCAGCTGCATTTCACATCATGTTCTTGACTCTCTGCACATCGGCCACACCAACCACATCAGCCTCCTTTCACAACATCCTATCTCCTGATACAGAGCCCTTGCATATTACATTTGCTCAGCCTGACCTTCTTCTCTTCACTAGTGTAACACTATTGGTTCATCCCATCTCAACTGCAGCATCATTTTCTGAAGGACGTCTTCCCTGATCTCCTTGCTAGATGAAGTTCACTTACTACAGACACTTTATCAACAACATACTGCTGCAACATTGCACTGCATATTTGATCATTAAATGATTAATGTCTATCTCCCAACTAATTATTATGTCTTAAAGGACAGAGAGCAATCTTATTTTGTTCACCACTGTATCCCCAGTGTCTAGCAGAGATTAATTCACAGAAAGTGATTACTATTATTTTTCAAACGAGTAAAGATTATAGAAGAGACTCACTGGTAAGGTACAAGTTCTATATACATGGAACAATCATTCTCATACTACTATTTCTAGAATTATTCCTAATTATTATTATTAATTATTAATTATTAATTATTCCTAAGTTCATTCATGGACATAAAGCAGACTCGGCCAGGAGAGTTAATCCAATTCTTACATTCCACTTCACATTCTACTGACTGTCTCTGCCAGCTCCAGGTCCTTGAGCACTTAGGAATCGTGGTCTGAAGGGACATTAACAGATGAAACCAATCAGTGAACAAGCACAATGTACATCTTGTTCTATACCAGCCCACCCACTCCCTTCTTTTCAACCAACAAACGAAAGTGACCTTTCTGAGATTCAGGGCCTGAGAAATTCTAGAGGTACGCTACACACATACACATAAATGGGAAATTCATACGACTGCTTGCTGTGCGATGACCTAATTTGTGATTGGAAAGCTCAATTCTTTTATTGGTTTAGAAACATGACACTTACCCACAAAATAATGTGAAAAGAATATGTTACCCGCTGCATTTTTTTTCCTCTTCCTCCAAGAATCATAGAAAATTAGCTTCCCAATGTAACAATAAGAACTCAGGCAAGTAAGTAAGTAAGTAAGTAAGTAAGTAAGTAAATAAATAAATAAATAAATAAATAAATAAAAAAAAAAAAAAAAAAAAAGTTTGTGTCGCAAACAAATAATGCTACCATAAATTATGGGGACCTGAAGTTGGCCAGAAAGACTGTAATAGGTTGAATAAAAACTGAGATAATATCCAGGACGGTCCACACAAACACACACACTGGATTCAGCATTGCAAGGGACAGTCGTGCTGGCTCGCTACCTCCTCCCGGATCACCATCTCTGAAATAGATTCAGGAATCAAGAGGCAGGAGCACAACTCTGAAGACACGGATTAACGGGAAAATTTTTGCAAAGGAGAAAAGAGAATTTAAGCTTGTGGAAAATGCATTGTCCTAAAGTTTTCTAGTACTGGGTTGCTTTTATTAATCTTCTTACTCTTACAAGACCTACAATAAAAAAAAAAAAAAACAGACATCAACATATCTGGGACATGCATAGTTAGAAGTTGCATGAGAACAGCTTAATTTAACACTGAGACAGCACAATCCATCTCACCATAGCCACCTGGCATAAACTAAAACTATATATCTTATGAGACAGTAGCAAGCTTCTAAAAGCCTGGGAAAGCTGACCCATGTGAATTATTCCACCAAGTGCATTTAGAAAGAGACCGACCGCATCTAATGAAAATGCAAAACTTCAAAAAACAAAAAAGATTTGGGGACTGAGAAGGAATAATTCTCTATGATCACTGGCTTTTATAAGAATTCTAGTTAAGATAGTTTTAAGTTTTAATTCAACATGCTTCTCCTATTCTTTCTTTACCAAAATCAAATAAAAATCCAACCAGATGGCATTTGCTTTTGAGATATCTTTTCCTGGATGATCAAAATCAACAGTTTCTGTTCCATACATGAGGTACTACAAAGTAATGAAAAGTTGTGCTTCCTATAACAGACACAGATACTTCATTTTAGTGATGAGTACGAGTTCACATTTTTTTGTCACCTTTCTCACTGCACAGAGAAATAATAACGATAACCCTAAAATTGTATTTCCTAAGACTTTATAGATCCTTTGAAGACGCGGTTAGTGCTGTCTCCGGAACATCATGAATTGTGTGCTTCTCCATTCAAACCGACTTTCTGTTTCCACAATATGTTACCCATCACATGAGGCAGCGGCTGAAACCCATAGCGTGTGGTGCCGCCCTTCTACAGGCTGCATCAGCTCGGGCAAGTAAAAGAACTTTCCTAAGCTTTAGTTTCCTCATCTTCATAACAAGCAAGAAAAAGAATTCATGTTAAGTTCTCCCAGTCAGAATATACTTAGTAAATGTCAGCTTAAACCATAAACCCGAAAGCAGGTATTCGGAGACCTTACTGCACATTCAAGATTCAAGAGAGGAGAAGAAAGCTCTGTGGAGAAACGGGGCAACAAGGACAGCTCAGCCACTAGCTAAGTCTTTGTTACTCACTGTGACTTCCATGTCCCAACAGGGTTGCCATTGCCCCAGAGCTGGTTAGAAATGCAAACTCTCAGGCTCTACCCCAGAACCACTGAATCATAATTTTCATTTTAACAAGATCCCCAGGTGATTCATATTCCCATTAAATTTGAGAAGCTCTGAGCTCAATGATATTCTCCTGCATGCAGGCCTCACAGCTCATTAGACAAAAATTCAGGTCTCAGCAAAATTATCAATGTATGTGTCATGGATCATTGGGTCACTTTCCAATGGCTATAATCATAAATATTATATGTACGTGCTATCTATTATGGTAGGTGGACTTCCAATTCTTTTTCCTGAGTTACTAAGTTTGTTGCACAAATGTTGTGAGATATCTCTTTACAACTTGAAATAATATTTATAAGTGAGGGCCATCCTGAAGCCTGCCGGCCCAGAATTTTTTGTACACTATCAATGAAACTAAAGTATAAGACAAACAATAAACCTAAGATCCGAGCCTCAAGTCTTAAAAATCTAGTATGGCCCTATGACTTTGGCCCAAACTCCGGAGACCACGTACCCAGTTCCCTAATACAGGCAACGGGTTCAGTGACTGGAGTGAAGAGGGTGTGACTAGGACCTGCTGCCATTCAGAAGCAAAATCGTGGCAAAGCCTTTCGGGCATAACGTGGGTAGAATATTCCAGGAGCAGGCCATAGGATTACAGCAGCCATTCCAAAGAATAGATATTTTATAGGCCTAACATTCCTGAGTTCCATTCTTAGCCCCACTAACTCCAGAACAATTTTTTAAAGCAATTTCATGTGCATTTTTATAGTTAAATAGTTTTGAATTTGGAGCCAGCTTTTGCATAGAAAGAAATGCGCCTGAACTGTACTCTATCACAAAACCATCTCTAAACTCTAAAGACAGAAAATTCCTTTCTCACCCTTCCTCACACTGAACTCCTGTATCATTGTGTTTTCTTCATTTAATTTTTAATCTATGCTAATTTTATACAATCTGTAAATATATCCTGGAGAACACAGGCCACATCAAGTATTCAAGGCAGCCACTAGGGAGCCCAGTGCAGCTGAGTTGCTGTTTTACACGTTTTGCTGGGATCGTAGGTGTCGTGGCTTTCTCCTGCGATGGGCACTACGTTGTTCATTTACTTTTTTTATGCAGTTGTTCTTCCTGAGTTACTACTTCCTACATAATGGCCAAAATCAACTTGTAAGATGCTTTAAATTGCACATATCTTATTTTTCCTATTCTAATTTCAAAATGCCATTTTGGATGATCTCTATTGAGAAGAAAATAAGCTCATTTTTAAAAAAATTACCTAAGAGCACTTCAGATAAGAAGCTGCATTTTTCTGCCTAAGATAAGTGTTTTTCTTCTCTTTTAAATTGAGTCTCATATGAATGATATCTAGATTATCGCTCTTTTGCTTGGGTATAAATCTGAAATCCTTTCACTTGTTTGAAAGCCTTATATCACTAAGGAAGACTAGCCTCCTGATCACCTAAAGAGCCCCATTTTCAGTCTTCTAGAGTTGTGCCAGGTAGTATGATTTAATTATTATCACAGGCAGATTTGCATAAAGCTTTCTTCTGAAGAGTTTTAGGCCATTTAAGCAATGTCATTAGATGGGCAGAGAAATTCTTTTGAGAAAATGTAATGGGGCATGAAAAATAATAAAAATCCACAAAATACAATTTATTCAAGTATCTTAATAATGAAGAGAAATTACAATTCCGAGTGAAGACCTAGAGGCTGAGTACTCTCTATTATTTTAAAATAAAACAGGATTAAATAGGCACAGTATAATGCCTCAAAATCAGAAGGCAGTCCCCCGTGTTATGTCTTCTGGAAAACTACTCTCATTTCAGAAAGAATAAATTCAGTATACTCTTATGCCATCTATGGAATTTACTGAAGATGCAGAACAGCAATTAACTTCTACAATAATTTCATATGGGCTCACCAGACAACACTGTGGTAAAACAAGAAAGTTGACGCTGCCATGGACTATCTCTCATTGAAAGATCTCCCATGGATTGCTATTACCTTGTCAAGGATGCTGGATACAAAGGAAAGAGCCACTCCGATGCCCTTTCAGAGACAAGGGATGTTTTCAGGTTTCCCTCAGCGCTGCCACCTAGTGCTCCTCCTTAAAGGGGAAAACACCCAAGACCAGCTTTTGGAATGATCTGGCAAGAGCTGGCAATATTTAAAAGCGCCATAAACTTTGACTCAGTAATTCCATTGTTAGCAATGTACCCTGCAGATAAGGCCATATAAAAATGCACCAAGATTACTTATAATTGACATCCTGCAATATTGTTTTTAATAAGAAAAACAACAACAAATTAGAAGCGACCGAAATATCCTTTGATGGAGAAAAAACAAAATTATTCTAAACTATACGTTGGAGTGATATGAAGCCACTTAAACAGTTAGTTGATATGGAAAAATCTCCCCAAGATAAAGTCCAGGAAAATGTGTGATATCATTTACCATATATGCAAAGCCTACACCATGGATATGTGAGTGGGTGCACTGAGAATCATCTGGAAGGATAGTTTGGGAGGGAATGGAGAAATAGGGGGACTTGTATGTTTTATTTTACATCTTTTGAGATGGATGGCATATTTATTGTATGCGTGCATTAGTTTTAGCTAAAACATTAAAAATGCTATACTGGGATTATGAAGAATGAGAGTCAGACAACTTCTATGGCTCTGGACTGTGGTGTGGAAGACACAGCAATTAAATCATTGTGACACTGTCATCACCCTCTGATCCCACCCTGCCTTTTCCTGGCATCCTCACTCTGCTACAAGCTGACTAATAGCAGTAAATTTTTTGTTTTTCTAAAGATCATTAAACTGTATCGTGCAATGTCTTGTATAGTCAGTAATCTGAAGGTTATATTTTTAATTATTCTTGCTTATTAATAAATTGCCAGTTCAGTATTTTCTCACTGACTTGACATTTATCAGTTTTTATAACGCTGAAAAGATAGCATGACCGATGTCTTTTTGAAGAGTTTCTAAAAAAGTAATAGCACAAAATTAATGATACTGTTTAAGAAGCCTATAGGATTATCTTGATGAACTCTCTTTAATAAAACTTAGCCGATTCATCTTTAGTGAAAATATTCCCTATCATAAGCTCAATTATCTTGAATAAGTCACAAGTGAACTATTTTCTTGCTCTTTTTCCACATATACATATAGAATTAGAAAAGTGTATTCATTCTATGATTTATCCACTATTATCTTAAATACTAAATTAAGTTAATTTGGGGGAGAAAAGACTGAATCCAAACCTAGTGTTGGGGAACTTCATCAAAAAACCATGACCACCAATTGACCCATGAGCTGGACCCAGGCGCTCAGAGGATCCTCAGCTCCTCCCCTGTCCTTGGAATGTAGGTTCTGTTTGCCTTTCCCACACTGGAAGGTGGGAGGGAAGGTGCGGGAAGATTTGGAGGGCAGGTGCGGGAATTGGTTAGTCTTGCCACCCAAGACAAGCCTCAACTGTAAGTTCCCTATTGTTAAAATTGCCACCTACCAACCTGGAGCAGCCTGCCTCTTTCTTCCCTCTCCCCCTATCCCCTACTTTTGGGGGCTAGTCTCAGATTACACCTGGGCAGCTCCGGGGAGGTTGGTACACATGATTTACAGTAACACCATTAGCTCTCAGCTTACTCAGTTGTTTGCTGTGACATAATATTCTCTAGTAACTACAGACTTTTGGGGAGCTTTCTAAAAATACCGCATCTGATAGCAATCAAAAGGAAGATGTGTTGTTTTACTATTTCTACCTTTTTCATTATTGCATAGATCCCCTCAATCAGCACTGGCATTCTGGTCCTGTAGCCCATTGTGTCTCTATAATGCCAACTAATTTATAATTGTGTTCATGCATGAGAACCTCAAGCACATACTGCATATTTCCCATGCTTCCAGCACTACTGTAGAGACAGCTAAGTTTATTAGCTATGTTGCTCCAAAATGATTTTCTTTTTAATGTAACCTATATATGTTATTTAAATTATGTTCTTTAAGGGGCGCCTGGGTGGCTCAGTGGGTTAAAGCCTCTGCCTTCGGCTCAGGTCATGATCTCAGGGTCCTGGGTCATGGTCTCAGGCTCTCTGCTCAGCAGGAAGCCTGCTTCCTCCTCTCTCTCTGCCTGCCTCTCTGCCTACTTGTGATCTCTCTCTGTCAAATAAATAAATAAAACCTCTAAAAAAAAAAAATTTAAATTACGTTCTTTAAGAACAAAGAAACTCGTGGTGAATTATATCCCACTGATTTTTATTCCTCATCCCTATATTTACATATTCAGAAGTCTCTGAATCAGTTTTATTACACTGTCATTCATTTAAAAAACTCTTCAGATTACTTAAGCAGCAGTCATTTAATCTCTGTCCCCACTTTGCTATGCATTTTAAATGACAGGGCTAGAATCATCCATATTTGCACACTAATGTGAACATAAAAGAGTTAAACCTCCCAAACTACTATCTCCTGCCAAGAGCAAAAAAAAAAAAAAAAAAAAAAAGCTTTGTCGAAGTGTACATATAAAATAATCTGCTTTTCTTTTCTATTATTTAAAATTAATGAAAATAGCCCATAGATAGATGAAAAGTTGCTCGTCTTCATGAGTCATCAGGGAAATGCAAATTTAAACTACAATATGATATCATGTGCCAACATAATTTATCATAATGCCTCAAATTAAAAAGATCAGAAATGCCAAATGTGGGTAAGAGTGTGGAAGAACTGGTATAACTACCTTAGAAAACAGTTTGGCAAAACAATTTTACAAAGGTTAAAACAGTTTGGCCATTAAATAAAACAATTTTAACCCCTGAACAAGCAATTCTACTCAGGTATATACATCAGGCAGGCATAATACCAAGAAGCATGTAAAGAATGTTTACAGAAAGACTAATTATAAAGGCCAAAACTGGACAGCATCCCACTGCCCTTCAATAATAGACTGGACTCTGGTACATTAACACAAATGGAATATACGTAGCAATAAGTATGAATAACTGACATCTACATGCAAAAATATGGATGGATCTCACAAACAGGATTTTGAATGAAAGAAGTCAGACATAAAAGAATATATATTGCATGATAAATTGGTTTTTACTGTCAACCTTGGTCAAGGCTTATCCAAAGTACTGAGGAAGAGAGCGACTTGAAGAGAGTAGTACCATATATCAAAATACAATTTGGGAAAAAAAAAATTACCTTGCCTTACATACTAACTGTGTGATCACAGAAAAGTCATCTGACCTCCCTGGCCTCATTTTTCCTCTGTAAAACAGAGATAATAAAGCCTTACCTCCCCCACAGCAAATGACTGCTCTGAAGATCTCTAAGGTCCCGTGTAGCTCTATATCTATGACCCAATGAGATAGTTTCACTGTTCTCTACTGTCATGACTAAAAACACAAAGAGTTTTTAACAAAAACAATAATAATAGTTCACCTTGTTCCAAGCCACTTTACATATATTTACTCATTCAGTCCTCACCCTAACCATATAAAATAGATAGAACTATTATAGAACAGGAAACTGAGACTCTGAGAGTTTTGGTAATTTGACCAAAGTTGTGCAGCTAATAAGTGGTAGAGTCAGAATACAAACCCAGAAAATCTAACTCTATTAACCACATACTTAACTACTCAATATGCAAAGACATTATAATAACTTCATTTTATCTAAGTTGTCAGGACTTTTTAAATTAAGTTTAATACAATCTGTTGTCTAATCACCACAGAGCATATTAAAATGTAATCTATATTATATATTGAAACTCTGATCTTGTTCAATCAAAGGAATGATGATTTTAATTTATTCATATAAATCAAGGCTTTTTAAGACAGTACTAATTAAAATAACTATTGGTACTAGACAAGCACAAGCCAATTTTGGTGGTCACATTCACATTTCCTATATTTGATGCCTCTCCAGAAAAGGAGGGGAAATCTACCTTCCTTGTTATTGTTGTTTTAAACATAGCCTCTTCTGCAAAAAACATTATAGTATTAGCTCAGATTTGCCTCAGATTCCCTATTTTCATGAATCACCTTTTCTGTGAAAAAGAGCTCTGTGTTCAAAACTGAATCTTTAATTTTTTTTTTTTTTTATTTCAGTGACTTTCAGTAACTTTCTGTTGGCTAGAACTTTCATCAATTATTTTCTGACAGTTCTTTTTGGTTTCTTAACCTGGGCTGAGATTTTACATATTGTAATTGGTTGGACCTCATCCTGTTTCAGAGTTAAAGTTACCCAAAATATTTAAACTTTACATTTTCTAGAGTTATCTTGAATTTGTGTCAGTCAATCTCTTTGTTGGCTAGTTGAGAGCCTGTGACTAGGAAGTGGTGATGGCGGCTGGAAATGGAGAAGAGAGAGGGATGGAGCAAAGCCTGCTCACTTTGCAGCATAGCCTAGAGTTAGCCAGGACTCCCGATGGTTTTGCATGGAAAGCTTAGTTACCAGTGAATAAAAGTAGATCACTTAAATTAATTGTAGCAGATGGGGTTTGTTTGTTTTTTTAAAGATTTTATTTATTTATTTTATAGCAGATGGGTTTTTTTTTGTAAGATTTTATTTATTTATTTACTTATTTATTTGAGAGAGAAAGAGAGAGGAAGAGAAGGGAGGAGCAAAAGAAGAAAAAGCAGACTCTGTGTTGAGCACAGAGCCAGAGGCAGGGCTCAACCTTGGAACCCTGAAATCATGACCTGAGCAGAAATCTAAAGTCGATGCTTAACTGACTGAGCCACCCAGGCACCCCTATAGCAGATGGGTTTAAAGAAGGAGGTAGGTTTGAAAAGCACAACACTTCCAGCTGAAACGACTCTGGGACTTTCAGCTAATTGTGTGTTCTTGGACAAGTCATGCACTTGTCCTTATTAGGAAGATGGAAGCAATGCCTGCTTTATAAAATCGTTGTGAAGTTCACATGAAGAGCAGAGTTCTGTCCCTTCTAACCGATGGCAGTGATATGACTTCGTTATAGTTGGATTATTATTACCTTAATTATTTGGTGTTGGCATTCCTGCCTTTGGATCTTCTGTCTCTGTTTAACTTCACCACAATACAATAGCTCAGGGCTAGGAGCAGGAAGAGGCTTAGCCCCTCCTTCCAACACTTTGCTTATGTAGATTCAAATAAAAAAAGCTACAGGCTTGGTTCTCTTCGACTTCTTTCCCAGAACGACAACCTTCTTACTATTCACCAGTATTTATATTTGGATAAAGAGCTGGAGCTGAAGTTACAGAGGGAAAATATAAAGCAGACTGAAAAATAGGGCTGCTTGGGGTTGCACAAACAACTCTGTTAAAGCGAGCCAGAAAGCATTCAACGAAGAACACCAAAAGACCACCGTCCACTTGCACTTCTTTTGTTCATTTCAATCTTGGCAGTCAAAGCCAGCAGTTATGTTATATGTTTTCCCTTCCAAGGACTTTAGAAACAACTGATTAATCTGTTTAAAAGAGTCTCAGTAAAAAAAATATATTTTGTTAATTTTATGTCATCAAAAAGGCCTTTGAGCAACAGAGTTGCAAAGACAGGATGAGCTCAGGGTGTAAGAGGAAGGCTTATGCTTTTCTTTTAAAAAGTAGAAAACATAGAACTTAATTCATACTCTAACAAAATTAAGTTCTCGTAAAGTATAACAATGATAATAATAGGAACATTAACATAAGAAAATGAGACTGTCATATATAATAGAGACACACACACACTCACTCTGATGTAACTATTTGCTTCTCTCACTCAGCATATATGAAAATCTGAATAATCTAAGCAAGTCAGTTAATGATTATTAAATTTAGTTTAAATGTTACCTTTTATATTATAAAGTTTTTGCAAACTTTTCAGAAGCACATTTCCTGAAATATTTTTACTGACTAGTTTTTAAATTGCGCATGTAGAGACACATTCCCAAATAATCTTTAAGAATATTTACCATATGAACTAAATGCTTAGTTCCCTTAGGAAAAAAAAATTCTGTGGGTGTTTACAGAAAATTTCTTGCTAGCTCTTGTAAAATGCTGAATTCATCAGAATTAGAAGTACTTCGAATACTCAAAATACAAATATAAGCACAAATCCTTTATATTCCATGGCACCTGTTCACTGACTAGAACCAGAAAGACAAAGTCACTTTATCCTTAATACTTTTAACCATAGAAAATGAAAGACTCAAATAAATTATTTTGGCATTTCTTCAGTGATGTTGTGGTCCCCTCACTGATTACTTACTTGCAGCTTTCTCTATGACATATGAGACAAACACAGTCAATTTTCAATCATTAACACCAAAGTCTGCCAGAAGCACTTTGCATTAATAAATCTCAAAATATTTTACCATTTCATTAAGTCTAACTGCATGTTGTTGGGAAGATTTCAAGCATTGTCTGATTTAGTAGGCAGCTGACTGCTGGTAACAGAGACATGGTAAAATTAGAACTGAAATTCACTACTTCTGACTAATGCATCTATCATGATGGCCCATTATTTCAATCAGCCTGCCTCTAATAAAATTGACATCACTTAATGCAAATCTATTATATTCAGGGATAACAGTGCAGAAGTATGTGTGCAAAGAAGAAAAAGAAGTTAAAGCAAAAAGTCTGATTCCTGCTATTGTTGTGTTATGAATACAAAGTCTTAGAAAGGGCCCTTCCTCCTACATCTGTCTGTCTACAAAGAAAACTACAGAACATCACCACGAGCTTTTGGATACGAAGACAAGTTCAAGGAAAAACTCAGATGACTCCTCACTGAGGAAATTAGCTAGTGACAGGTGTAAGAAAAATTGCATTCAGTCCTTCCTGGTTCAGCCAAACCTATCTGACTAGGCTAACATACTTTCGTGAAATGGATTGGCTTCAATGTAAAGTCTAATAAAATTAAATATAAATGAGCTCCTGAGGGAGTTAAATCAATGGGCTACAAAAAGCGACTTCCTGATTTTTCCCTGAGAACTTGTCACCTTCACCAGCAATGGCACACTGCACGCTGTGTAGGCAAGAGTCCGGAATGGCAGTGGTAAACGGAGCACGGTGAACAAAAGCCCCAGCAAAAGCAACCATTCATTCTCTCCCCCTCTTTCCCTCACCCTTTCCCTCTCCTCCCCCAGCTCTCTGGCTTTGCGCATGCGTCAATGATGATAGGGCACTCACATATCCCTGCATATTCAAACTTTATCACAACTCTGTTTACATAGGTTTACATAGGTTGCTATTCCTTCGGACAAAAATAGCTAAATTTTAAATGTTCCTTTTAACAAGAATTTAAGGACAGTCTTTTAAAGTGCAAGTGACATAAATGCAACGATCTGCTATTGAATAAATGATATAGAACCCACTTCCAGACAGCTACGAATTCAGAGAGCATTTCCTGACATCCGAAGTGAACCCCACAGCTACTAAGGTCAAACAGCTTCCTCACTCAGGACTGTGAGCCCTTTTTTTATGAATTGACACCACGGCCCAGTCCACACTAGACAATCCTATTATCATAGGATAATATGACATGCTCTCAAAGCTCACTTGCATCGTGGCTAAATGTGGACCATTCTTAACCTATTTTGGAGGTATGTGTATCAAGTAGTGGAATGAGAGAAATGCCTACCGCTAAGTTTCTTACAGATCTTTCCTACTACTGTCATTATACAGAACAGATTCCTCTAAGAAAAAATTTCCCTGTTAAATACGAGTATAGCATTTAAAAATGGAAAAGAACTGATCAACCAAAGTAGAGAAGGTATTCTTCCTATTCGCATCATTTCTGAAAGCTTTTTAGAGTGCCCAGATCAATGATGGATGAATATTTATTAAGAGCAAAGATTTGTTTTTGCCAAAACAAAGTATTCAACATAAAAGTTATGCTCACATTTGCATTCCTTACAGCACTTGCCATCCACGTATGCAAGAGCCGACTTAAGCGGGCAGTCAGGAACCGGGCAGATCAGAGTTTCACACTGGATGGTTCCATTCTGAGAAGAAAGCAATATTTAAAGAATTTCCAAGTTGCAGTGTGATAGCCTGAAAATATTTTTTAATCTTAAGTTTCAAACTCTTCACATAAAATGCCATAAATACCACTATTCTCTGTGTTTATTATACAGTAAAACCCATGCTTCGGAGACCCGCAGTAATACGAATTGAGTCCTAACACAGTTGGTGATTGGCTCCCATCTTCTGTCCAATAACAACGCTACACACCCTAGAGTTCTCTCCCTTCTAGAGTGAGGTGGGTGAGAACACGGGTGGAGGGAGGCGCACACACTGACAGTGGAACAGCAGGCTACGGGTAAACCTTATGTCTGCCCAGATTATGCACAAAATGAGCCCCCACAAGCCAGGGGATTTCTCAAATAGCTGCTGCCATCCTGCACACCCAGTCTCGGGACCCAGAATCTTCCCATGGGTATTTAAGCACCACCCCGAGGCACTGCTGACAATCATCACGAGAAGCACCAAACTCCAAACAGGATGGCAAGGAATTTATTTCCTGAAGGTCAACCAGAACTCCCAGGCAGCTAGCTACTTCTCTAGTCACCTTATTGACCTCTCTATACACATCTTGCATTTTACTCAGTTTGATTTTTGTCCCCATTTAACAAGTTGGGAAGGTTTTACTATATTGTAAGGTGCTATAATTTTGGTGGGAACATTATATTTTCCCAAACAGAAATCATATGATACATGCACATACAGGCACACACATATGACTATTTCAGAGGTATCTTTAACTTTTTTAAAGCAGGAAATTCTGTTTTTGAACAAACTTGATGAACTTGGAGAAATTTTTTTTAAAGGATAATTGACAGAGACCTCTGGCCTCTTTCCAATAAATGACTTTTAACTGATGAATTCATGTGAAATTTAAAATTTAAAAATCAAACTAATCTTGACCTTTTCTTGGAAAATGAACCTATTTCTGAAATAGTAATGTGCTGAATATTTCTACTTTATGAGTGTGCAATTAGAGAAATCATATTTATTTAAATTCTCTAATTCTTATTCCACCATATCAGCAAACTTTTAAAGATTGCTAAGTTAAACTCCATTATTTGTTTGTATGGCCCACTCTGGTGACAATATTTCATGCTGCATATAATTTAGTTTTATTAAAATGTATTAATAAACCCCCGAGGGGAAAATCCCTCAAAACGTTAAGGAAAACGGATAGAATCCTTTGGGAATCACCTTCACTAACCCAATTTAAATTGCTAACTTCATGTGTGCACCAATAAACTTAAGCTTTATAGCATTCCTAAACCATAATCATCTTTATAGGCTAGAAAGTATCTTTAATAATGCAACACGCAGTTCTTTAGATTTGACTGGGTTGGCTGGCACTTTAGTGTTGTGTCTTGAGGAAATGGTTCTTGAAATTTTCATGATTACATTGTTTTAATAAATTTTTAAAGAGTGGGGGCATCTGAGTTCCCTCTGTCTGAACTCTGAACAGAAGCCATACCAGGCACGTGCAGTTCTTACAGCCGTCTGTCCAGGACTCAAATTCTCGGTAGGTGGTTCCCTTCATGGTGCAGGTCCTCTCACAATAGCACTGATCCAACCTATTCATTCGCTGCTCAGCTCGAGACAGCTGTGGCACAAAGGAAGGGGTTCACAGTGTTCACCATTCCAGCAACACAGAAAGGCAAAATACTTTAGTAGGCAACGGATTTTTTTCCGCATATAGCAGTAATGATGGCTGGGCCCATCTATTATCGTCATCATTATATTTAAGCCTATACTTTAAAAGAAAAGTTTTTTCCCCCTCTTCTTTTTAAGGCAAATTTGGTCCCTGCCTTTGAAAAAGAAAAAAAGCATGATTTACAAGATATAAATGGGGGCTAGGTAAAAATGGCCTCACTCACACTGCAGAAAAGCATTTTCCATTTTTAAAAATGTTTAATTTCATGAACATGTTCACTCAAGTGAAGGAACAAATTTCAGAATTTATGTCGTGTCAGAAACAAATCATAGATAAACGAGAAAACTTGCAGGTTCTCAGTAACTACTATACAAGGTGACAACAGTCTGGTGAAATTGCAGGGAAACTTGATACAAGCTTAGGACAGTGAATAATCCTACAACAGCAACACAGTGGTAGAAAGCATCCATGGGACCATTCTCTTGACATAATTCTAGGGTCCATATTCTTCACAATGCCCCCTCGCCTCCATCCTTACAAAGAAAAACCAAGTAAAAATAAATAATAATAAAAACTAAAATAAACAATAAATCCTACTGTAATAAACAGTGTGAAAATCAGGTAATCTGCCTCATTTCTGATTTACCGAATCATTTGTTACAGATGGCTAGGGTTTGAATATTTATAAGCCCTCTCCTTGAGCAGAGATTTAGATTCAATCCCAGCAAACAGTATAGAATAAGAAAAGTCTCAAAGGCGAACATTTGTGGTTATATATATCTATAAAAAAACAAACAAACTATAAAGAACCTCAAGGATTTCTGAGCTCCCCGCACTATATTTCTTAGTAGCTTTTACCTTGGCTGATGTTTTGGCCAAAATGTCCTGCAGCTCCATGATTTTCTGCACGAGTCCATGGAAGTCATTGCAAGTTGGACAGGCTGGAATTACAAACACTACATTGGTCAAGTTGTGTTTATAAGGAGGTCAATCTAGTTAAGTCCAGGCTGACAATTAATATATGGGACCTCTGATTTCAAACTGACATTCTGGACAAAATTAAGCAAGAAGCACACTTTTCATCACACAGCACAAGAACTAATGGACTTACTGCGATTAAGATCTGGGCACTGCGCAATAAATCCTTGGGGCATGACAAGTAATTGCACATCTTGCATTATACCCTGTGTGCGAAAAATTTTTAAAAAGACGTATTACTTTCATCTACCCAAATTATGTTCAACAGTCAAGTTCATGAAGTAAAACATTACAAGACAGACTCACCAAGATCCCCAAACAACATCTTTTCTGAATACATTACTTCTACTTCAAATCAAAGGGAAAGAAATACATCAGGCAAAATAGATGATTACCCATGTACTCTCCTATTGATAATATTTTTAAAGCCTTAAGATTAAATGTCAAGATATAATTAAAAGGGAATAGTCATGTTGTTTTGAGAAGTTATTTTTACTTAGCCACTGGAGAAAGACTTGAAAATGACCTTTAAATATCAACCTGAAAATCACTTCTGGTTTCAGCAACAGTGAAACTGATACCAATTTTAAATTAACTGCAGCCATCAAAAAGAAAGATAGAACAACTGAGTCATAAATGCAATACTCATATGAGCATTTCTCATTTTTCAGTCAGATCTTTTAGAACTAATTTCTCAATTTATAAAGGACAACAGATTCATTAAACAGCTGCCTCAAGACTTAGTGACAAGTGCTTAGGAGTACAGAAAGTTTAGCCTGAAATTTTTAACATTCCAGCTACAGATGACCCATTTTACACAGAGGGCCACATCACATGTCTATAGGTAAAGTTTACATGTATCCTCAGTCGCTAAGGCTTAATTGGCTTCCACCTTCCTAAGCTCTTAAAGCAAAGGCCAATGGTAGCTCAAAAATGACCTCATCAGACACACTCCAGCTGTCCCTTTCATCTACTACCCCTCTCTTCTTTACTCAACTTTACATACATTTTTAATTAATATTTCACATTATTCCTCTGAAAAATGCAAATAGAATATCTAATGACAGGGTGAGAGTACCAGCATATTATCAAGACAATTTTGAATGTACCTACAAAATATACCAGTCAAATATTGGCCTCTATGTCCTACATGTTTAATCTAATTAATAGCATAGTATAAGAACAGTGTCAATATGAATGATAAATATTTTAGTATACTGTGTGGAATTGCTGGATCTGTTGTTTTCCTGGGGTTCGGATTAAAAAGGCAACTTCTATACAAACTCCTATCACTTGGAAGCAGCAACATGAAAATAAGACTACCATGTACAGTCAAACAGTATGTGCACTGTACAACTCCACTGGACACCACTCACAGTCTACAGTAAAATATGACCTCTAGAGAGGTAACTAGGGATAACTGATGTGTGAGAAGGATTCTAAGGCCACTTCTGGGCTCCATGGGAAAGACTGCCATGGTTAAGTAGACGAGAGACTTGACATCTACAAATTTGCCATCCCTTATGTGGCAAAAAAGCACTGATTGTTTAGGATCTGGGAGCATGGAATCAATTCCTCATGACTGGCTTTGGGCAAGTCACTTAACCCCTCTGAGTAGGTTTATGCACAGGTAAAACGGAAAAAAAAAAGAGCCTGCATCAAGGCCAGTAAGACTAAGATTCAGGAATAACACATCGAAAACATCTGGTTTCCAGGTAACAAACAGTTTAAATAAGTTTGAAAACACCTTCCCAGGATTACAGAGCTTACTTAGAACACAACTTCAAAATCACTGGTACCTACTCTACCCAGAAACCCATGAGTCGGACACAGCACCTATTATTCTTCAGTTAACAACCATTCGCTGAGCCACTTCGATATTATAGGCACTGTCTTAGTCCCTGGGGGAAAACGATTACACTACGGGCTTGTAGTCAAGCAATTTTCTGGACTTTATTTCTTCATCCTTAAGATACAGAAATTTAAATGAGATGTCTTTTAGATGATCTACAATGATGAAATTCTATGGAGTGTGTCTCTAAGTAGGCACTAAAAAAAAAAGATACAGAGTATGACTGTTTCCCAGTTTTGACAGATTTGTGCATATATATATATTCTCTTTTCACTTTCTAAAGTACAAATAGACCATGGGGTGCCTGGGTGGCTCAGTGGGTTAAAGCCTCTGCCTTCAGCTCAGGTCATAATCTCAGGGTCCTGGGATTGAGCCCCACATGGGGCTTTCTGCTCAGCAGGGAGCCTGCTTCCCCCTCTCTCTCTGCCTGCCTCTCTGCCTGCTTGTGATCTCTCTCTGTCAAATAAATAAATAAAATCTTTAAAAATAAAAAATAAAAAAATAAAGTACAAATAGACTATGAATAGTGAATATTGAAAAGTTTTCAATCCTCTATTATTAACAACCCTGTAAAAGTACCATCAAAGGTGATGTTTCAGTGGCAGACAGTTTGCTTGTATATTAACATCTTAGGTATTTATTACATTGAATGCCTAATCTCAACAATGATATGTTAGTTTCCTGACTGCCACTTTGTGATCATCTTTGTGATGTCAAAGATCAAATTTATTCAGGAAAAAAGAGAAAATAGTGTAGGTGAGCTAAATAAAACACCCATGTAAAAAAAAAAAATAGACAAAATAGAAAAAAATATACAAATCAAATATTATTTTGTTTCACACCACAAAAAGCAAAACATAATTTCCAAACTCATGAGAAAGCATTTATATTTCCATGCTATCATCAGCCGTTAGCCAAAAAATACCTTAAAATATCCATGTGCATTATTTCTCTGTCCCAACCAAAATGTTGTGCCCAGAGGCAAGTCTGTGGAGGGCTTTTCCACCACTCTCTCATATATTCTGCAAAAAGGAAATATCAGATAAGCAGTGTGAGTTAACAGTCATTTCTTAGAATCTTCCACTTCGTAAACTGAGAACATTTCACTTACTTATTGCAGTCAACGTGTAAAATCAAATGGGAGGCACTGATGGCTAAGGAGAGCTTGTGCCACTTGTCATCAGCCAAAATGTATGGAAAAACTTCCGTGTGCGGGTGGTGACTGCCCGAGCGGTAATGTAGTCTGACTTCATTCCGATGGCCACTGCTCTCCAGTTCCAGGTACCTGCACAGAGAAAAGCCACATAGGGCCCAGGGAAAATAATATTCCCAAATTACGGACATGACCTCCAGCCCAAAAAAGATGGAGCCTCATGCTTTTCCTATTCCTCCCACTGAGGAAAACTAAACATTTTATTGTAGAACAGACATAGGAAGGGTCTAAAAGATGGAGTAAAGAAAGAAAACCAGTGAGGGATCTTACGACCCACTGGTTTCCTAGGTTTTCTTTTGACCTCATATATCCCAGACTTGGTTGAGGAAGCCAGCAACCTGGAGTATTAGTGAGTGCAGACTGAAAAAAAAATATATAGATAGATATAGATATCAATATAAAAGATACAGCTATAGATATCTTCTTACAAGAGCTTGCTCTCTCTAGCCAAGGGCCAGGAAAGTGGAAACTTCATAAAAGAAAAACTTTTAGAGAATAACCACTCTATTCCAGTCAAACATCATGGGAAAAAATAAAAAAACCTGGCCCCATCCCCAAATGAACAGTAAAGTTTGTGGGGATCCTAGATTTCTACCTTCTTAAGGCACCCAACACCTCTACTAGGGTGGTGACAGAAAAGGCCAAGTAGAGAACCAAGACTTTAAACCCAGCCAGCTAGTAACAGGGCCCCTGATGGCATCAGTGGAGAACGCATTGGGGCAGAGCCTGGACTTCCATCCCTATCCAGCAGTTACAAAGTGTACTGCCCCTTCTCTACTGGGATGGTGTCAGAGAAGGTGCAGTGGAGAGTCAGGACTTTCACCATCACCCAGCAGTAATGAGACCACCCCAAATGCAGTGTCAGCAGAGACCATGTGGGGAGTTGGAACTTCCACCCCCATCCAGAAATAATACAAGCTCCCCAGTTCTCAATAGAAGGCCAAGTGGGGAACCTCCTCCATCTGAAATTAACAAGATGATACCTTCACATCTCTTACCAGATCAATGTCCCAGAAAATAGCTAAAACCAGGAATTTAAGTAAGACACAAGTCTCAGAACATTATAGAAAAATGAAATGAAATGTTTCATTTCAAAAATGGAAAAAAAGGTTTCAATTGAAAATCATATGCCATATCGGAACCAAGATCTCGAATTTAATGAAAAGACAATCAAAAGATATCAACACCATAATGATAGCTGTTAGAATTACCTGCCAAAGATTTTGAAGACACACTGACAAAAACAAACAATTACAAACATATTTGAACACGCTTGAAACAAATGAAAAAATAGAAAGATTCAGCAAACAAACAGAAGAACAAAATAAATATATAAAGAAGCACCAAATGGAAGTTTTAGAACTGAAAAATACAATAACTGGAATAAAAAGCCCAAAGGATGGGCTAAACAATGGAAGAGAGGGGATCAAGAAAAGAATCAGTTAACTGAAGATAGAACAAAAAAAATCCAATCTGAATAGAGAGAAAATAGACTGAAAAAAAAAAAAAGAACAATCTCTAAGACCTGAATGATTATAACAAAAGATCTAATGGGGCGCCTGAGTGGCTCAGTGGGTTAAAGCCTCTGCCTTCGGCTCAGGTCATGATCTCAGGGTCCTGGGATCGAGCCCCGCATCGGGCTCTCTGCTCAGCGGAGAGCCTGCCTCCCTCTCTCTCTGCCTGCCTCTCTGCCTACTTGTGATCTCTCTCTGTGTCAAATAAATAAATAAAAAATCTTGGAAAAAAAAAAAAAAATCTAACATTCATATAAGCAGAATCCATAAAAGATGAAAAAGAGGGTTACCTGAAAAAGTACTTGAGAAAATAATGGCTGAAAACTTCCCAAACTTGGAAAGAGACATAAGCTCACAGATTCAAGAATCTAAACAAAGCTCAAACAAGACAAACTAAAACAAATATTCATCATAATTAAGCTTCTGAGAACTAAAAACAAATAAAAAACTACTGAAAGCAGAAAGAAAAAAATTATACATTGCGAATAGGGAAAAACAAAGTGGCAGTGGATTCCTCAACAGAAACAATGAAAGCCAGAAGGAAGTATGGCACAGTATTTTTCATGTGATAAAAGAAAAAGTGTCAGCCTAGAATCTTATACCCAGCAAAAATATCCTTCAGAAATGAAGAAGAAATCAAGACATTTTCAAATGAAGGAAAACCATGATAATTTGAATCAAGTTTTAAACTTAGATATGTTATGTGTAAAGTACTTAATGAATACTGCAGAGGACATGTATAACACCTAGATCTACAGTGTTTGAGGTGGAGGGAAGAATTTGGAAATCATAGGCATATACATTGCATTGAAAGCCATGGAGGCAGAGCCATAAAGAAAGCTTGAACATTTTGAAGAGGAACCAGCAAAGCAAACCAATATGTGTGCTAGTGAAATTAGAGGAGATAAACATGAGAGTGGTGTCTCAAAGGCCTCGCGATGAAGAAGCCACCTCAAGAAAGAGGAAGCAATCAACTGTATCAACTCCTGCTGACAGGTCAAGTAAGAGGAGGACTTAACCACTGGATTTAGCAAAACAGAGGTGTGTGGTAACCCTAAAACTATTTCAGCAAACTGCATAGGGAAGAAAGTCTGCTCGAAGTAGGCTCAAGAGAGAATGGGCAAGAGAAATGAGGAAAATATAGACATTTTGAAGAGATGGGAAGGTAGCCATGGAAAAACAGGTAGTCAAAGGAGATCTGTCTTTAAATGGTAAGCTATACTACAAATGTTTGTCGGCCGCTGAGAATAATCTTGTAGAAGGAAATTAGCTATAATTGAAAGACAAAATAAAGAGAATAAAACAGAAACTAAAAACATAGGTTAACTATATTTTCACTCATAAAAATCAAAATTTCCTCAATAGAAAAGATACCATAAATAAAACTGGATAACAAATGACATTCTATAAGACAAGGGGTTAATGTCTACAATACATGAAGAACACCTACAAATCAGTAAGAAAAAGCAACTCAGTGACTCACCAATAAAAGTAGCAGTAATCAAAATCATTACTAATATTCAGTGTCAACAAGAATGTGGAGAAATAAGCATTTGATATACTATTTATGGCAAAATAAATTGACACAGACTTCTCGAAAGGCAAATTGGTAAAAGTATCAACACATTAAATGCACATACTCTTTTTTTTTTTTTTTAAGATTTTATTTATTTATTTGACACACAGAGAGATCACAAGTAGGCAGAGAGGCAGGCAGAGAGAGGGGGGGAAGCAGGCTCCCTGCTGAGCAGAGAGCAAGATGCGGGGCTCGATCCCAGGACCCTGAGATCATGACCTGAGCCGAAGGCAGAGGCTTTAACCCACTGAACCACCCAGGCGCCCCTAAATGTGCATACTCTTTAAATCAGTAATTCCAAGTCTAAAAATTGATCCTGCAAATAACAACACAAATTGGCAATGATATATACAGAAGATGCTCACTGCAGATTTATTTAAAATAGTAAAAATATGATAAAGTGCCAACTATCCACTTATAAAGGAGTTATGACTCATCCATATTCTGGAACATTCTATGAAAGAATGAAGTTCAAACATGAAACAATGTATAGTTTACTATTAACAAACAAAAAACTATAGAAACTCATGTGGTTTGATGAAATTCTGTGTGTGTATGTGTATTTAGAGGAAAAAAACACATCAAGAAGGATACATACCAAATGTTAACAGTAGTCGCCATAATATAATTAATTAGGAGGAGACAATGTGAAGAACCATCTCACATATTTTATACCTCTGAATTGCCTTCACTATGTATCATTCTTTAATGCTTATATATATAATAACTATATATATATATAAAATAAACTAAGTGGTCAAGAATATAAACCATGTTTAGAACTTATCAAGAATAAATAAGACTCCAACTTGTATGTTTTTTTATCCAGAAGACACCAACCAGAGAATCCTTTCTATATTATTTGAAACAAGTGTTCATTATTTAATCAATTCAACGAGTAAATTCTATAATAGAGAGGTGTTTGCATGTTTAAAAAAAAAAGAACATCAGCAAACACACTACCTTGTTGCTATAAACCTGTCAGTTCTTAACACACTGAGGCAAGAACCCTATGTTTCTCTCAGGTAGCCTTCTCTAGATACTATTAGAGATGTCACCTGCACTGGATTCCTCAACTTGAGGCACTAGAAGTAGCCCGAATAACAATAGGGCTGACACTATGCCCTACAAACAAGAACAACCCTTCAGAAGTTAAATATTTTACCAAAAGCTACATTTTCATTAGCATCATTTACTCAATTAAAAAAATAAACTGAAATAGATTCACAGTACACACAAAAAAACAGGTAGTGGAGAGAAAAATAAATAATGACGTAAAACACATGTGCCTAGCACATGGACAGGATTCAATAAATATTCGCTCTCATTAAGGGAAGGGAAAATAGGTTGAAAGAAGTTAATCCAAATCCTCAAAATCAGTAACTATTAAGATATATAAAAGTGTAGGAAGATGCGAAGTTGCATGAACATATATGATTATTGCATAATTATAAGTTACAAAATATCTTAATGAACACAGGGTCTATTTTAATGAATCATTTTTCTAATAACAGCCATCTTCATTTCCAAAAGTCCACTATTCCCTTACTGGGTGGTGTCTCAGTGGGAGGCAGGACTGCCTCGCCTCCTCTCCTGCCCGCACCCCCAAGGCTCAGCAGAACAGAGTGGTTAAATACCCCAGCCCTAAAGCCTGAGGACTCACATCCCAGTATCCCTCCCAAGAGTGGCCAGCTGCTTCACCTCTCTGCACCTCATCTGGTCACTCAACTATAAAACAGGGATATGAACTGTACTTGCTTCAGTGGACATCTGTAAGGATCTGAATAAATTAATTTAAGAAAGCACTCAGAATATTACTCGGTATACACAAAATACTCAATGAAGATAGTACCTGTTAGTTATCTTTTTCAATCAAAAAGCAAAGGTGTCAAATCCTCCCTCTTCTTTTCCGTGATACAGCCAGGGATGGCTGACGACAACACACTCCAGCAATCAGACACTCTTTCCTGAGATTCTTGATGGAGCACAGCCAAGGAGGGGAGCAAGGAGGCACCCACATTGTGCTAGAGCAGCAGCATCCTGGTGGGCTCTGTTCAGGTCACTCTACATCTTGCTTCCTGTTTGCTGGCCCACCAGGGTGCCTTCAGTTATTACCTGTTCCAAATTCCGAAGCCCCAGGCTCCTATCGGTTCTGTAAGCTGCCCTCCCACCCACCGCCTCCAAAGTCACCTTACAGCTAAGAACCTTAACTGATATATTACAATCATGACCATGGAAAAAACACAGAATAAAACATATCAGCATTTTCAAGGTTATTATTGAGTGATGGAACTGAGTAATTTTTAACCTTCTTTTTATTGTTATTTTCCCTTTTATCCTCAATGAGCATTTGTTACCCTAAATTAAAAACCACATTTCAAATCCCAAGAAGGTAATTTGTCAACCTGAACATATCATGTCTCCTTGATTTGTTATTCATAATTGTGAGAGGGAACTAAAATCAGAAATGAAGTTCACCCTTTATAATAATTTATGCCTTCGTTATTCAAATATCCTTTGCATTGGCAGAAATCTAAACTAATTTAAGATTAGGCTTCAGAGCAATAGGCGACAGTGGCAGGACATCGTTCATTTTAACAACCTCCTTCATAACTCAAGATCAAAGGATGAAAATAAGGTCATGTCTCATCTGACAAAAAAGGTTGCACACAACATGAAATGAGACATTTTCTGCTGCCTTAAGTTAAACCTAAATAGAAGAACGATTAGATCACCTCAGTCCAGTTCTTCCTCAACTTGCAATGGGGCTATGTCCTGATAAATCCATCACTAGCTGAAAATCCATTTACTACACCTAACCTCTTGAGCGTCACAGCTTAGTCTAGCTTCCCTGAAACACGCTTAGAACACTTCTATCAGCCTACAGTTGGGCAAAATCTTCGAACACAAAGCCCATTTTGTAATAAAGTGTTGAATATCTCACATGATTTATTGAATACTATACTGAAAGTAAAAACCAGAATGGTTATGTGGGTACAGACTGACGATGTTAGTTGTTTACCCTTGTGACTGCATGAAGGGCTGGGAGCTGTGGCTCACAGCCGCTGCCCAGCATCATGAGAGAGCATCACACCACATATCACTAGTACGAGAAAGACCAAACTTAAAAATTAAAAGTACAGTTTCTACTGAATGTATATCACTTTCTCACCACTGTAAAATCAGAAAACTGTAAGGTGAACCATCCTAAGTATAGGACCGTCTGTACGTTAAGCTAGAAGCCAGTTGTTAGTCACCTGAAGAAAAGCTCCATGCACTTCTAGTGCCAAATATATCATCAGAGCAGCTCGTGGAAGGCACAACTGCACAGAAGTTACACGCACAAGCTCTGGAACTGAAAACTAGCTCAGCTTCTCACTACTACCTATGACCCCACTTCCCGCTGCCTCAGTGTCCTTGCCTGTAAAACGAGGAGTCGGTGTGATAATCCACGTAAAGCAGGGCACCTGAAACATAGTGATCACCCAGTAAATGGTAACTATTTTATCATCTGTCAGTACATAATCCCAATTATTGGCTTCTTAAAAAGCCAATTCTGTGAATAACAGGCAATTTGAACAACATTTTGTTTAAGGGAAAGAATGCAGAAACGGGAGACAGAAGTTCCAGGCAAAAACGGCAGATTAACCAACACATAGAAGCTTGCTGTCAGACCTGGTATTATAAGGGCTCTAGCATAACCAATAAAATATAAGAAGCGGAGTCCAGGGGTAGGGCCAATATTACTGTGAGTTCAGAAGCTTGCCCATTTGTCATACAAAATTGAATGTTTCACCTTGTCACTTCCAGTGATTCCCTCAGATGTTAAGGGAGATGGGAGAATGGGTAAAGTATATTTTTTGGCATCCTTCATTAGAACCATATTGATTCTATTTTTGTTAGTTTGCTTGTTTTTAATGGTATTTGGTCATCAAAGCCAGGTGGTATAATGTGGTAATTTAAAGGCCTCCGAGACTTACTCCTATCTCTACTCCTTACTAACTGTAATAATGGGCAAGTGAAAAATCTCTAAGCTTCAGTTTCCTCTCTTGTCAAATAGAATAAAAATTGTAACCTTATATGGTCATTGTCAGAATTTAACAAAATAAGGGATGTAAGTGCTTACTCTACACAGTTCTTGACAAAGAGTGCACCCTCCATACATGTCATAATTAATGATTTAGATTTCCTATGACACACTATTTAAACATCACTAAATTTTCAGGGTGCATTTGAACTTAAACAAGCATGAATCTCAAACAGAAAGTATTTTAATGAGAATCCATGCTTAGAATGCTCATCTATGATACTCCCATTAAATGGTCACCCCGTCTGAGTACATCCAATGACCAAGAATTTGTGATTTACTGAGGCCCGTCATTTCATTTTTATAAGACAAACACCTTCCTTATAGGAAAGCATAAAGGCAAGAGGTTTTTCTAAACTATAATTTATTAGTGCATTTATTCCAGCAAATATTTACTATGGGCACAGATAATATGGCCGTGACCAAGGCCAAGTACACTGAAGCTTAGAGATCCTTAATAACAAACACATTATTAGGTGAAAATTATGCTTAGCCATTGCAAAACTGATAACAATATTACTCTAAAAGTCTTGCTATAAGAAGAAGAATGTGGCAATACCAGTGAGGAAAACAAACCTTTTTCATGAATAATATAGCCAAAAGCCAAAATTATATCACCAAGGGGAAAGATCAGTAGAAAATGGAATTAATTCATGACTGAAGCCCTGGCATCCAACATGATGGTTTGAATAAAAACCTCTCTATCTTACTACTCTATATAATTGAGTTTATAATAAAATAAAAGGAAAAAATAGTTATTTAAGAAATTGAGATAATTTATTACTACTGATGATGAGGCCAGCAAGACACAAAGAAAGGAGTGCACAGTAGCTCAGTTGGTTAAACATCTGCCTTCAGCTCAGGTCATGATCCCAGGGTCCTGGGATCCAGGCCTACACTGGGCTCCCTGCTAAGTGGGGAGCCTGCTTGTCCCTCTCCCACTGCCCCCTCCTTTTCATGTGCTCTCTCTCTCTCTCTAATAAATAAATGAAATATTAAAAAAAAAAAAAAGACAAAATCTGAGAAACAACACTGAGCTATGATTCTGGAAGAGAGGATTTAGTGGCATTGGGTGCATTTTTAAAATATCAATTTGAGGAAGGACTTATACAAGATGGCGAAAGAACAGATATAATAAAGCATGAATAAGTTTGTATTCCACAGCACAACAGTATCCACAAGAGTCACGGAGTTTGAAAGAAGTCATTGGATAAAAGGCAGTACTTTCTTAATGCTAGGCTCTCATTATCTCAACTGTCTTAATTGTGACAGAGGCCACACAGGTAGAAATTAGACAAAGACTGGAAAGAAAGGGTTCAAGGAAGTAGAAGTCTCAAGGAAATGAGTCTTCCCTATTTCATCAAGAATGAACACAAGAGCACATGGTCCTAAGGTTGAGGAAGACCCTCTGGGGAATATGGACTTCTCTGGTGACTGAAAATGCATGCATGCAAATGTGTACAAAATCTGGCTTGCAAATTCGGCAAGGGATTCACTGATCCCAAGAAGTCCATTCAGGGACTCTAAGCTAAGTATTCCACCATTTTAGGAAGATCAAGCAGAATATGGTCACTTGAAAAAGTTTGACAACATGGTTTGATAAATTTTTTTTTTCTGATATAAAATAATTAAACAAAAATTCAGAAAATACACAAAAGCATGAAGAAGAAAATTATGATCACTAATGGTCTTGCTGGAAAGAGATGATTAATATTAACAGTTTTGCATATATCATTTGCAGTCTTTTCACTTAACCATACACTCAGAATTTCTTCCTATGTCAATAAAATAAAGCCATATCCTTTTTATTGGAAGCATGGTATTTCATAGTGTAACCATGTCATAATTTATTTAACATCCAATTTCGTATTACTATTTCCAACTTTTCCTTCTTAATAAAAATGCTTCAATACATGTCAACTATACTTCAAAAAATATTTCCATACATATTTCTTTGTGCATGTAAACAATTAACTCCTTGGAATAAATAACTACAAATTAAATTGCTGGTTTAATGTTATACATATTTCAAAGAGACTTGTTATATTCATGCATTCAGTCACTCATTTATTCATTCAATAAATATTTTTTGAACAGCAAAGTAAACCTAAAACTAGTAAAAGGAAGGAAATAGTAAAGATTAGAGCAGAAATAAATGATATGGAAACTAAAAAAACAACAGAACCGATCAATGAAACCAGGAGCTGGTTCTTTGAAAAATTAATAAAATTGACAAACCTCTAGCCAGACTTATCAAAAAGAAAGGAGAATGGACCCAAATAAATAAAAAATTAGGAAGGAGAAAAACAACCAACACCACAGAAATACAAAAAATTATAAGGAAAAACTATATGCCAACAAGTTGGACAACCAGAAGAAATGGATGAATTCCTAGAAACATATGAATTACCCTAGGAACATATAAATTACCAAAACTGAAACGGGAACAAATAGAAAACCTGAACAGACTGATAACTAGCAAAGAAACTGAAACAGTAACCAAAAACTCCCAATAAACAAAAGTCCAGGGCTAGATGGCTTCACAGGTAAATTCTACCAAACATTTAAGTAAGAGTTAATACCTATTCTTCTCAAACTATTTCAAAAAATAGAAAAGGAAGGAAAACTTCTCAGTTCATTCTATGAGGCCAGCATTACCCTGATACCAAAACCAGATATAGACACCACACTAAAAAAAAAAAAAAAGAAAAAGAAAAGAAAAGAACTAAGACCAATATCCCAGATGAACATAGATGTAAAAATTCTTAGTAAAATACTAGCAAACTGAATCTAACAATACATTAAAAAAATCATTCACCACGATTAAGTGGGATTTATTCCTGAAATGCAAGGGTGGTTCAATATTTGCAAATCAATCAATGTGATACACTACATTATTAAAAGAAAGGATGAGAACCATATGATCATTTCAATAGATCCAAAAAAGCATTTGACAAGGTACAACATTCATTCAAGATAAAAACCCTCAACAAAGTAGGTTTAGAGAAAACACACTTAAACAAAATAAAGGCCATATCTGAAAAACCCACAACTAATATCATCCTCAATGGGGAAAAACTGAAAGCTTTTCCTCCAAGAAACAAGACAGGGATGTCCACTCTCACCACTTGCAGTCAACATATTACTGGAAGTCCTAGCTACAGCAATCAGAAAGCAAAAAAGAAATAAGAGGCATTCAAATTGGCAAGAAAGAAGTAAAACTTTCACTATATGCACATGATATAATACGCTATATAGAAAACTTGAAAGACTCCATCAAAAAAGCTGCTAGAACTGATCGACAAATTCAGTAAAGTCACAAGATATGAAATCAAGATACAGAAATCTGTTGCATATTTAAACACCAATAGTGAAGCAGAAGAAAGAGAAATTAAGGAATCAATCCCATTTACAATTGTACCAAAAGCAATAAGATACATAGGAATAAACTTAACCAAAGAGGTAAAAGACCTATACTTCAGAAACTATGAAATACTGATGAAAGAAACTGAAGATGACACAAAGAAATGGAAAGGCATTCTATACTCATGGACTGCAGAATAAATATTGTTAAAATGTCTATACTACCTAAAGCAATCTGCACATTTAATGCAATCCCTTTCAAAATAACAACGGCATTTTGCGCACCGCTAGAACAATCTTAAAATTTGTATCAGACCACAAAAGACCCTGAATAGCCAAAGCTATCTTAAAAAAGAAAAAACAAAGCTGGAGGCATCACAATTCCAGACTTCAAATTTTATTACAAAGCTCTAGTGATCAAAACAGCATGATACTGACACAAAAACGGACACATAGATCAATGGAAAAGAATAGAAAACCGAGAAATGAAATCACAATTATATGGTCAATTAATCTTCAACAAGGCAGGAAAGAATATCCAAAGGGAAAATAAATATCTCTTCAACAAAGACTGTTGGGAAAACTGGACAGCAACATGAAAAGAATGAAACTGGACCACTTACTTACGCCATACACAAAAATAAATTCAAAATGGGTTAAAGACCTAAATGTGATGCCTGAAACCATAAAAATCCTAGAAGAGAACACAGGCAGTAACTTCTTTCACACTGTAGCATTTCTTTCTAGCTATGTCCTGAGGCAAGGGAAATAAAAGCAAAAATAAACTATCAGGACTACAACAAAATAAAAAGCTTCTGCACAGCAAAGGAAACAATCAACAAAACTAAAAGGCAACCTACAAAATGCGAGAAGGTATCTGCAAATGACATATCTAATAAAGGGTTAGTATCCAAAATATATAAAGAACTTCTAAAACTCAACACCCAAAACCCAAATAATCCAATTAAAAAATAGGCAGAAGAAATGAATAGACATTTTTCCAAAGAAGACATACAAATGGCCAACAGACACATGAAAAGATGCTCACCATCACTTATCACTAGGGAACTGCAAATCAAAACCACAATGATATACAACCTCAAACCTGCCAGAATGACTAAAACCAACAACACAAAAAACACCAGATATTGGCAAGAATGTGGAGAAAGAGGAATCCTTTTGCATTGTTGCTGGGAATGCAAACTGGTGCAGCCACTCTGGAAACCAGTAGGGAGGTTCCTCAAAAAGTTAAAAATAAAACTACCCTACAATCCAGCAATCATGCTACTAGGTATTTATCCAAAGAATACAAAAACACTAATTCAAAGGGATACATGCACCCCGATATTTCTTGCAGCACTATTTACAATAGCCAAATGATGGAAGCAGCCCAAGTGTCCGTGGATAGATGAATGGAAAAAGAAGTAGTTTACATACAATGGAATATTATATAGCCATAAAAAAGAATGAGATCTGGCCATTTAAGACAACATAGAGGATATTATGCTAAGCAAAATAAATCAGACAAAAACAAATACCAGATGATTTCACTTATATGTGAAGTTTAAAAAAACAAATGAATAAACACAAAAAAAAAACTGAAATGGACCCATAATTACAGAGAACAAGCTGATGGTTGACAGAGGAAGGGGGTAGGAGGATGGGCAAAATGGATGAAAGGGTGTGGGAGGTACAGACTTGCACTTAGAGAATGAATAAGATACAAGAATGAAAGGCACAGCACAGGGACCATAGTCAGCAGTACTGTTAATAGCATTGTATGGTGCCAAACGGTAGCTACACTTGTGTTGAGCATAGATCTGCAGAATCACTATGCAGTATACCTCAAACTCCTGTAAACTGTGTATCAACTATACCTCAATTTAAAAATAAAAGACATATAGGAGTGCCTAGGTGGCTCAATTGGTTAAACAACTGCCTTCAGATCAGGTCAGGATCCCGGGGTCCTGGGATCGAGTCCCGCATTGGGCTCCTTGCTCGGTGTGGAGCCTGCTTCTCCCCCTGCCTTTGCCACTCCCCCGCTTGTGTTCTCTCCCTTGTTCATTCTCTCAAATAAATAAATATGATTGTATTTTAAAAAATAAAATAAAGTAAAATAAATAAAAGACATATAAAGCATGACTATTATTCTTCCCTGAGTTACTCCAATTCTCTACCGAGAGAAAGTGGAGTGAATTATCCCCAAATCTGTGAAACCGTCTGTGATAGATGTTATAGGTCAAATAGAGTTCAAAAAATAAAGAAATTATATTTCCTACATCCAATTCTCATAACACTTTCAATTTGATATGAAAGGACCAAAAAATAGACATAGGTTGAGCACAGCTCATAAGGGAATACGTGCTCATTGAGGAATCATTAAATTAATGTCATTTAGTACATAAGATACTATGTACTTAATTTTACTTTAAAATATGGTCAATATGTCACTTTTTAATATCTGATTTGATTATTCAAATCAAGCTCTTCTGTGAAAAAAATAACAAAACTCATACTTTGTGGCTATAGTTTCACCTGTTAAAATGGTTTAAGTCAGCTCTGCATTGAAGGAAAGCACTTGGTGATCTCTTAAATTCCAGTAAATACATAAATATTATCAAGGTTTCAGATTAATTGAGACTGTGTGTGTATGTGTGTTTACCCAAAAGAATATACCAATGTTACCCTCAATTTCTAGATACCATGGCTTAACAAGTATATTGAGGTATGCAAGCAATCGCACTATTTCAAAGAACAAACAACAAACAATATTTCTGGAAGAAAATGATATTCCCAAGTTGGTAACTTTTCATCTTCACCTTCACCTAAAAAAATGATTCATGATGCTTTTAGGGATACATCCATCTGGGGTGAGTAAGTGGTGCTCAAAGACCCTCAATGCCCTATGATTTCATGCAGTATTTTATCTGGTTTCAAACCTTCCTCTTAAGTTAACAATTTGCTCTCCTTAGGTCCTAAAAATCAATAGGACTTCTTAGACTGAAAGAGGTTAGCCTGTGTTGGAATTTTTGGCAGCTTTATGTGTACCACGTTGTGAAACTATGGGCAGACAATAAAGGAAAAGCATTGGTGCATATAAGACAGTGAGAAGTTCTAGGCAAGCTGTATTTGAAAGAAAGGAATTAGTCACAGGGGAGAGTAAGCTGTCAATGCTGCAGCATCTGTTTTCTGACATGCTTCATGGATCATCATGTCTCCTCTATCGTGCAGAATACATAAGAGCCAAGGAAGAAGGTAATAGGATTCATGGGTCACCCACTGAGGTGACATTTTGCTCTTAGTGAGCCCATTACCTTGAGTTCCCAATTGAAATGGATTCAGGACACCCCTAACTAGAGGAAACAGAACCAACCTGGCCCTAAATTCTAGTTAATACAAAACTGCCAAAAAGGCAGGAATCTTATTTAAGTGTTAGCATACATTTTTTATGGCGAGGCAGTTGGAAAAATTCAAAGACAAATATTTTCCCAGCTATGCCGACTGGTTTTGTGTATACTGTAACAAGTTCAATAGGGCCATGATGATCCTGCTGAAACAAAGAAGTCAACTGTAAGGAAGACAATTTTCTGGATAAAAATTTTTAGTCTAACAGAAAAGACCCAACAGAGGAAAAATAAATTACTGTTGTCTCCAAGAGCTAAAAGAAAGCAAGATTGCTAAGCCTGTCAATAGAGTTCTAGGATTTTGAGGGAAGTAGAAAGGCCATGATGGGGCTCTACAACAAACAGAGAATTGCCAAGTGGCTGGGAGGATGGGCTAATTCAAATGTTGATTCTGCCCCTTACTGTTACCTTGGACATTGGACTTAACCATTCAGGGCCCTCTCCTTATCTATAAAATAGGGATAAAAGCAGAATGGGAATAACCTCCAAGACAGTGATGAGCACTTAGTGAGATTAATCTATGCAAGGTGTTTAGAGGACGGCCTGACACAGTGTAGAAATTTAATAAAGTGTTAAGGTTTACAATGCAGAGAAAATATTCCAAGGAACCTAAGAAATCAGTCAACTACTACAAACCCTGAGATTAGCAGATGGCTCTGCACTTCTCGTCCTGTCATCCCACCCCTATCTTTCAGCCATCTGAATGTCAGGCGTTTTACCAGGCACAGAGGAGACTGGGAAAAAGAAACAAAGTCAGGCCCTCACAGAGCTTCCTCTTCCATCATTTTCATCATTTTCCTAAATCAACACTCCCCAGGATAATAATTTGCTATAAATGTAGGCTTCCTCATTCATGTCTACATTCCTGTATTTCTGCCAAGTCTTTGACATAATTTTATTTACGTCACTTTATTCTACTGTTTTTGTATTTATTATTTCATATCATTCTACATTATTGAATCTATTTAGACATGGTGAACTCAAAAATAAGCACAATCTTTCTTAATTCAACTTAACAAACCTGTAGTAGACCTTGAACTCTAACAAGAGGTTGGAAAGGTTTTGTCATATGTTTATCTGAGTTACTGGCTGACGAAAAACAGTCATATTTATTTTTAAATGAAGAAAATATGCACTTGTAACCTGTTAGAAATGTCCAAAAATGAAAATCCAATAACTAGATGAAATAAAATTTTCAAAAAACCATTAATAAATGGGATAGCCATAGAAGGCTAGGTGTAAGAGCCCATCAACAAAATCTGCCTCTAATATAGCTTATATACACTGATCTTGTTTATATGAAAGTCTGTGATATTTTAGTCCAATAAATGCAATATGGTCTATAAAGCTAGCACAAGAAATGTAGAAAAGCTAGGAAAATCACTATTATGGAAGATGCCATTTTCTCTGAATTCATTCAATATAAATGAATAATTTTCATTAAAGAAAAATACAATAGTTAACTTAAAGATGCCTTCCAGTGAATGCTGATATGCACTTAAAATGAAATACAAAAAAAGTCTGACTTACCATATTTGGGGAATATATTTTTACATGACATATATTACTCAATTTTTATAATATTAGAAAATGAATTTACAAGTTAATATGAGTTTCAATTTTAAATGTCATTTTTAATTCATGTCACTAAGAAGCAATACTTTATGATTCAGGTGGGTATGGTCAATGGATGTTAAGGACAGTGAGCAAAGGTCTGATGAGGAATAGCACACTGGAATAAAATTGGAGTATCTCCCCATAAAATACTAATTGAAATCAGAGGAGAAAAAGATTGAAGAGCCTGGCAGATCACCAACTTGACCAGGTGATCAAGGTTAACATCATGAGCAGTGAGACATTGACAAAGTGTACCACCTCTAGATGTGGTGCACTGAGAAAAGTCAGCATCATTTCTGCAGTATTCCCAGCAAGAATGCATGGCCTGAGTGATGAGGAAACATCAGATGGACCCAGATGGAGGGTGATCCTAAAGAATGAAATGCTTATACCTCCAAGACCGTAATGGATACCAAAGACAGAGAAAGGCTAGAATTGCTCCAGACCAAAGTAGATTATGAGATAGGACAACCAAATGTAACATGTGCTCTTGGATTGAATCCTGGGCCAAGAAGGAAAAAGTGACATTGTTTAGATGGTTGGTGAAATCTGAATAGGGTGTGAAGACTAGATGATATTGTGGTATCAGTGTTGATTTCTGGACTAGGAGGTTATATGTTGACTCTATAGGACAGTCTCCTTGTTTTCAGAAAACATTTGCCAAACTATTAAAGGTGATAGAGAATATTGTCAGTAAAAGGCATATTGGAATAAAAGGTAGAGGGTGATGAAGCAAATGAGCTAAAATATTACCAATTAGGAATCCGGTAAGAGGAGATGTGGGAGTTCTTTGTACTACTGTCATAATTTTTCCTGTAGGTTTGAAACAATTTCAAAAATATCTTTAATTAAAAGCAAATATTAACCTGGGAAAACTCTTGCATATGTGATTGACAATAAGTTGACATCCTTTACATTTAAAAAAAATTCTTATGAATGAGCAAAAAAATTAGCAAGATTCCCACATAAAAATGGGAAAGGTTATTTACAAATCATTTACCAAATCAGACACCAACAATGTAAAATATAAAAACTTTACAAATTCACGAATATCCAAAGAACAGTAAATTTTAGAAATGATAGCCATTTCTCAGATGTCATATAAACAAAAAGTACTTACATATAATACTCAATGTTTCAAAATGCGTACATAGTTTAAAGTTTAAGTCATTTGCAAAGTAAATTTTTTCTTTGTAGTTCACTCAAAAAACAAATCTTACTTCCCTTTCGGTGCTGTTTAGGGCATTTTTACTGGCTAAATTAAATAGATGTAAGCTAAAGTATTCAGTAATTCATGTATTCTGTGGCACATCCAGTATCCTCAAGAATAATCAAACATAATTTTTGCAATACCTAGAGTTTATAAATAACCATAGGTTAAAGTTCAGAAGAAAGATGACAGCATGTCAATCATCTTATTTCAAAATGCTCAATAGATAAAAATCACTGAACAGAAAAGGCAAAATATCAATGACTTTTATCCAGCTGTTATGAAATACATCAATACATGGTTTCAACCACAAAAATAAACTCCTCTCCAAGATCAATGGAATTCCAATGTGCACAACAGCACGCAAAATAAGATTTCTTAAGTAATAGATATAACATAAATTCCACTGTCAATAATGACATCAAAATAATAATTAGCATGGGGTTTTGAAAAGGCATATGCTTCACCATAACTAAAGGAAATAACAAAAGAAGTTATAAATAAGCTGAATTGTATTTCCTTTCACTTAGTAAGAAACTGCAGAAAGATCATTATAATTTTTTTAATGAGCTCTCTGTAAAATAATTCTAGGTTATTGATCAAAGGCCTAAAGCATTTAGGAAGCTTTACATTGAAACTGGGAGACAAAAGCGAGAAGACTTTTAATGCTAAAGAATTAAAATATATTACAACAATTCCTCAACCTTCATCTTGGAAAAGATCATTGAAATGTCATTGCTCTATCAATGTATGGCAGATTAAGAAAAGAGAATTAAATGAATTTTGATGGCACCTTGAAAATTTTCTTATTATACTCTGAATTGTATTCAAAGAATCCAACTTTCTCCCAGAGACAAAAGAGAAAGAAATTTAAACACTATGAAGGATGTTACTTTTGATAAAAACAGAATCCATCTTCCTGGTAATATTGTAATTTAAAATTATTTGACAAATTGGAAAACATAATAGAAAAATAAAGATCCCACCTGACTAGCAGCACAATCTATAAGATTCATAGGAATAGATCTAACAAAATGTGTATGTGCTCTTTACAAAGATAATTATAAAATAGACGAAAGAGGATATGGAAAAAAAAAATGGAGAGGTAAGCCATATCCCTGGATAGAAGAATCACAATAAAAATGTTAATGTGTATTAACCTATAAATGTGATATGTTTTCAATACAAATACCAATGGGATTTTTTTCATAGAACTTATCAAATTAATTGTAAGTTTATACCAAACAATGAAGTTTTAAACATAGCAAAAATTCTCTTTTTTTAAGATTTATTTATCTGAGAAAGAGAGAGAGTGAGCAAGTTGGGGGAGGGGGGCACAAGGAGAGGGAGAGGATCTCAAGCACACTCCTGCTGAGCACGGAGCCCGACCCGGGGCTTAATCTCAGGACCCTGAGATCATGACCTGAGCTGAAACCAAGGGTCAGACACTCAACTAACTTAGCCATGCAGGCACCCCATAAACGTAGCAAAAATATTCTTTTTTTTTTTTTTTTTGAAGATTTTATCGATTTATTTGTCAGAGAGAAAAAGAGCACAAGTAGGGGGGCATCAGGCAGAGGGAGAAGCAGGCTCCTGGCTGAGCAAGGACCTAGGACTCTGAGATCATGACTTGAGCCAAAGGCAGACACTTAACTGACTGAGTCACCCAGGCATCCTATAGCAAAAAAATTCTTAATGGGAACAGAAACTTGAATGATTATAAGAGTTTTATAAAACTACAGTAATTGGACCAAGAGGGCAACATTAGTTGTTCCTGATTTTCCTCTCCCACCATAAAAAAAACCAAAAAACAAAGCTAAACTAACAACTATTCAAGAACAAGACACCAATGAGAGAATTCTAGAATACAAGGATGAGGCTGAAGCACCCCCTGTACCTCAGAGACCAAGACAGACTGCCTTAGAATGGTAAGAGAACCAGCCACACATTGACTGTATTGCCCCCCGCCCCCCAACTCAGGCTATGCAGCTCTCCCTGAGCTTCCAGTCCCTTCAGTGGGAAAAGAACTCAGGAGTACAACCAGCATCCCTCTGCCATTCGAATCACATTGTGGGAGCCCCATGAAGATTGCAGGGAAATCTACAGGGCTCAACCAGGAATCTCATTATGATTAGGAGAAGAGGGAGGGGCTTGAGGCAACCAGCCCACAGATCTTGGCAGACTGAATTCATATCTGCAGTGCCCAAGTAGTCATCCCAACTAACGGCTTCTCTCATCTGCAGAACTTAGCTGAGGGTTCATTCTGAGCAGGAAACCCCGTGGAGGGCAGATCTCCCTGATTCAGATCCTCAGATGAGGGGTTTTGCCAGCCATAGAACCCAGTTTGCCCACCCCCGGGCAAGGCACTGAAACACAGCCCCACTCACTTTGGAGAGTGTCTTCCAGCCCCATCTAACCAAAAGGACTGACTCCCAACTCCTAGAAGCAGGGCAGCCCAGTGGCACTTGAGCCAAGAGGTAAGCAGGCAAGCCATAATGAGCATGAAGCATTCGCAGTCTATGCTCAAGCAGGGGGATTAATTCATAGCCAAGGCTAAGAGTAGCTTCCGACCCCTCCCAACCAGAGAGTCCTGTTTGGGAAATTGAGAGTAGCCTGGAGTGGCCCCCTCCCCACTGCCCTGCAAAAAGCTGAATCACAAGCCCCACCTGCCTTGGAGTCTTTCAGCCCCAACTGACCAGAAGGGCTGGCAACAGCTCCTGGAAATTTCAAAGCCCAGCAGCACTCAAGCTGAGAGGAGGGCAGGCAGAGCCAACAGCTTGCAGAGCAAAGCCAGAGCTGCTATTCGGTCAGGGAACTTGGAGTGCAGGTTGGCTGCAGTTAAGATAACAAAGAGCTTTACCAGTTTTAGAGCTGCTTCTTCCACTGACCCAGGTAGGGAACCTAATTCATAGCCCCACTCATCACTGAATACAGCCTTCAGCCCGTCCAATCAGGGAACCTGCAGAGCCCTTTCAATAGCCTATGTACAGTGGGTACTTGAAGAGAGAGCACAGCCCATGGCTTCCTACATCTGGAGAGCAAAACTCGTGGCCTCACTTGACCAGGGAATTCATGGCACACTCTGGCTTGATTTGGATCCCCAAACAATGAGCCGTACAGGCCCTGAGTCCCATCCTGCTGTCATGCCAGGGTACAGAAACTAATTTATAAGCCCGATCTACAACTGAATATAGTACCCAGTTCCAACCATCTATAAACCCTGACCAGAGAATTCTCGGCAACCACAGAGCCCATCCTACAGCCTCACTTGGTTAGGGAACAAAGCCATCAGTCCCATCCAACTATTTTCTAGCCAGGAGTTTACTCCCCACCCCTCAACCCTGTCCTCAGAGCTTGGCCAGCTGCCTTGCCTCAAAAACAGACTATAATAACAGGCCCGACATACCCAAAGACACTACCAGCAGACACATTCAGAAACCCAAACTGAGCTGACTGGTAAAGAACTGCCTCTGCCAAAGCAAACCTATAAAAGCTGGAAGGAGGGCTTGATTACTCATTTGCACAGATACCAACAGAGGAAACAAAGATCACAAAAATCAGGTAAATATGATACCACCAAAAGAAATGAATAAAGCTCCAATAACTGACCCTAAAGAAACTGAGATCTATGAACTGTCAGGCAAAGAATTCAAAATACTTCTTTTAAGGAATTTGGGGGACTAAAAGAAAACACAGACAACTAAATGAAATTAGAAGAATAATGCATGAACAAAACAGAAGTTTGACAAGGAAATAGCAACCATTAAAAAAAAAAACTGGAATTGAAAAATACAATAACTGAACTAAAAAATACAACAGAGAATTTCCAGAACAGACTCAATCACGTAAAAGAAAGAAAGAGCAACCTGGAAGATAGGACACTGGAAATTACCCAGTTAGGAGGGGAAAAAAAGAGTAAAGAAAGCCTATGGGAATTACGGGAGATGATGAAAAGAAACAAAATACAGATTATGGGAATTCTAGAAGGAGAAGAGAAAGGGACAGGGACAGAAAGTACTTTTAAAGCAATAACGGCTGAAAACTTCCCAATCCAGGGGAGAAAAATGGACATCCAGGTCCATGAAGCCCAAAGACTCCAAATAAAGTGAACCTGAATAGAACTACATGAGACACATTGTAATTAAATTGTCAAAAATCAAAGACAAAAAAAAAAAAATAATAACTTTTAAGAGGAGCAAGAGAAAAGAGAAATTACATGCAAGACAATCTCCCTCCATAAGATTATCAGCAAATTTCTCAACAGTAACTTTTCAAGCCAGAGAAAAATATTGAAAGAAAATAACTGTCAAACAAGAATTCTATACCTGGCAAAACTCTTCTTCAGAGATAAAGAATGGATAAAGACTTTCCCAAACAAATAAAAGCTGTGGGAGTTCATTACCATCAGCTCTGTCTTACAAGAATGCTAAAAGGAATGTAGTTCTTTGAGTGGAAGTAATTAAAATTATGAAAACATAAAAACGGTAGTGTCAATCTCACCAGTAATGGTAAATAAGTAGTCATAGTTAGATTCTGCAGTATGTTAATAGGGGTGTTTAATTCACTTACAACTCTAGTTTAAAAGTTTAAGAAAATGAACATAGTAAAAATAAGCATAACTGCAATAATTTGTTACTAGTCATGCAATATTAAAAACATGTAAACCATAATAGCAACATTCTAAAATGTGAGGAGAAGTAAAAGTGTAAAGTTATGAATTCTATTGAAGTTAATTTGTCAGTTTCAAATAGGGTATTATAAATTTAAGATACTTTATGTAATCCTCATGGTAACGACAAAAGAAAATCCGGTAGTAATTACACAAAAGAACACAATAAAGAAATTAAAGCATGTTTATACTAAGTGAAATAAGTCAATCAGAGAAAGACAATTATCATATGACCTCACCAATATGTGGAATTTAAGAAACAAGGGAGAGGATCATAGGGGAAGAGAGGAAAAAATGAGACAAGAGGAAACCAAAGAAGGAGAAAAACCATAAGAGACTCTTAATCATAGGAAACAAACTGAGGGTTGCTGGAGAGGAGGAGGAGGTGGAGGGATGGGGTAACTGGGTGATGGACACTGGGGAGATACAGTATGTGCTGTAATGAGCACTAGGTATTATATAAGACGAGGCATCACAGACCTATATCCCTGAAACAAATAACACATTCTATGTTAATTAATTGAATTTAAATAAAATTTTTAAAAAGAAAAATAAATACTATTTGTTCAAATGCAAAAAAATAAAAATAAAAAAATAAGGCATACTGATACCGAAAGACATCAAAACACAAGAAAAGACAAGGAACAGAAAACAATCAACAAGGGTAATAGGAAGTCTTTACTTATCAATAATTGCTTTAAACATAAATTCACCAATTAAAAGATTTTAAATGGATAAATGGATAAAAATCCCAAGATCTGACAATATGCTACCTACAAAAGACTCACTTTAGCCTTGGTCACATAGGCTGAGCACATAGCATGAACTCACGTAGATTGAGCATGAAGGAATGGAAAAAGACATTCCAAGCAAAGAGTGACCAGCAAAATCAGGGTAGCTATACTTCTTTCAGATAAACTAGGCTTTAAACTAAAAAAAAAAAAAAAAAGTTAAAATAGACCAAGAAGATCATTATATAATGAAAAAGGTGTTAATACATCAAAAAGATATAACAATTGTAAATATTTATCCACCCAACATTGGAGTACCTAAACATATAAAAAAAAACCTAATAGAGCTAAAAGGAGAAGTAAACAATAGTGCAATAGGTGGGGACTTTAATACCCTACTCTCAACAATGGATAGATCATCCAGATAGAGAATCAGTAAGGAAACAGTGGATTTGAACAATATAGACGAAATGGACTTAACAGATATTTACAGAACATTCTATCCAATAATAGCTGAATACACATTCTTCTCAAAAAAACACATGGGACATTTTCCAAGATAGACAATTTGACAGGCCACATAACAATCTTAGCAAATTCAAGAAAATTGAAATCATACCACGTATCTTCTCTGACCACAATGGCATAAACCAGAAATCAATAAAAAGAAGAAAACTGGAAAATTCACAAACATGGCACTTAAACAACCACTCTCCTGAAAAACCAATAAAGAAGAAATTAATGGAAAAAGAAAAGAGTTTCTTGAGACAAAAACACAACAA
>CM052897.1:60930708-60986442 GCA_028534135.1 Potos flavus | reverse complement strand
GGAGGAGGAGGACGAGGACGAGGAGGAGGATGAGGAGGAACAAAGATCCCAAATAAGCATCCTAACTCTGTATCTTACAGAACAAACAAATCTTACAGAAAAAGAAGAACAAACTGGGCCCAATGTTAGCAGAAGAAAGAAAATTGGTAAGATCAAAAATAAATAGAGAACAGAGAAACAATAGAGATTAACTAAACTATGAGTTGGTTCTTTGAAAAGATAAACAAAATTGAAAACAAAAAACAAAAAACTCTAGCTAGACTAACCAAGGACAAAAGAGAAAGGACTCAAATCAAAAAAATTATAAATAAAAAAATGACACAGGGTTGCTGGAGGGGAAGGGGGGTGAGAGGGATGGGTTGGCTGGGTGATGGACACTGGGAAGGGTATGTGCTATGGTGAGTGCTGTGAATTGTGTAAGACTGATGATTCACAGACCTGTACCCCTGAAACAAATAACACATTATATGTTAATCTAAAAAAAAAAAAGGAGAAGATAATGGTAAAGAGTAAGGCATCGTAATCCTAAGCAAAAGCTGACTTTTCTCCACCAGTGGGAAAAGAGAGAAAATGGAAATGAAGCTGTCAAGAGCCAAATCTAAATTAATCTATATTGCAACTTGTTAAAAAGTGGTATTTTCCATCAAAACATAGTAACTACCCAGACTTCCACTGTGTTAAAGGTACACCTATTTCTAAAAATGAACTCTTGAGCACATGTAAACATTTTTAAGTGTGAAAAAAAAAAAAAGGACACATTACAACAGACACTACAGATATTCAAGGAATCAGAAGATGCTACTGTGAACAACTATACACCAACAAACTGGTCAACCTAGAAGAAATGGGAAAATTCTTAGAAATATACAACTTACCAAGACCAAATCAGGAGAAAAAATAGAAAATCTGAATAGACCAATTACTAGTAACAAAATTGAATCAGTAATCAATAATCTTTCAATGAAGAAAAGCCCAGCACCACACAGCTTCAACTGGTGAATTTAACAAAACATTTAAAGAATTAACACTAATTCTTCTCAAACTGTTCCAAAAAATTAAAGACGAGGGAACACTTTCAAACTCATTTTAGAAGGCAAGCATGACCCTGACACCAAAACCAGAAAAGGGCACTACTAGAAGTGAAACTATCTGCCAATATCCCTGATGAATAAAGATCAACGATTCTCAACAAAAGACTAACAAACCAATTCAGCAGCACATTAAAAGAATCATTCATCATGATAAAGTGGGATTTATTGAGGGATGCAAGGATGGTTCAATATATGCAAATCAATCAAGGTGACACATCAAATAGACTGAAAAAAAAATACGATAATCTCAATAGACAAAGGAAAAAAACATTTGGCAAAATTCCATACCCATTAATGATAAAAACTCTTTAAAATAAATCAGGCATAAAAGGAACATATCTCAAGATAAGGTTATAAGGAAAGTGCACAGCTAATATCAGTTAGCTGAAATTTTCTTCTTTTCCTTAAATTTTCTAACTGGCTTTCTCTCTTCTTTCAGAGAGAAGAAAATAACATATTCTTTCTTCACTATATCATTAACATAATCCCATCCTATAGAAATAGAAATTATTGATTTGACTGTGTATCAGGTAGGAAAATTTAGTACATCAAAAAATCACCATGAAGACTGTAATGCAAATAAAAAATATAGATGATAGGGAGTTAATATCCTTATTACATGGAGCTCACTTAAACCAAAAAGTTTATGCGAGCACATTACTGGTACAAAAATAAGCAGACTGACTAATGGAACAGAAGAGAGAGTCAGGATTGATTTTTTTTTTTAATTTGAGAGAGAGAGCATAAGAGGAGAGAGGATGAGAGGGAGAAACAGACTCCCCACTGAGCAGGGAGTCCAATGCAGGACTTGATCCCGGGACCCCACAATCATGACCTGAGCCAAAGGCAGTTGCCTAACCAACTGAGCCACCTATGCACCCCAGCATTGATTTTTAATATCAATATAAGACTGCATTTATGATAAAGGAAGGAGTTGCTGTTGAAGGGAGGGGAAAGAGTTAAATGATATTGGAATAGTTATCTGTTTAAAAAAATGTTTAGAGCTTCATTTTTTACTTAAACTAAAATAAATTTTAGATGGCTTCAAGCATTAGACGAAAAGGAAACCATGAAAAAAATATATATTTAATAAGACTACCTGACCTAAAGGCAATCAGGGAAAGCTACTACACCCCAAAAATTTTGACATGTCAACATCTTCAAAAATGGTAGGAAGGGAAAAAATAAAGTCACAAGTGTTGATCAAAGAAAAAAAAAGAACTAAAATCATTCTCAAACTTTCCATTCCTGAATGAGGAAATATTTAGAAAAATCTTTTCATCATTAGAAGTATTTTTTTAATGCCAGAAAAAAAAAACACTAAAAATAAATAAATAAGTAGCAAACTGATCATTAATACCTACATGGGCCAATTATTTCTAATGAACAATTAACCTTTACTATCACATAAGAAGAAATAACATGGCAATGTAGAAATGAGAAGCACGAAAATATTCAAGCAGGAACAGCAGGTTGATTTCCTAAAACATGGGAGGCTTGATCCTCAGAAACAGTTGCCTACACAACAGCCAAGTCACTGGTAGTTGCACATCTGGCGTAAAAAGTAGATGCAAAGAGGCTACAAGATGGATATGGCAGAAGGGTCTTGTGTTGGTCTACAATATTTGGGGCCTGATACCTAGACATGGTCAAATAGGATGGAGGGCTACAAACACCCCCCGGTCCTCTGCATCTCTGCCTAAGGAGGTAAATACCCAAAATGTGTGATGGGAGTGGATAGGGGTTGGCAGCGACAGAAGGCAACTGATTCACTCCTTGGTCCTGCAGTAAGAGTGGCAGCCCTACGAGAAGGAAAACAGTGCCTCAGTTCTTCAGCATGAAAGGGAGATTTGTGCTCCATGAAATAAGCTCCCTGTATTAAAATGTGTACTTGCTTCCATCACTTTATCTATGTATAAATTTGGTACACACAAGATATGAGAAATCTCATTTGCTTGCTGTCTTAACTTTAATTGTTTCTTTGATGAGCAATTCACCACGCCTACTTGGTAATAACATATGCATGCTTAACCACATCAGAATATGCACTGCAACTTTCCTAATAACTGGGGGGGTTATTAAAATACACATTAAGATGTAATTTTATTCACAATATAAATAATGATATAGAAACATACTTTAAGAGAATAAAATATGAAGTTTTTGTGAATTATGAAGAACTTGGGGTTTGAAATTTTAGCTTATAAGTCCTGTTATCTTTAACATTATTTATTAAGTAATGTGCAATGAAAAAGTAAAGAGTGTAGTAGCTGTTATGTCAGTCTGTTAATTTTATCCATGATAAACAGTCACCTTTTAGTTCAGAACCATTAAGCCAAGCAAATATTGCCAGCAAGTTTAATTTTTACTTAGTAATGTCAAGAAAGAGAAATGGCTTAATACATGACAAGCACTCGCAAATATGAAGATACATTTTATCAGCCTCATAAATACATTCTTACTCATCCAGAATGTATAATAATTAATACTAAGAGAGTAGAAAAAAATCTCATTTATTTCACCTAAAGTTTATTAATATGGAAGATGATGGCAGGCTACAAGACAGTTTTGTATTTACTTGCAAAGCTATTGCCACAAATTCTTCCCGTGTATGCTATCTGTAATTATTCAAAGTTAGAAGCACAAATAATGTTTGGATATGAAGAAAATTCCTAATAACCCCATATTACAAAAGCCCAATTTATATATTTAAAGCGCAAGAGTATCTTAAATAAAGAAGTACTATAAATTATAGAACATAATGTAGGCGAGTGTACCAAATCCATACCAAGGGATAACAAAAAAATTTTATTTATCCTGAAGAAACTATAGTTTTGTAGAACATGGAAGAAGAGAACAGAGTCCTTTTGCAACTTAGGGAAATTTTTTCATTTATTTTGACTTACAAATTTACTTTGCTTTTTAGTGAGCCTTTACTGTTTTCATGTCTCTCTTCTAAATTTCCTATATAAATAGATAAGCAAATCAATCTCTTGAAATTATTTCTCTATTTTATTTTTTCCCTTTCGAAATGCAATAGCCAGAAAACCATAATGATGAGAGAATTCTCTGATCTGCCTGAACATCTTCATTCTTTCAGACATAAAGCACCATACATTATGGTTTGTTGCTTCAGTTACTACTGGTATTAGCCAAATAGACAGAGACGGCTGAAGAGCCTACCAGCTTTTTACACTGTGCTCACAGAAAGTCTGTGATCTAATTTTTAATATTAGCGCCCCTACTTGAAAAATACTATTGGAAACACCACTGAAATCTCAGTTGGGGGTGCCTGGGTGGCTCAGTGGGTTGAGCCTCTGCCTTTGGCTCAGGTCGTGATCTCAGTGTCCTGAGATTGAGCCCCCACATCAGGCTCTCTGCTCAGCGGGGAGCCTGCTTCCTCCTCTCTCTCTGCCTGACTCTCTGCATACTTGGTGATCTCTGTCAAATAAATAAATAAAATCTTTAAAAAAAAGAAAAAAGAAAAAAGAAATCTCAGCTGGGAGGCCAAGTAAGACTTTACTCACAGCACACCAGGACACTGCTGATGAGGTTCCCCACAGTTTTGTAATCATGTAACTTTGAAGCTGTATTTCAGTACCAAGGTTTGACTTAAGCCCTCTTCCAGTTCTGAGATGTTGTGATTGTCTTTCCTACTTCCGTCTTGCCATTTGCTCACTTTCGATGCCCCAGAATCCAGAGTGGGTCTATTAGTCTCAGATGTCCAAACCAACAAAGTTGTGTGATTAGGGTTCCAGCCTGAACGCAGTGGCTGAGATGTTGCTTTACAGCTCATTACAGGTGTCGTTATTCTGTAAGAACGTGACTTATAGCTGTTTCAAGGCAGTGACTGCCAGTTAGTGAAAGTCTCACACTAGAGCTAATGACATTTCAGAACAGATTAGGCACCCTGCATCAATATAGCAATTTCAACATTCCTCAGGTTCTTTGCCCTAGCCTGATTAAAACTTTGTGACGTTACTGATGATTCCTGGTGCACTCATGATGATCTTTCTCTTGATCTTTCACTCATTACTTCATCCATCAAATATTTATTTAGCATGTAATGCTGTGTGACAACATCATACATGAAATGGGGTTTATAAGGACAATGCACAATCCTTAACAGCCAAAAAAAAAGACAAAAACCTAAAATCTTAATCAGGAATTGCTATCAATTATGTACAATTTTACACAAGTACACCTGGGAAAAACACCAGAAAGCCGCATCCCAGAGTGTAACGGTGGTTATCTCTAGATGCCAGGACTAGGCAGTGGTACTCATAATTGTCCAACAACTGGCTGTCTGTTCTCTAGAGAAATAGTTCTAAAATATTTGTTCATTATCCACTTGTATAAGAAAGATGGGAGAGAAATATGAAAAAAGCAAGGACTCATTGAAAAAAATAATATTCAATTAAAATACACCCAGAAGAGAAGTCCCTGCTTTGTAGCATTTGCTTATTTTCACACCGAGGCCTACTTTGAGCTATCACAATAATGGTAGCCACTCACAAAGTTTCAACTCCCATAAGCCGGTATGTATCCACTCCAGTACACCACTGATTAGCTGAGCCGCATTTTCTTCTTTTTCTTTTTCTTCTTTTCAAAATGTTTTTAATAATAGTGGTTGCCTCCAGGGATAGAAAGCAGGTGGCTGGGGACAGGGACAGAGGTGGACTTTTCTTCTCTATAACCTGCTGTGCCTCTTAAACTTTGAACCACAGGATATATTATCAATTCAAAAAAAAAAAAATTAATTAAAACTTAAATTTAAAAATCCTCAATAAATATTTATTACAATTGTGATCAAAGGCAGAAAATGACATTTTAAATGTCTGATATACAACTAATACATATGTGTATACACGCAGCACATAACAATGTAAGATGTTATACATCAGAATGCCAAAAAGAATGGCACAAATTAAAAACTGCATTGGAGGCAAATGCAGTAAGAAAGTCATGTAAACGGGAAAGGTCAGAAAAAGCTCTCTGGAGATGTGAGCAGAGTTCTCAAATATGGGCAGCATTTGGACAAGAAGAGGAAAAGCACAGAAGTGACACACAGATGATGAGCAGACTGGCCATGTGCCTGGCATCGACAGGTCACTTTTTTTCATCTCTGCTCATGCCGGAGCTGACGTTCTCGCCAGTTTCTATTTCTTAGGGACTTCTCCCTATTTAATTTGGCATCCGAACAGTCTGGTAGCCAGGCTCTCCCAGCAATCAGCCAGGATGGTGATAAGATTGGCATCAGGGACTGACATAAAGGAAAGGAGAAGTAGTTTCACATCCTCTCTAGTAAGAATATTAATGTTTACTTAGTAACTGGTCTGTAGCAGGCACCCTGTGGTCTAACCCACAAAGCCTAAGTCACAGGAGGAATTCAGGTTCTTGCTCATGTGCTTCCTACCTGGCCCATAAGAACATGTGCTTGGATGAAGCATCACAACCTCTCCCCACCAACCCCAAATGCAACTAGGAAATAAGCTTCTCCAAGGTGCAGAAGAGCTCTTCTGTGAACTAGAAAGACCTTATGGAGAGCTGGACCTGCTCCTAATCCTGCCAGTTAAAGGATCAACTCTCCACTGAGATAGGCATTTTTCAACATGTAACTAGTATATATAGCTAACCAATCTGTGGAGCACATAAATTCATTCACTTTACCCAGACACAGATTTTGCAAACTAGCTCATCTTAGTGGATACCTCAGGTACTTACGCTGATCAAAATTAGACACTTTTTGGACACTTGGGATTTGTTAATGGCAGAAGTAAGAATTTGATTATCTCTATTTTAATTTGTATCCAATGATGAGATCTTTGGTCATTAAGAACTCAATTATAAATGAGTACTTGTTGGCATGGGAAAACCTTCAAGATATTTTGATAAATTTTAAAACATTGTAAAATATCATGTACAGTACGATTCAATTTTTTATTATACATCTACCCTTAAGTAGAAATTTATAACTGAAAGCATTAGTTAGAAACTATTCCCAGGTGATAAAACTACAGATGATTTTGATTTCCTTCTTGGTAATTTTCCTAATTTGCAAAATTTCCTATAAATGACATATACGATGCTTGGTATTTGTAGCATCATTAAAATTTCCACATTCTTTGGGATCCACTCATCAATATGTGAGTGAAGAACCCATTTACTTCCAGAGGAAAAGCATGGCCCTGTTCTTGAGAACTGCTTCCTTCAGGCAGAAATGGGCATCTTCCATTCAGCTGTGTCCTTATTAGACTCCTCAATTTTCACATAAAATGTCAGTATTTCCTCCAATTCAATTCCTATTGCTGCTCACTCAACACTTAACTCTCACTGAAGTGTCAAAATAGGTACGATTTGAATATTTACCAGGGAAGTCTAACCTGAATTCAATATTATTTTGAGAAAAGCAATTTATATGGAAAATTGCCTTAAGGACATGGTCTTTTTACCAGAGTTTCATATTGGAGGCACTACTGCGATAGGAATATTAGTCAGAAAATTTGGCTGCACACTACCTACCAATCATGCCGTACGGTTTCAAAGATCATCACACCTTGACACAAGTTCCTGACATCCCCGTAGTTTTGCTTTTCCTGAAGTGCATTACAGCATGATGTCACCAGCTGAGGTGAAGCCCTCTGAACTCGTTTCTCTAAAGACACTCACTGTATCCTGCCCCTAAAGGGTCTCTGGTCTCAGAACCAAGAATAACTGCCTTATCCTAATCATCCAACTGGGTTTCTATTTTTCCTTTGCCCTGATTTTCATATTTCACTTTACTCTTATCTTGTTGTCCTGCAGATATCTCCACCATACATTTTTGGTGAAAGAAAGCAGAGAATAAATAAGTTAAGTGTACAGGAAATGCTGAAACTAAAAATATGAGTCAGACCAAGATGAAGGGAAGAAAGATAACTTCAGCAACAATACCAGCACACACACACACCACAACCAAGATCTGTCAGGTGCTAGTAGGTTAGTACTGGTAAAAACACCACCCTCGAGAGTCTGAATAAGTGGGTTTGGGTCCCGATTCTGTCACTAACTAGCTAAGTGATGCTGTGAAGCAAGGGTGCAGAAGAGAACCCAGTTGAACAACCTCCCACAGACACTGAGAGGCGGCAGAGCACCGACATCGTCCAGCAGGCTAGCTCTGTATGACCTGAATTTAAACCCTATCTCCACTTGGCCTTGGGAATCTCCAACAACTTAAGCTCTCTGGGCTTGTTTTTCTTATCTGTGAAATGGGAATGCACATACTGACTTTGTGTGATTATAGCACTTTCATGGCATCTTTTCCTCTAGTGTTCTCAAGCACTTTATATGGACTTAGAGATAAGGAACGTGAGGTACAGAAGAAGTGAGTAATTTGTGCAAGGTCACAAGGCCAGTAAGTGGTAGAGCTAGGACAGGAATGCAAGCAGTGCCCCTCTTGATCTGCACTCTTAACTACTAATCAGTGCTGAGGATCAAATGAGCCAATGCACAGTGCCTTTAATAACTGCCAGCTTACTAAACAAATAAAAAGTGCCTTATAAATCAAAATGATTTTTTATATCATAGAAAGACTTACTATATCTCAAATATGATATTGGTTTAGATAAATGTTATCAAATTTATAGATGATATAAAGAATGAATAAGTAAAACAAGGAATTACAGAATGAATATTAAATTTAACAAGTATAACTAGAAAGCATGAGAGCTGAGCACAAAAATGTATGTATAAATGTATTCCTCATGGTGTTATTTATTAAAGTTAAAAAAGGAAATGAGATAAATATCCACAGTAAGGAGCTGATTAAATAAAGTATGACATATCTACACACACAGACAAAAGAACGAGAGCAAAACATGACAGAATGTCAACGCTGGTCTCCCTTTGGTAATATGATTTGTAGGAGTTTTTCTATTTCTGTACACTTGTCTGCTTTCCATATTTTCTACAATGAAAATATATTGCCATATTGATTTTTAAAAAACCCAATTATCTTTCATTGAAATAACTCAATATAAATTCTTACATGTTTTCACACATCTACTTCACAGGAAGAGTAAGAAAAAAATCCACCGGACAGCAAGTCATCCTTCCTCAGATCCTTCACCAAGAATCTACCTGATGACGGTCGGGTATTTTCAAAGGTCCATATACTTACTGTTTAAGATGCTAAAAATAATTTTCAAACTATCTTAGTAACCATTAGATTGAAAGTGTGTAGATTACAAGAAGTCTGTGCTGGTCAAACATTTGTACAGTTATTCATTATATTCAACTCCAGGGACCAACAAAAACATTGCCCATCTGGGACGCATATAGATGAGAGCAGTGGACCTTGTGAAGTGCTGCCAATTAAGTCTAGAGGAGCAGATGGAGTACCCAGCGCTGGTTACTCAGCTCAGAGACAAGAGGGGTAAGATGGGAAACTGCAGTAGCCATCGTGGATGTAAGGATATGCCATCTGGAAGGAGGCTGGACGAGTTCCATGTGGGGAAAAGTTACTGGGCAGAAAAATCTAGTGCCCAAAATACAGGGGAAATTTCTTTCACAAGCAGAAATAATCAGCACTAGTGGTGCCTGGGTGGCTCAGTCAATTAAGTGTCCAAATCTTGATTTCGGCTCAGATCATGATCTCAGGGTCCTGGGACTGAGCCTCATGTTGGGCTCTGCGCTCAGCAGGAAGTCTGCTTGAGGATTCTCTCCCTCTCCCTGTGTGCCTCCCCTTACTCATGCGCACGCACTCTCTCTCTCTCTCTCTCTCTCGCACAAATAAATGTTTAAAAAAAAAAGGAGAAGAAGAAGAATGAAATAATCAGCAATAAATCAGGCTGCTCTGTAAAGGAACAATGTTCCTTTATTATATGTGAATCATGTTGCCTAAAGCCCAAGTGATGGGCAAAGTCATAGCACTGTAAGCAAGGAGCTCAGGTATCAATTACTTGAAGACAAGGTCTGTCCCGGGGACCAGAAATAAACCAAGAGGAAAAGCCCTCGTGAACCTTTGGAGATGGACCTCTCCCTTTCTTGCTCTGCCTTGAAGATCCTAATCCAATTACCAAGTGAACTCTAGCATGGCACCCTCCTCTCAATCACAGGCCAGAACCTAGCAGGAAAGAAGCCCAAGTGAGGGGCTTAGGAAGTTATGCCAACCCTCTGGGACTACAGATGGAACAAGGCAGGGCCTTAATAGAATAATCCAGGTAGAGTGTGATCGGGAACCTCGCTTTCTACGTCAACTTGCTCTATTTTGTTCTCCACACATTTGTACTTCTGTTTGCTCTTTAGTATTTAATAAAGGTTTGCAAAGACCCAGGATGCCTCATCTCTGATAAGAGAATCCAAGAAAAGAGGGTTTCTGCCCACACCTGAACAGGATCATTAAAACCTCTTATATATTTTAAACACTGACATATATAAACTCTTTAATCTTCCTCACAAGCTATGAAATAGACTATCACTATCCCTATTTCCCAGGTGAGAAAACTGAAGGACAGAAAGGCTATGTGACTTGCTCAAGGTCCACAGTTAGTAAATCACGGAGTGGGTATTCAAAATGTGAACATGAAGGAACTTGTATTATCAAAACTGTAGTTATTCTTTCACAAAGGAATAATCTAGGGGATGCCTCGGTGGCCCAGTCAGTTAAGCATCCAACTCTTGGTTTCAGCTCAGGTCATGATCTTAGGGTCCTGGGATAGAGCCCCGCATCAGCCTCCACACTCAGCTTGGAGTCTGCTTGAAGATTCTCTCCCTCTGCCCCTCCCCCATTCTCTCTCTCTCTCTCAAATAAATACATCTTTAAAAAGTGGGGGGCGGGGGGCACCTGGGTGGCTCAGTGGGTTAAACCTCTGCCTTCGTTTCAGGTCATGATCTCAGGGTCCTGGGATCGAGCCCCGCATCGGGCTCTCTGCTCAGCAGGGAGCCTGCTTTCCCCTCTCTCTCTGCCTGCCTCTCTGCCTACTTGCGATCTCTATCTGTCAAATAAATAAATAAAATCTTAAAAAAAAAAAAAGAAGGAATTATTTGGAACTATTTGCTATTACTCAGTAACAATCCATGTTTACGCAGAGTCATGAATGAATTTCTCCTTCCCCTCCCTTCCCCCTCACCATTACTCTCACAAGCTCTCCTAATCATGCTTCCACACATGTGAGAAGCTGGGAGATACTAGACAGTATTTTGATTTAATACACATCCAAGAACACAGTTGTAACTGCTGCTGTCTGAGAGGTGTGTCAAAAAAGAAGTTATCTGTCAGTGACTAAAATTATAAGACAAATTCTAAACCCAGGCAATTTCCTAAAGAAATTGAATATAGTATTTTTTGTGGCTAACTATTCACAAATTAATAAGAAATATGTTTGCCTTTAACACTGAGGAAGAAATCTCATGAGGAATTTAGTCACTAATAAGTGTGTCTTAGGAATGGTGATTTCTGCATGATTTTACCAACATCAAAAGCACCAGCTCCTTCGGCATCTCGGCTGATCTCAATTACTGGTGTTTGTGATTTTGCATAATGTAGCAAAATTATTCTAGCTGTTTCCTACCAATTTTATGTAGAGTATATCTTGCTTTTGTTTACTTCTTTTGAATATGTTCATTTAACCATATATAATGAAAACACAAAAACCCCAGCAGCCACACTCACCTGTGATCCAAGTGGTGAATGGAGAGAATAACTCCAGAATTTAAGTGCGTCTGTTTTAGAGTCACCAAAACAGTAAATTCATGTTTATTTCTCAGCTTCTGAAAAAACTGCTCAGCTGTGGCAGTGGATGCTTTTATACTTCTGGGAGTATCTAAAAAAAGAAAGATACACTAAATAGACTAGACTTTGGTTTTACAAAGTATCTTTTCCATGCAACATCTTTCAAAAAAACATTATCAAGTAACAACTGATAAATACCAAGTTTCAGACTCCTTCAACAAGACTTTAATGCTACATAGAACACAGGAAAGTCAACCAATTACTAAACTTTTGTTCCAGGAATCTTTTTTCAAAAATGTCCCCTTTGCAGCAGGGAATCAAAGAAGCTTGTTTGAAGAAGTGTGCTCCCAAGTTTTCTCCTGACATATTTCATCCTGGATACCACAGCCACGTCAGTGTCAACCATGAGCAAAAAGATGTACTTCCTAGAATAGGACCTAAAAGACCATGATAGAGCCATTTGGCTTTTCTGACACCTCATGACAGAAAACGGGATTTAAATCTATGTGCCACCTTCCACATTGATGTCTTTAGCCAGAAGGCATGCTATAAATAGATTTTTTAAAAGATCATTGAAATTAGTCACTCTCAGCCTTCTGTGCAGTGGATGAAACATTAAGATCAAATTGTCTTACCATATTGTTCAAAGAAATACATAGAACTTCATTCCAACGTCCCTCCCTCTGGACTCAGAGAAAGCCTAGCCAAGGAAGGTAGGCCCTGGAAGAGCAGAAACTTTGACCCTACACTTCTACCTCGTTTAGCCTTGCACTCCATCCAACCTCAGGACCCAGAGGGTATGGGGGCAATACAGATAGAAATGGATTTAGTGGGTAGAAAAAACCTATCATTCAAGCCATCTGCTAACTGAGCATAAGGCTCTCCTATTCATAGTATGTGCAAAGGGTTGATGAGAGCCAGAAAAATTTTCTGTTGTTATCAAACCATCCTCCTCATTCCTATGCTTTAGACTAGGTGGACTAAGTAACTAGACTCACTTTAGACTAGGTAATCTAGGTAACTACGAGGTAAGTAGTTCTCAACGGAAATACTACCAACGTTTAGAAAGAACAGTCCCTCCTTATGCAAAACTATCCCATCCATTGCAGAACATTTAACACCCTTGGTCCGGGTCCAGTAAATGCCAGTGACACCCGACCTCCTGTCATTATGACAGCCCAAAGTTCTCCTGCACATTTCCAAACATTCCCTCAGCAGCTGTGTAGCAGAAATCTTGCTGAGAACTACAACCTCAATGAAACAGATTATAGGATTAACCCAAAGTTCCATACCTTTCTAGCCCCACAAATTTATGGAATAAAGATGTAACCACCTGATCTGTATCCATCATGGGAATGGCTAGACATGGAGAAGTCCTCAAAATACCCATAAAATAGAGGAAGGGACAAGTAATCCCAGTACAATGAAAGAAATGCTGTCGTACAGGTAGGTACAAAGTGTGGACGGATCACAGAGGGGAAAATATCCAACATTATGTGGAGGGAAGGAACTCATAAAACAGATGGCATTTGATCAGGAGCTGACCTGTAGAAAAGAGAGAGAAAAGCATTGCAATCATAGGAAGAGCTTGTGAAAAAGCAGAACGGTGTAAAAGAGCATGACATGGCTGAAACAGTGAATAGCAGCCATTGCAGGATGGGCATGAATAGGAAAGCTGGACTAGATAGGCAGGACCTTGTGTGCCAACGTAAAGGACACCTGTTATTTCTGTCACCATCATCAATTTACACCCTTGCTAAAAACAAACAAACAAAACACCCAAATAGAACAAAACAAAAGGAATCCTCTTATTTACCACTGAAAAATGATCCTTCCCCATTCTCAACACAGGACTTCCCCCTACACCAATCGGAGCAACGCCAAACCCTGTCCACAGTCACTGATTGAGGAATGACCCTAATCCAGGGCAATGAAGTCAGACCCAGGATTTCTTTTCAAAGTTTTAGGAAAAAGAAATTTCTTGTTTCAAAAAAGAAACTTCCTCAGTTCCAATCAATATTCACAACTCAAAGGCATAATCTACGATCTCTGCCACAGTCAACACAGTAGTTTCTCCCCAAGCTCCATCAGGGATAAGACTGGCTGTGGAGAGGATTCCATACAATTCTTCCAAGCTCCAAAATGTTCCACTTCCTCAAGGATGCGTACAAAATGTAATTCTGTGAGAATAATTCATCTAGTGTTAACTTTTAATCCACTCTAATTTATACACAAGTAAATCATTCACAAACTTCATCACTTCATCTTAATTTGATAAAAGGAAATTAAAATGAAATTATAAATATTTATTATGCTTTCCCCCCTTTTCAGGCAGGTAGAGCTTGAGAGGCATCCTTTGTCTTGCTGAACAGGATAATAGATGGGGATGCAAATGAGAGAAGCAGAGAAGGACTACACTGAATACAGAAATGAAGATCAGACCCACAGAGAGATCCAAAGATGTGGCCTGGAGAGCTTGAGCTCATCCATAGGGAGAAAAAGAGTTTAGAATCGGGCCACAACTGCCTTACCAGTGAAATTTTAGAAAACAGATGCTTATGGAGGGTTTATGGCAGTTTTGTCATTTGGTATGCACAGAAAACCATCACTAATCTCTATTATTTTCCACTGCTTTTGGAGTCAGATTTTTGGGGAGAGTTGAGAGGTTGTATTATTTTTGTGAGCTTTCTCTATTTTGTTTTAGATGAAATGATACATAAAGATTGACCTTAAGATGAAAGGAAGAAGGATCTAAAAGAGTGGATTATATTTGAGTATCATTAATAAAAATGTAAGACACCGTAGTTGAAAACATGGTGAAGGAATCTTTACAGGTGAAGAAACAGTTTTTAAAAAATTGATCAATCCCTATTTTGGAAAATTTCTCTGGTGGCCATATGGAAAGTTATTTGAAGAAAGAAAAAACTTGAACGTAGGGAAAACTCTTGAGAAACTCTCAACTCAGATGATCATTGACTCTTTTGTTAGATTTCACATATTTTAAACATCACATTTTGACATTCCTAAACTACCTTTCCCAAACCAAATCATCCTGTCCAAGCTCTCCTCCCAGCCCATTACCTTCCTTATTTTGCTCCCTCAGTGAAGGTAGGGTGACTTGTAGGAAGGAGGGACCCTCCAATACAATGGCCAGAAGTCCCATTCAGTTCATACTATATTGATAGGAGAAATAATATTGCGGAGTTTTTTTTTCCCATCTTGATTAACCAAGTTCATTACACAGAGATTTACAAACAGGCTTGCATGAACTTCCCACCTGTGTTATGGGGAGGGGCAATATGGAAGGCAGTGGGAGGGAGAAAACCTCATCTCACTTACTGTGGCCTCAAGATGGTCTCCTCACCTGGCACCCCCAGCCCAGGGCCCAGGACACAAGTGAAGATTACTTGTTTGTGACAGAGAGAGCACATCCAGGATGTATAAATCATGACTGCATCATACTTTCAGCTGTCAACAGAACACCATCTCTTATCAATCCTTACCTCACTCTAATATTATTTAAGTCTATTGTTGCTCTTAAAAACATGCTTTTCATAAATTCACTATGTCTGAGTCCAGGAAGGACTTGACGGGGGCCTGAATTCTGTGAGAAGCATCAGAATGAACAGGAGAGGGAGAATTCCAGAGATTTTTAGAAAATAGAATCTAAAGAATTTGGTCACTAATAAAAACACATGCAAAAGGCAAAAGAACGAGAAAACTGAAGCTAATCGAATCTAAAGGTTCTAGCTTGAGAGACCAGATGAAAGGAAAGCTGTGGGAGCATGAAGGTACCCAGATGGGCTATCAGTTTTAGCAAAAGTCATTCTGACGTGCGATGGGACATGCAGGTGGGAGTGTCCTCTGTGGAGGCGGCACCACAGAACTTGACCTCATGAGAGAGGTCAAGGTTGGCAATATAGATTTAGAAGTCATCAGAATATAGTATCTAAAATCATAGCGATAACAAAAATGAGAGGACGAAAGGATGAACCACCAAAAAACTAAATCTAACACAGAGTAGTGACAACATATATAACCTAATATAGACACAATATATAATACTGCACATCTGCTACTTTATAACATGTATCCTTCAAAAATGTATAATGATATATTTTTCCCTTTGAACCTGTATTTCATTTTTGTTCTCATAAAACCTTGGAAACTTGACAAGGGACAACCATTACTACTTCCTTTCTCAATGAGTAAAACTAGCCAAGGAATAATCCTGTGATTCACCCAAAGGCACCTGGCATGCGAGAAGTTTGATGGGGCTGACAATTTCTGGTCCAATATTCTCTCCACTAAATCGCAATGCCTCTTGAACATGACATCCTTTATCCAAGCTCAACTGCCACTCACAAACAGAAATGCAAATAAGAGAGCCCCAACATAGAAAATAATCCAGAAAAAAAGTAATTACATAAGAAAACATTTTTAGTTCCGTGAGCGACTAGCTTAGTAGTGATTTTAAGAAAGGTCACTTTCCTCACTTGCATTCCTGTTTCTCAATTTGTAAAATTAACATTCCTGCCTTCTATTTTCATCGCAAAGATTATACAGTGTTCAGAGAGACTTCTGAGTTCCCACAATTATTACTATAGACTCAATTCTAGTCTCCACCAGAAAATCAAGTCAAAGAAACCATCATGTGAGAATTAATTTTACTTTATTTTTATCATTTCAGCTTTCAGAATTAGTAATTTAATACAGGTATATATGAAGAAATTTCTCAACAAGGCCTCCTGTTAGGACCCAAACATAGAGAAATAAAGTGTGATGGCTGGCAGAACACACTCTGAGCCCAGAAGAATGAGGTTTCAATGCCAGCTAGGCAGATTATTAGCTATGCTTGGCATGTAGTAAACACCATGTGTTGGCTATTAGGATTAGGATACTTATCGTTATTACTCTTTCAAGCAGTGAGACTGTGGAATCAGCTAAAACTACCCACAGCCATGATACCCTTGTGGTGACTTCTCAGCTTTCTTTCATTCTAAGTATCCCAAACTCAGCCATAAAATATCAGTTTCCGCATTTGGAAATTGGCATAAAAGTTTTTGGCAATCAAATTATTCTTAAAATCCAGCCTACCACTCTCTATTTCTACAGTACTATGAATGATCATTCGTTTATGGACAAAAATCAATGTAAACTGAATTTCTTTTCAATGAAAGGCTGACAGAGATCATTTCAAATTGCCTCTTCAGAGAAAAACACACTGATAAGAGTGGTCTTTAAACATTGCTATGAAGCCCCATAGAAAAACTTAGCAATGGGATGCCTGGGTGGCTCAGTGGGTTAGGCATCTGCCTTTGGCTCAGGTCATGATCTCAGGGTCCTGGGATGGAGTCCCGTGTGGGGCTCTTGCTCAGCGGGGTGTCTGCTTCTCCCTCTGCCCCTCTCCCTGATCATGCTCTCTCTCTCTCACGCTGACAAATAAATAAATAAAATCTTCAAAAAACAGAAAAGAAAAAAACTAATCAATACACCCACACTGGAGCAGGTCTTAATTGGAGAATCACTTGAGTTTAAAACGAAACTTTCATTTCAACATTTTCCATTTTTACTGTGTGCAGAGCCTAAAAAATCTGCTCAATACAACAACAACAACAAAAAAAAACTCGTGGCATTTTCAAGTAGTTATCAATAAATAATGAAGAGCTTTTGAAGCGATCTCATCGAAATACTCATTTTTAGTTGTGAGACTACCAGGATGGAGTGATGAGTTCCCGAGTGAATGTAGTCACAATTTTTAGGGATTTAAACATTGTGTTATGTAGCCCTATATATATTGTAGTGAAGGGAAGACAGGAGAGCAAGAGAGAGACTGGTTTGTTTCAAAAATAGAGTGTAAATTAATGAATGTATGTGGTAGCAAACACAGGTGCTCATTGAAAAAGACAGTCAGGCCTGAGCTTCTTTAAGTATTTTTGGTGTGTTAGTAAAAGAGAAGGGATTTGTCCATCAACCAGTAACTAAGAAATCGGCAAGAATTATTTTCTTCTGCACTTAAACCGCATGACTACAACTACCATCATGAATCAAATGAGTCTGCCAAGGACAGGTCTCTGCCCCATCTGCACTGTATTAAAACCTAAATTGATTTTCCCCCACACAACCAGACTAATACAAACACCATGCACAAATTCAATTATAAAAACAGTCTAATCTCAGGCCTAAGATGGTTGACTTAGAATGTGCCAAAACTCACCAAATGACTTTTTTTTTTCAGTCTCTAACTATGAAAGGCTGTTATCTTCTAAATTCAGGTTAGAAATATATGAAGTCAGAACTATTAGTATAGTTCCTGTCTGTTGCTCTTACTCTCCCTTCAATATATCCTTGCCTTTACAGTGCAAACTTTCCAGGCAAACTAACAGTTACGATTTTAAAGGCCATTAAAATTTGATTAACACTATATACATAGTTTGCAAAGTCCTTAAAAATGAACAATCTCATTTAAGCCTCAGAGCAACTCTGAATAAATGGGATTATTGCTCCACAGTAATAGAAATTACAGATGAGGAAAGAGAGGCAGAGAGAAGCCCAGACCCTTGCAATCATCGCCACACGTGGCTCAAAATCAGAGCTCATTTCTACAAACTTACTCTGTTAGGAACTTGTTGGTTTGAAACCTCAGGAGCTTCCTCAGTGATATCTGAAACAGGCCCCTGACCCGGAGGGCAAGGAGAGACAAAAGAAAGAGGCAGGCCACTCCAGATTGGGAGGGGGGAGGCTTAATAAGCAAAGAACTTACTTACGAGGCTCGCCTTGGGCAGCCGCAAGACACACAGATCTCTCCATCTGCTGGCAAAAATGTTAAATTTATACAGAAGCCTTAACTGGATTCATTCAAGTTCCACCAATCCACATGGTCACCACAATACACTGCTCTCTCACCAGTGCATCCCGGAAAATGACTTCCACTGTGGGAATGGTGGGCGGAGTGAGCATTTCAAGGACGGGGAAGGGGGGAGGAGCCTCTGATTGCTGAGGTCCCGCTCAAGGGTCAATCCGAGGTCATGTCCTCTCTGTGACCTCCTCCAACAGAGCTATCAGAAACGATTAGGGTATAAACAAATGAACCGACCAAATTCAAGCAGCAGAGCCAGAACCCCCACCCAAGCCAATGTGCTTCCTATTATTACACTGTAGTACCCTACCAAAGCGATGATGTTGCACACTCTGGAAAGTAAATAAACCCTGATTCTAAGTTAACTTTTATAAAAATATATTCTGAAGATAAATACACTTTTCTTGATCTTCAGTTCAATTTAAGCTTTACAAATCTACAAAACAGTTCAATTATGTAATCTCTCAGCTAGATACTCTAAACTACTGAGATATAAACTATAAAACCAAAAGCTTTTTTAAAAGGCAATTTTCAAATAATTCTCCTTAAAAAGTTTTTGGGTAAAACATATGAGTAATCCACAACTTTCTCATGGGGCAAACCCACATCTGATGATGCTACATCCTTACCCTTTTGCTGTCTATACATCCCTTACATTACTAGCGACACAGTGCATACTCTTGGAAAGTTGACTTCCTCTTCTACATTTTATTCCTATGAAACCCCAAAACAATCTCAAAAGTTTCTTTCAAATCAACAGCTAATTATAATTTGATTCAATGAATAATAAGCATATGTATCTTCGTGTATTATTTACAAAATTGTTGGCTTAATGTTGTGAATATCCAACCATATAAAAACAAACACACATGAATATAATCAGAAAGTAAAACATAAGCATCCGCACTATTCCAAGAAACAAAAACAAATAGCAGGTTCTACTCCTGGATTTAGTGACTAAATGGTTGACATTAAGCAAATCATTTATGACTCATATGTTGGAATTTTCATTAATGAAGTAGAACAAATTTCAGTCAGAATTTAGGAGGGCTACAAACAATAAAATGTCTATAATTTTGAGCTTAAAATTACAGTATTAAAATTTTATACATAACGGATATGAGTTATGTAGATTACTCCATTTTGTTTGTTTCAAGTCCAGGCTAACAAGTAACTTTCTGATAGTAATTTGGCTTCCCAGGTACACTGTTCTTCAGAGACAGCAGAAGTAATTAACCACTATGAGTATTCTCCTTTAGTTCATTGTTACAATCCTCAATGTAGATTAAAATTAAAATTGGCACTTGAGTTTATAATCAGATTAATGCTTTTGGCTAGTGTGAAGCTTCCCTCAGAACCCCACCAGTGAAGTTACCAGCTGTTTTGTTACCAGCAAAATTAAGAGGCTAAATGAGCTAACCGATATCTTTATCATCTCTTCTCCCAACTGGAATACTGCTAAAGACTATGACTAAATAGAGATGTTAAGTAAATGAAAGGGATGACGACGATGACAATGACAATGATGATGATGTCATCCATAACTTTAATATACGTTGTATTCCTGGTTGTGTTCTTGATACTGCCTCATTACCCATAGACAGCAGTCTCAACAATATCACTTGAACATGTGTAGCAGACTTAAGAATCGGTAATTTACTAGATCTTTATTTAAACCAATCCAAAATGTTTTATCAAATTGAACCCAAACTGAATGCATACAATTTGTCAGCTAATATCAAAGCCAATGTCTTAAATGCATAAGTAAAATTAAATTCATGGACTATCATACTTCATGAAACATGCTTTTGCTTTGCCATTGAAACCTTGAATAAATGAAATGCATGAATGTCTTTTCAAAAAAGGAAGAAAACTCAAGTTTTCACTGGCCTTTTTTCACTGGTCTTATCCTTAGCCATACATCAAAAGGTTCAAATGCACCTTCATATACTGACTCCAGTTACTGGTGTATGAGGTATTGCTTAAATTAATAATGTACTCATCTTAACATGAAACTATATAAATTCATGAACTAGGTCATTTTTCCCTCTTGTAAATTATCCCATATATAGTATATATATCTTAAATGAACACATAATTACTCTTCATAAGGTATTCATATCAACTAAGAGAGTGACTCTAAGTGCAAGAGGGAAATGCACAGATGCTGACTTTTTAAGTGAAAACTGAATCACAAGTTATTCCTTTATTTTCCTTGAGGTCTGATCAAATTTTCATTCAGTCCCTAAGAAGGATAAGAGAGGGAGAGAGAAAAAAAAAATATTATATATATATATATATATATATATATATATATATATATATATATATGTGTGTGTGTGCACGTGTGTGTGTATATATATATAGATATAGATATAGATATATTCAAAAATCTGGCTATCATTTTATCCACATGTGTGCTCAGCTTGGCTCAGCTTTAGTCAAATTATGAGTGTAAAAAGAAGAAAGAAAACAGGATCAAAGTGAGATCTCTCCTGTATATCTTTAACATTTGGTTGATACCTATTAATTGGCAAGAGTAAGGTATAGGGATCTGTAATATATAGGTTTACACATTTATAGAAAATGTGAAGGTTATATATTGTGCAACCCCAGACTGCACAAGCAGGTTCTAACAGAATCTTTGCTGAATAGCCAAAGAGCTAGGATGCAGTGCTCTGTCAATTACGCAGGGCTGAAGTGCTGAAATGCACAATCTCATCTTCCACCTGACAGGCCAATTTGACCTGAGATATCAATTTTGGGAGTTTGTTCTGCTTTTATCCTTCTTTAATTAGAATAATCAAATTATTTTGGAATAATAAGACACCAAAATATCAGTTATGATTAATCGCCCTATCAAAATCGTGCTACATTTTTTTTTACGATTATTATTTTCACTGGAACAAAGAAAACAGCATTCATTGTAAGGTACCAAAGGATGCAGGGCATAGAATAGTCAGTTTCTCAATCTAGTTTCTCTAATCCACATGGTTACCCAGCTAGAAGCTACATTCCTAGTTTCCTTTGTAGCTAATGTGGCCAGGTGACAAGTTCTAGTCAACAAGATGTGAGTAGAAGTGATATGTGCTAGAATTCAGATTTTAGTATTAGAAAGGAAACTCCTTGCCCTCCACTCTCCTTTCCCTGGGTCTGGAGCAGGGATACTGAGGCAGTAAGCTAAGCTCTTCAATGAGGACAAGGGCAATGTGGGGCCTTGAATAATGTGGCGGAGCTGCCCATCAGCTCTGGATGGGCCTACCTCGAGACTGTTATGTAAGAGGGAAATAGACCTTCTTTGAGCACTGCATTTGGGGCCTCTTTGTTACAGGAGCTTGGCCTATTCCCTAAGTGATACATCTCCCCCAAGTTTCCTATGACTCATCCAGAATGGAATGTCATTCTTTAAAACACAAATCAGCAAAAGTTTCTGGATAAGGCCAGACAGGATTATATGTCAACCCCTGCCCTTATAACCCCAGGCCCCCATATCTGCCTCCCCTCAGTTTCTGAGCCAGTTATGGTGATACCAGAAAATTAAAGGGGGGGGGCTCAGAATTAAGTACTTTTGCTCAGGGTTTCAACAAAAAAGAGCTCTGAGAATTTGTGCAGCCTCTAAACTTAATCATTTCCCAGCCTACAAAGTTGGACTGTCGTTTCAGTTTCCCAGCCTAGAACTCTCAACTCTGCCATGCACGCCAATCTCATATTCTAGTGCTCTGTCGGCATCTTGCCAATTCCCTATGCTGTGCCTCAGGAATGGATGAATCTGCTAAAGAGTGTGAGAACGCTAGATCCATCAAATGATGTCTGCCTGCCTGACTTTGAAATGTGGGGGCTATTGGACTTGCCTCATTTACCACACTGGATACCACCCCCAACTCCCACTCATCCTCACACCCTGACCCCACCCCATCTTACCACCCTCTTGGACTTTTTCCCACCCCTATAAGTTTTTCTAAATCCAATTCACTACTTAAATGCTGATACTATCCCTGGACAAAGTAGAGAAGATTCGCTTACTGACTAAACTAATCTCTGGATTTCACCTTACTAGAAGCTATATAATCACCACTACTGATTTATCCATTATCAGGAGACTTAAATCTAATCCCATCACACTTGTGTCTCTCCCATTTCAAGGCTTGGATTTCTCCCTAAGAGCCTATTCCAGGGCTAAGGATTGCCTTTAGTTTTCTGTTCACTTTCATTAGTTCAACAAATTTATAACTGAGCACTTGCTATGTGCTGGGCATTCAGAAATGAAGATCAAGAATAATCCAAATTATGAACCATCTACCTTACTGTGGCAGAAATGTTAGCTGTCCCCAATAGCAATAATTCCCTTCTTTTTAGTAATAAGACATACCACATTTATCTGGGCACATGGTTACCCAGCTAGAAACTACATTCCCTAGTTTCCTTTGTAGCTAATGTGGCCAGGTGACAAGTTCTGGTCAACAGGATGCAAGTAGAAGTGGTATGTGCTAGAATTCAGATTTTATTTTATTTTATTTTTTTAATATTTTATTTATTTATTTGACAGAGAGAGAGACAGCGAGAGAGGGAACATGGGCAGACGGAGTGGGAGAGGGAGAAGCAGACTTCCTGCCGAGCAGGGAGCCCGATGTGGGGCTCGATCCCAGGACCCTGGAATCATGACCTGAGCCAAAGGCAGACGTGTAACGACTGAGCCACCCAGGCGCCCCTCGGATTTTAGTATTAGAAAGGAAACCCCTTGCCCTCCACTCTCCTTTCCCTGGGTCTGGAGCAGGGATATTGAGGTAGTAAGCCAACCTCTTCAATGAGGACAAGGGCAATGTGGGGCCTTGAATAATGTGGCAGAGCCACACCCATCAGCCCTAGAACTACTGCCTACCTTGAGGCTGTCACATGAGAGGGAAATAGACCTTCTTTGAGCACTTTGAGACATCCTTCTTTGAGCACTACATTTGGGGCCTCTTTGTTACAGGAGCTTGGCCTATTCCCTAAGTAATACATTTCCCCCAAGTTTCCTATGACTCATCCAGAATGGGGCATCATTCTTTAAAACAAAGGATAAGCAAAATTTTCTGCATAAGGCCAGACAGCTAATTATTTTAAGCTTTACAAGCCATGTACATCTCTGTTGCATATTTTTTAAATTTATTTTTTTACAATCATTTAAAAATGTCAAGAACATTTTAAAATGTTAAAAAAAAAAAATATTAGCTCAAAGGGTCATACAAAAATAGGCCTCAAATTTGGCCCACAGGATCACAGTTTACTGACTCCTGGAAGCAACAAATACAGATCTAATTTCCCCTGGATAAAGCGCAAGTCTTTTATATCTTTAGTTAGTTATGTTTATGTCTAGAAAGGAAGACCAAAACAATGTGATAGAAGGCTTAGTGAGAGAAAGTCTAGATGCTGTGCAAGCAGGAAAGGAAGGAGACAAATGCTGTCTGTTAACTTGCCTTCATCACTGCTGTTGATATGTAAGTTTGGGGGGCACACCCTATCTTTTCTCATTCTGTGATATTTTCCAAGTGCAGGGATCAATTTTGTGATTCTCCTTTTTGGCATAGCCCAGGTAGAAGACAATCAGTAAGTGTGGCCAACTGTCTTGCTCATTGATGGCTTTGCCACCTACTTCCGTTCCTTTTAATGACAATATACTATTGTCTGCGCAAGTAACTAAGCAAAGGTTACAGATTTCTTTTGTCTCAAATATTCCTTCCCATTGCCACCTAGTTTAACATTATAATTTAAAAGGTAAAGGACAAAAAAAAAATAAAAATAAATAAATAAAAAATAAAAGGTAAAGGACAATTCCAATAAACTAAACTAGAACGATACAAAAACATTTACAATACTCTTTTATATTGTTATGCATTAAAACTAGACTGTCTCTCTCCTTTCTCCTTGGAATATGAACAAGCAAGTCTGCATGGGTATCCTAGATTTATGAAAAGAACTTAGTCCTTTGTAGCATTCTGAGATGATCATGTTCCTAGAAAAAGGAATGATAGAAGGCCTCACTTAAGAGCAGATTCGAAACTTTCCCCCCACATGCTGACAGTGTGGGTTGAGTATTTTCTTAGAAATGTTATAAATTTCTAGAATGTCAGAGAAAATTATTTCTAATTGAATAGCCAGAAACACCTTCCAGAGCCAAAGGGAAAGCACTAGACTTATCTTCTCTCATCTCCACACCTGTTTCGGGGATAGCTGTGTGTTGGCCTACGAGGAATGTTTAAAACATTTACTAAATCAATGTTCTTGTATTTTTTCTTTTGCTGTGTAAGATTAGATTTAAAAAAAACAACATTCAGGCAAAAAATCTACACAGTGGTCTACAGATAATTTCCCCACTCTATCTTACACCCTTTAAAACAGAGGAGAACCAGGCATTAAAATAATCCAGGAATTATATTGCAATCAGGATTTAACATGTCACCTTCCATGACAATTCTTTTCCCTTCATGACAGCCCATAGCTCTGATTGTTTATTATGTACTTTCATTATTTTTCAGTGTAGCACTCTGTGCTGCCTTATATCTTTCTCCGTTTCTTGTCTAATTACTTTCTCTGCCATTCTTACATCCTCAGAAAGATCAATTTTAATCTTCTTGAGGGCAAGATCTGTACATTACATCTCTCTTCTCTCCCAATAACTACCAGCAATTATAGCCTAAGACAGAGAGAAGTTCAATAAATATTTGCGGGATTGAGTTGAATGAATTTTCCTTTTTGAAGTTTGGAAGGTAAAACAACATGCCACCTTGGCTGTAAGGATAAGTCACTCCCCTCCCTCCTAATTCTCTACCGAAGCAGGCTCACTGCACCACTCAAGGCAATACCTCATCATCTCGCACACAAACACAATTTAACGTGCACAAAGTTTATGGAGAGGTCCTGGGAGGCATGGTCCATACTAATTAACAGGTCCAACTATCTCATTAGTCCAGGCTAGGAAGCAATTGTTAGGGTTTAAAATTCCATTGAAGCTAGAACACCTGAGTGTAGTTTAAAACAGCTGTTTTCTTTCACTCCAGAATTGCCTACCCGAATGTTATTCCAGGTCATATATTTCTTCCTCTTGGTTCATATTCCACTTTCACAAAATTGTTTTCCTTACTAGCAGTGGGAAGATAAAGTGAGTCTTTCTACCTAGTACCACATTTAGATAGATCTGAATTACATGTGGATATGTGAAAGATATATTTCCATTTCTAATTTTGGAAATTAGGCCCAAACACCAACAGTATATTTCCTATTTTAATACTACCATCCAATGATTCAATCATATATGTTCTCATTTACATACCCCCTCTCCCTTATCTGTACAATTTCACATTCATTCCCTAGAAATATGCTACAATTTTGTTTTTCTTCTGATTTTTTCATTTTAGCATTTTTATTCCTTCTTTCCTCTTGTTTCATAAAGTATGTACATAAATTCAGAAGACATAAATAAGTATATAAATACATGTGCATATGCATGTGTGTGCACGTATACAAAACACACATACGTACACACACATACACATCACTGCTATGGCCAATATACGATTCATAAATGTGGCTGCTTCCAAAGCATCACTGTTCAACCAGTTTTAAGGACTGTGGCCTGCTTTTTCACACAGAAGCAATTACACATGACAGGAACTCAGAAGATTCGACCTACTTCAGTATGTTGTAACTGATTTAAATCCAATAGATTCTGGTTCCATGGATCTAGTAGGTTGACCTCAGAAATGCCTGATACCTTGACAGGCAAGGAAGAAGTCTGGAAGGCAAGAAGCAAGATGGGATAGAGGGATGGGATAACTCAACAGCTACAGATCAGATACTGACAAAGGGAGCCCGCAGTCAGTAGCTGATAGTCGAAGACAGGAAGGTGAACTCAGGCTGGGTTCAACTTGGGAGATCCAGACAGATGAAGCAGCATGTGCAAGGCTCAGAGGTGTGCAGAAGCATGGGACATTCATGGACCCACCGGTATTGTATGTTGCTAGAGCATAAGGTGTGTGGGAGGGAGGGAAGTAGAAAACACAAGTAGTCTAGACAGGTGGTGAGGAACAGATCACAATTCTGTGATCAGCCTTTTCAGAGACACTGTGTTACTCAGAACTGCGAGGCTAAGATGAAACCAAAGCAGAAGCCCAGTTACACAAACTAGACCAGGAGAATGGGGCAGAAGGAAAAAAGTATGACTCAGTAGGCACGTGGCAGCACAAGACTTTTTTTGGGAAACACCAGGCACCAGTCCTCAGCACGGTGAATTCCACTCTGTTGTACCCTGCACTAGTGGAGCGAGGTCCCTAGGTCTTCCCGATTCTGGTCGGAACTGGCTGAGGAACTGGGAATGGTTGGCCTGCGAGGCTTGGTTACCCAAGCTTAACAGTGCTGACACAGCCCACCCTTTACAGCTCGGCCTCCTGTGAAACCACATTCAAACCTCCTGCTTAGGTCCCTAAGAATGTCTCCTCCCTAAAGAGCACCTATAAACAGAATGGAGATTCTCCTTCTCTGGGCCACGGTAGGCTATAGCGCTGAAGAAATAAGAGAGGGGCGCCTGGGTGGCTCAGTCGGTTCAGCATCCGACTCTTGATTTCGGCTCAGTCGTGATCTCAGGGTTGTGAGATTGGGCTCCGCACTGGGTGTGGACCCTGCTTAGGACTCTTTCTCCCTCTCCCTCTGCCCCTCCCCCTCCCTCTCTAAAAAAAGAAAGAAAAGAAAAAAAAGAAAAAAAAAAGAAAAGAAAAGAAAAGAAATAAGAGAAGGAGGGTGAAGAAGAAACTCAGGGATTCCAGCACTGATGAAGAAAGCCTAGGATACTCACAAGCAGTGGGGAAGAAAGAGAGTCAGTCCTGGGGTGAAGAGGACCTCTAACTGGAGAGCCACCGCATAAAAGACCCCTCCCCACTCCGGAAGTCCACTTGGACAGACTGGCAGTGTCTGCACATGGACTGGGGTGAGAGGTCTGTTATGCTAGAGTTCGAGTGAGTGTGATAGGGAAGCTGGGGCTAAAGTTTTTCTTCTCGTGGTGGATCCTTCTAAGTCTAGAAGATTTTTTTTAAAGAGATGAAGAGGGAGCTTGTATTCAAGGAGAAGGAAGCATATAGAGCATGAGGCAGTGTTTAGATGCTGCTGCCCCTTGAGGAGCACCGGCCATGTCTGCTGCAACCGTGCAGTACGAGACAGCAAGCTCCCAAGGGTAGGGACCCCGCCTACTTCACGTCCACATCCACTAGATACCCAGACTCTGGGCGAGGGCCTGGCCCAGATCAAGCCTTCTATAAATACCGGTTGAATGAATAACAAGAGCTAGCGTTAACTGAGTGCTTACTACAGGAAGCATTTCTCTAAGTGCTTTCTTCGTATTAGCTAACAAGGCACTATTTGGGGCTTTATTTTCCAGTGATGAAGTCACTTGTTCTAGGTCAGAGTTCCTCCACCTCAGCACGATCCACATTTTGGACCAGATAAGTTTTTGTTGGGGGGGTGGCTTTTCAGAGTATCGTGTCATGCTGAACAGCATTTCTGGCTTCTGGGAGGACTCCACCCCTCCTGGCGACAACTGAAAATGTCCCTCAACATTGCCAAATGTCCTCTGGGGGGCAAAATGGTCACTGGTTGAGAACCACTGCCTAGGCTTTCTGGCTGGTAAGTGGTAGGCTCAGGCAGGCCAGGGAGGAGACTGTGTTCTTCACCTCTGGTGACAGCTGCTGGGTGGACAGGCTTATGACAGCCAGCGTTTAGTGACTGCTTACTGTGAGCCAGCCATCACGCTGTGTGCTTTCCTCCATCAGTCTCATCTCATTATCACCATAGCTGTGCAGGTGGATAGCTTTGAAACCAAACCCTACAGAAGAATAATTTCAAAGCACTTTGCTTAACAAGTTGATTCATAGCTGCCAGATACTTTCTCAAATATTTTTGGAGGACTCAGAACTACATTTTGGCTCTTTGATTGCTAAGGCCCTGACTCTTCTATCCCACTTTTGGTAACAGCAATGTTCCTTCCAAAACTAAAAAATGGATTAAATTGTCCACATTAAGGCAACTCAGATTTCTATGTAGCATTAAGGATTTATATGGTCCCCGTTTTATTATAATATCCTAAAATCATCTTACAGTACAAGCACAAATCACTGGAGAATAGCTTCCTAAAGATGTGAGCTCCAAGAGTAAAATGGCCTTTGTGAAAGCGACACAGGAGGCTGTTTGATTGTAATGCTGCAAATGCACTTCACAGAAGCCTCAGCTCTCTAAGAACAACACAAGCAAACCACAATCCATAGAGCTTATCTGTCATTTTTCAAATTTGTCTGGAACCTGAAGTCTGAGGGGTTCACTTTCAAATCCTCTTACTTGTCTTTAGTATTTAGAAGATGCAGCATGAAGATATCCCTCATTATAGGTAATAAAGCCCACTGAGAAATACGGTGCCAGACTTTAGTATCACGATGCCCCTGAAAACACAAAAAAGATGTCTGAAATTGTGTCGACAGAGCATAGACTGAAAGGTCAGTAAGAGTGCTTATGTTGTTGACTTCTAAAAATAGCAACTACCACTCACATGGAACAAACATGAAAAATGGTTTTTGTAAGTAATGTCACTATGAATTACATAGGTAATAAACAAATTATGAGTACCGACCCTTCACTGCAGAAGTATACCTACATTTTAATAAGCTTTTTTTTAATAAGTGTGAGCATTTTGCAGTCAGTATATGTTGAGTTTCTATGACATTTCCATTGTTTTCTAGTTTCAAAAAGTTAATTAACCTCCCTTAGCCTTGGTTACCTTGGCTCCTACCTGTAAAATGGGAATAATAATAGTACAAATAGGTCGTTGTCAGGATTAATATGTATAAACCACTTAGAAAAGTCCTTGGCCCATGATAAGTACCCAATTAATATGTCTCTTGCACATATATGCATGCACACACTTTGATATTCAAAGAACTCAAATTGATGTGCACGAATAAATTGGTGTGTGTGAGTAAATAAACAGGCAAGCCTCCACGCCAGACAACTGGACATGTCTACAACTCTTCAAGCAGAACCAAAGCAGTTACATCTTTATTACAGTGAGTGACAGAAAAGTCATGGGAAGAACAGAACCCTTCTCTAATAGATATGGAGATGAACAGTCATTTCAACATGCACATATCATCAGCTTTTAATAGCCACAATTGTGAGTTCATCAACTAAGTGGAAATACACTGAACTATGAAATTTTCTTCCGCTGGTCGGGAAGCACGGCTTCAACATCTGAGAAGGAGGAGAATCCGCTGACTGCAAGATGGCAATTTTCAGCCTGTGATGAGGGGGTTTCATTTTCCGCATCCCCCACATCTCCCCACGCACATTCCAATCTGTGCACACAAGTGAATTTATATTACACCACTTCCCATTCTCATTATGATCTTTGTAAAATTTTTCTTTTATTCCTCTATACCATCTGTGAAGGCTTATTCTCTACCAGTGTACTAATTATACCTCTGCAGAATATTTATGTGCATCTTTGGTAACTTCGGTAACCCCAAACAAAATTTTAAAGAAAATTAAAGCACTATAATCATTACTAGAAAAACCAGTCTATGTTTATGTTTTCACATTACTTACGACAATGGTAGCAAAGAAAACGAAAATTGTACTAGAAGAAAACAGAGATGATCCAATACATATAAATGATATGCAACATAAGTCATAAAAAAAAAGAATGATGAGTAACGATGACCCAAATCAATGGTTTAAGCATCCATAAGATTTCTCTTTGTAAATATCGATTAAGATCATAGGCATTAGTATATAAAACCAGGAAAATCCTGCACTATCCTTGACTAATATCAATATTTGAGTAATATCAAAACAAAAAGCCTTTCCAAAAAGGGCTCTTCAGTTCTATATAGAAATATTAATATGAAATGCGTACTTGTAATAATCTAAATCAAAGCTCTTTCTGCTGCTAGGATTTTTTTTCAAACTTCCCATGCAACTTACTTAGTGAAGTTTTCACTTAAGGACTACCATTCCCTCAGTTTGCTGTCAAGGCTAAGATCACGGCGAAAAGTTTTCATGATGACTGCACTGAAAAAGACCATAAAAATTCCGCTCTTCTCACCCATGAGAACACCATTTGCCTGCCATCTGGGGACACAGCTTTGTACTGCATTCCTGGCAGCTGGGCTTGACTGCACTGCTTAACCCAGGCCTTCTGAGTTCTTCCCATGAGCAATGGCACGCACTGGCAAGAAAGACACCAAAGGTCAGGTTTCCATTCTGATTTTCAGTATTCAACATTGTCTTATTGTTGTTGCCCTTTCGATCTCATCCCTGGCCATTCCCCCATATGGTCATTACATTCCATCCACACCAAACCACATGTCTGCCTCCAAGTGCACCCCATTCCTAGATTCCCTATATCATTGCAAATGCTGTGCCTCTGCCTGGAATGTCCTCTTTTACCTCACTGGCCTATCAAACAAGCACCTACATGCCTTCCATGCTCCAGCTCAATCAAGCATCCTGCTCCTCCAGGAGGCAGTCCTAAAGACCCCACTGGAGGTGGTGTAGAATGCCAGTCCACTGAGTACAGCAGAGCCTACTACACTGCAGGGTATTTAACTGATGTCACAACAGTATCCCTCACTACACTTTGAGCTCCTGGAAAACAGTACTCGGGTCTTATCTGTCCTAATGTAGTCTACTTCCTGACATAATTTGAAACTCAATATGAATGGATTAGTAATAACCTTCATTTATCAAGTACCATGATTTTATATTTTATCTCAGTCAACAATCTTGTAAGGAAATGACAGATGACAAAAATCAGCCTTTTAGTCACCGTAAAAGACAACCTCCTCAGTGATGGATGAACAAATGAAGAAATGAATGGCTGAACGAACAAACAAAATCTTTGAAACGAACTGAAATATTGGGGCTAGTGATCTGTCACCACCCACTGACTTTCTTTTCCATTTCCACTCCTTCCACTCTGGCTCAAGCTCTTGATATCCCACTTCCATATTGTTTCAATAGCCTCCGAGTCACCCTGCCTTTTTACATCATTCTACAAGATTGTGTATAAAACTGTATGAGTATGGACACATTCCTAAGGGTCTTTGGGTCAACTATAAGAATTATATCTTTTTGTGACTGCTTATGATAGCAATTTTTAAGACTGATATTAATGCACTCTTGAACAGTTGGAAAACCACTGTCTGGAGAACTGTCATGAAATATCAGTACCTGCCTTATGTTTTTGTTTATAACTGCATAAATCCCAGTAGTATTACTGTAAGTGTCACAAACAAATGCGAAAAGATACATGTAAATAACACACATAAACGATGACTTGGGGCCAAGAGACGGCAAAGTGATATCACCCAATACTGTACTCACAGCAATAGTCACATAGGCTGTATTCACAGCAAAGTGATAGGAGAATTGAGTCATCACACAGTTCCTGCATTGGGCTTAAAAGAATCTGCATCCTAAGAGTCTCCACCATATTTATGTTGTAAACAATTTAGTTTTTCAGCAAAACGTTATCCATCATATTAAACCAATATTGGTAATTTGTATCTACAGCTTTGTTTGTATTCAAATTGTCAGTTCGCTTTGATTTAAAAGTAGTATAAATGTTATTAGCACAAGGAATTTAAACGTTTTTCATTTAGATAAATTTAAGGAACAATATAATACAAATAACTTAGGTGCATAATGGGAGTCAGCAAGAATTTTCTTCCTTTAGAAAATGTTTATATAATACACATGGTTGAGAAATACTGACTAAATCATTCCAGTCATTTCACATGGTGACCCTTTTTTAAGTAGTTAATGTCTCTCCATAATCAAAAAGTCAAAATTCAAACTGGCCCAGAACAGTTTCAAAATATCTATTGCTTTGATGTTGAAATGTACTTTCCTAAACAAGGCTCTTTATTTTTCTTTCTAAATGACATAATACATATCCTCTTAACAAAACGTAAGCAAGCAATGAAACATAGAGGTTCTCTGACCAACAGAAATTTCAACCACCTTTTTCTAGATCTCTGGCTTAAAACAAATTGTTATAAGTCAAAGGTGCTATAGAAAATGTAGCAATTCATTTTCTCTCCTTTTTTCCGAGGTAGGAATAGATCAAACACATGGAAAAGAGGTATCTTTTAAAATGTTGAAAATGTCTTTCTCAGGCAGTTGTTAATGTGTCTGAATTTGAGGAGATAACAAGTAGTTTTGCAAAACACTATAAGCAGGCAAACCCCTACACTTGATATTTTTAATATTCTGAAAAGAGTACTTTTTGTTGGTATAATGACCTATCGGGGGAAAAACTATAATAACTTTATTAATATTCAACAGTTTAAAACAAATAGACCAGTGAACACTTGTGCACTGGGCAATACCTCAAAAATCTATTAACTAAATGTACAATGGATGGAAGAGAACAGAAATTGGCAGGCTTTATGGTATGACATTTCAAACTGCTACAATCTCCTTGATTGCTAAAAGTAATTGGTCTTCTTTAAATGTACCCCATGATCTGTTTCACATTCCTTACTTCTATAACATGTACCTCATTTCAACTTACCATAGATCAAATCCTTAAATATTAGATCACTTCAAAAATCTAACTGACTGGGAATACTGTCTACAGCTTTCTTTCTGAAAGGATAGTATGGACTTCCTGCACCAGCCATGATGTAGCAATGGCTATCATACTTACCTTCTGCTATCTAAAACTATAAAATTAGACAAAATATAGAAAGCAACTGATTGTAGTCACAATAGGTAGACTGGATTGTGCTCCTTGACAGAACCTTGGCTTTCTGCTTAGGTATGCTTTCCAAACTGAAGCACAGGGAAGTGGATGTAGCTCAAAGAGAAATCAGCAGTCTTTGCTGCACAGAGGCAGAAGGGAGATGTGCAGAAGAAGAGCTCCTAGAATCTATATAGGGTTCCCAAGAACCATGTGAACTTCCAAAGTTTGGCAAATTACTAAGCTGTGCAGGTACTGGGCGAGATTCTGATAGATTGATGGAGAACGGCTCCTAAAGGAGTAAAGCGAAATAGAGATTCCAGAAGTTACACAGTGTTGGGAGCCATTGGATTATGACCATCCAGAATGGAGAGACCTCTCTGAACAGCAAGAGCATTCAAGTCTAGAAAGGCCATGCCATGGGAGTGGCACCACTCTAGCTCTAGAGAAATAGCTATCCTGAAAGCAAGCCTTAGCAGATTAATAACAACCCTGCAGTAAAGTGACTGCCTATCAGAAAAAAACTCAACATTCTTTAGAGGAAAAAAACAAAATTCAGTAAAACGCAAAAGGCCTACAAAAGTCAAAATAATCCTGAAAAGAAAGGAAGAGAGAAAAGGAGAGTGGAGGTTGGAAGACATACACTACCTGATGTCAAAAGTTACTAAAAGTTGGGGTACCCAGGTTGCTCAGGCAGTTAAGCGTCTGCCTTTGGCTCAGATCATGATTCCAGGGTCCTGAGATCGAGCCCCATGTTGGGCTCTCTGCTTAGCGGGGAGTCTACTACTCCTTCTCACTCTCCCTCTGTGCTCACTCTCTCTCTTTCAAACAAATAAATTTTTAAAAATTATTTTTTAAAAAAAGACCTACTTAAGGTCCACAGTAATCAAGACACTATGGTATCAGAATAGCTCAGATATTCTAGAAAGAGGTGTACTTATATGTTCAATAGATTCCGGCAAAAGTATTGAAGCAATTCAATGAGGAAAGGATAATATTTTCAATAAGTCATGCTGGAAAAATTAGATGTCCATATGGAAAAAAAATCATCCTTGCATTCCACCTCCTACCATAAAAAAGAAAATAAATTCAAGATGCATTCGAGAACTCAATATAAAAACTAGAAAAAGTAAAAACTGTAAAACTTCTAGAAGAAAGCACAGGAGAGCATCTTTGAGAACTTGGAACAGGCAAAGATTAGAGTACAGAAAGCATCAACCATAAAATAAAAAATAGATAAATTGGATTATATCAAAATGAAAAACTTCTGCTCATCAAAAGACTTCATTAAGAAAATAAATAGTAAAGCCTACTGGGTTGAATAGCGTCTCTCAAAAATTGATATCCACCAGAACTTCAGAATGTGAACTGGGAATTAAATAAAATGAGATCATATCAGATTGGGGTGGAATAGGGTGAGCCCTAAATCCAACAACAAACATCCGTATAAGAAGACCACATGGGGGCGCCTGGGTGGCTCAGTCGTTAAGTGTCTGCCTTCAGCTCAGGTTGTGATCCCAGAGTCCTGTGATCAAGTCCCGCATCTGGCTCCCTGCTCAGCAAGCCTGATTCTCCTGCTGCCCCTGCTGTGCTCCCTCTCTTTCTCTCTCTCTCTGTGTCAAATAAATAAATAATATCTTTAAAAACGAAAAAAAAAAAAGAAGACCACGTGAATACACGGAGACACAGAAACAGATGCACACACACACACACACACACACACACACACACACACACGGGGAAAAGGCCATGTGAAGACAGAGGTAGAAATTGGAATGATACAGCTCCAAGCGCATGAACACGAAGGATTACCAGGAACTACCAGAAGCTAGGAAGAAGACAGAAAGGAGTCTTCAGAGGAAACTTTGCAAACACTGGGAACTGGGGTTGCTGGACTTGAGAACTGTGAGAATAAATTTCTGTTTTAAGCCCCAATTAAGTATAGTAATTTGTCACAGCAACCCTAGGAAACTGAAACTCTGTCCATCAAAAGGCTTCATTAAGCAAATAAGCAAACTACAGGGGTGCCTGAGTGGTTCAGTTGGTTAAGTGTGTGCCTTCAGCTCAGGTCATGATCCTGGGGTTCTGGGATAGAGCCCCGCATCTGGCTCCCTGCTTAGCGGGGAGTCTGCTTCTCCCTCAGCCCTTCCCCCACTCAAGCTCTCTCTCAAATAAAAAAAAAATAGGCAAACTACAGATGAGATTAACTACTGACAATATATATAACTGATCGAGAATTTGTAATCAGAATATGTAAAGAACTAAAACTCAACAATTAAAAAAAAGTAAGTAACAGAATTGAAAAAAAAAAAAAGTAACAGAATTGAACAGCAATTTCACAAAAGAAGATACATGAATGGCCAGTAAGCACATGAAACGGTACTTAGTATTATTCATCATCAGGAAAACGTAAACTAAAGGCAGAGGAGATATATACTATGTACTCATTAGAATGGCTAAAATTAATAAACCCTTACAACACCAAATGGAACAGAAATGTGGAGCAACTGGAACTCTCAGACACTGCTGCAATTGATATAAAAGGAATCTAGTTTTTTTAAAACAACAATTGGTGCCCATTCTATTATTTCAATTCTGGCAAGACATAAACTGCCAGATAATTCTAGCCAGTCCCTTACTGATTATTTTTGGACAAACCCCTCTTAATCCCCTATATTTTTTATTCAAAAATGGAAATAATCAAAGCCCCAAAGTTCCAATAAAGTTTCCCAAATCTATGGCAAGGCTCTTTTTCTACACAAACTCAAAAAAGTTAAATTTTTGATCACTTTATAACTTGGGAAATTATGATTAAATAATTTTTAATTTTTGAGAAATTGTGATTAAATAATTCAAGCTCTAAAGTTTATTCTAAAAAGCCAGCTGTCCTATTTATTGTTGTGTATGTCAAACAAAAGACATTCCCCTTCACAAATGAGTATATACGTATATATAGAAAGGGACAGAGACCATTAACTGGGTATCTAATACTACAATTCCCGAATTAAGAGTCCACCAAGCATAGGGAAGGTGACAGGAATGAGGGACAGTATTTACAGCTGTGCTATTCAATGTAGTACAGAGTATACATTGTGATGTGCAGTGTAGTGTATAGTGGCTAGATCAACACTAACCATGTGAGGCTATTTCAATTTAAATGTAACTTATTAAATTTAAATACAATTTTAAAATTCAGTTCATCATTCACCCTAGTCACATTTCAAGTGCTCCAGAGCCACATGTGGCTAAGGCCACCATATTGGACATTTCCATCACATTGTTCTACTGGACAGCTCTGATTCAGAGAGCTGGGGACAGGAGGCAGTTCTAAGGTAAAAGCTATGTTTTATTTATTTATTTATTTTTAAAGATTTTATTTATTTGACAGAGAGAGACACAGTGAGAGAGGGGAGCACAAGCAGGGGCAGAAGGAGAGGGAGAAGCAGGCCTCCCGCAGGAAGCCCAATGCGGGGCTCGATCCCAGAACCCCGGGATCATGACCTGAGCCGAAGGCAGATGCCCAACAACTGAGCCACCCGGGCACCCCGCTACGTTTTAAATTCAACGGAAACTAGGTATTCTGAAGCAAAGGAAAAACCCAGCGCCAAGGATTAAGATTCAAAATTTTGTGAACCAGAGATTTTTTTTCATAAACACACACATACACAACAGACTCACACATCCCTCAGGCAAAAACTAAAGGTCAATCAGCTTTCAGACTGGATCTACTCTTGGGTCACTCCAAAGACCCTGTGGTGGTAAAATTGAATTTGCCTCCATTTCCAGGGAAAGTCTTTGAATGCCCCAAAATATACTTATTCTTTGACTGCCTTGTAACCAAGTCTTTATTTTTGTCTTTATTTGTCTTTATTTTAGTCTTTATTTTTGCCAAGTGTTTAATCCTGAAGGCTTTTAAAATTCAAGATTTTTAGATTAGAAAATGACTTAAAGCTCCATGTAGTACTTATTCTGGACTTAAAAACATGCTAATACAATAAAAATGGACTTGGAACATTTACACCAATAGCACTAAATAACCATATGCACTAATGATTGGAATGGATCCCTTCAGGTTACTGACTTGGCCATGTACATGGTTTAAGGCCATTTAAGAAATAACGTGTAGACCAGATGTCTGTGAAAGTGCTCTCATAGCATCTGTGGTTCATTATGCTAGTACATATTTAGAGATTATTTACCCCCAAAGACCACAAAAGTTCCTCTGGAGCCATGAGAGTTAACAATGCATTTATCTTAGAAAAATTCCAGCATTGCCAAGCAGTCTATGGTGTCAGTATCAACATGGACATTCGGTTTTTATGAAGATCCTTGATACCACAGATGGGAATGGCTTCTTTAGTGTCACTGTGGTCTAATCATATCGAACCCCACTGGAAGAGTCCTCAGTTTACGGATCACTAACAATATTGATCAGCACAGCTCCTCTGGAACCATTATCATTTGTCATGTCAATATTGTGCCTGCTGCAATCTACTGCATGTTAAGTTGCTGCAATAGAAGAGTAGCCCATGTTCCAGATGAAAAAAATCTAATGTTTCTTCTATACTCTCCCCTTTCAGACAATATGCCAAAGCATTATGACATTTTATCGAAGCAGCAGAACCTATTCAAGATGATCAATGCAAAATAAATCCTAAAAAATATCTCCTCTAGTTTTTTCCAGGCCAATAGTTTTTAAGTTGCCCAAATGATCTGTCAATTTCCATTTGATCTGTATGTTATGATATGACCTGTATGATACAAACAAATGTTACTGGGGATTCTTCAGCGACATCACTCCCCAGAATGAAAAACAATCTCTCTACCATGGTGTTTTGACATTTCACAAACAATAATGTTCCGAAGCCATTCTCAGCCACACATCTTCTGAAAGCGGCTTTTTAATCTCAGGATATCTGGCAGGAACTTAAGAGAGAGTAGCTGATTATCAGCAGGCAAATTTCCCCCCACATTATACAATGCCTGATATTGTAACTCAGAATATTATTTAACCTTCTGTGCTTCAGATAGCCCCTGGGTTGACAGGCCAGGACGAAAAAAGGACCACAGGACTGGGTTAGGGACTCAGCCATCACTACCATCACCTTACTACCACCGGCATGACAGTGACTCACCCCATGCCAGGCTCACTGATACAGTAAGGATTCAAACATGGGAATCTTTATTCTTCTAAAGTGTATCGAATTATTATCTTATTTATATGTATATTTTACTCCTATTAATCCTATCTTCCAAACTAAGGTACATGTTCCTTAAGTACTATAATCATATATCCTATTACTATTTACTATTTAACTCCACTGAGACCAATACAGTAGATTTAACACAGTGGACTTATTTCTATTTTCTTATGTGTAACAGGGATAATGTTTTATAAATTATTAATGAGCCTTTCTGAAGGCATTCACCTTAGCTAGCTTAAGCATCCTTCTGCCTGGGCGGAAGATTTTGGCTCAGTACAGAACGAATATAAAAAAAAAAAAAAAAAATCCAAAAAAAAAAATCCAAAAAAAAAAAAAATCCTAAGTAATATCCAACTTCTGTAATTCAAAAATAGGATTCTGCAGAAAGACTCTAGCCTTGCAAGCCTGCTACTATCTCCAGAGAGGATTTTATAAATTTCGCAAGTTCTTCCTTGTATATACCAAGAGCCAAGCTTGTTGAATGTGGCTCAAAATTCCCTAGTAGTGTACTAAATATACCCCTCCCACCAATGACAGCAAAAGAGCAGAAAGGAGAAGCAAGATTTTTTTAATAAAAAGAATTAAAATTAAAAAACATTCCTTAAGACTGGAGAGGCTTGTGAAGAAAAAAAGAGGAGCAAAAAGAAGGATTTTCCTCTCTTGCGGCTTTGGCCTGGAGAGAGTTGCACTGACCAAGTGAGGGCATCAGAGAGAGCAGAGGAGCCCTCCTGTCCACTCACCTTTGAACCTAGGGAGATGATGGGTTTGGGGGCTGCCAAAACTGTATCAGCTTGGAGCACAGCTACATCCAAGCAAAGTCAGAAGCATAGTGGGCTAAGGAGGAGGGATGTCCTGAGATTTACCTTTCCCAAGGTCTGGTTGGGGACCTTGCCAAGGACCATGTCAGAGAAGTAATGAGGTGGTTTTACAAAGAGCAATACAGAGGGGCCAACCACTCAGGCTAGGGTCAAACGGGAGTTAGACACACACCTCCTGGGGCTCTATAGCCCCAGTAAGACCGAGATAAGGCAGTCAGCCAGGCGATACCACTGGGTTCTGACCAAGCTAACAAAAAGGCAGTGTAAAAAGTGACAGCAGCCATAGACTTGAACCACAACTGCTAGCAGAACAAACAGCAATAGACAGGCATAGGACATCACCCCAGAGAGCAGCACAGGGATGGACATAGGACCTTCACACATGCATGCGCATGCATGTGCACTCACACACTCACACCCCCCCCGCCACACACACACACACATCACAGATAGAGGAACCAGAGGATATGCCTCCCAAAGATCTCAAGTCTTTCCTTCAGGTATGATGTCACCAAACCAGACCCCTCTCCTCATGAGCCCATCATTATTGTAGAAAAAGCAGAAAGGGTAGACTTTCTGAGAAACTGGGCTTTTTTCATCAACAGACTGATCACTCCTTCTCACTTGAAAAGAGCTCACGATTTAAGCAGTGATCACTAGACAAAAATCATGTCATTAAATAGACACCAATCTATTTAAACAATTCCTTAAGGCGGGGGTCACAAGCCCTCACTGGCCCATCCATCTCCAGAAATGTAAATTTTAATTTGAATAGCTTTAAGTGACGTCTCAACTTTCTCCATTTAGCCACTGACCTCACTACTCCTTATAATCTATGTGGTTCCGTGAACTCATTCATGCTCTGTCCCTGGGCCATGGAAGCAATAGTTTTGTGACAGGCTGTTCTAAAGTTTTAACATAATTTAGGTCTGTTTCTTTCTGCTGAACTTATATGTTAGGGAAAAGGAACTCACGAATTAAGAGGTTTTTAAACTTAAGAGGTTTTTAAAATTAGATGGCTGTAAGATTTCTTGGATAGGACACAAAATACACAAACCATAAAATAAAGAAATGATAAATTTTTTATCATTGGACTTCATGAAAATTAAATGTCCCTGTTCATCAAAGGACTCTATTAAGAAAATGAATAGACAAGCCACAAACTTGGGAGAATATATTCAAAAAGCATATTAACAAATGATTTATACTCACAATATACAAAGAAATCTTATAAAAACCAACAATAAAAGGATGAACAACCCATTTTTTAAATGGGCATGACAACTGAACAGATATTTCACAAAAAGAAATATACAGTGGTCAGTGAGCAGTATATCACGATATCAGAAAAACGCAAATTAAATCCAAAATTAAATACTCCTTCACATCCACAAAAAAATGGCTAAAATCAAAAAGACTGCAAAAGAACAAATGTTCGTAAAAGTGTGGAGCATTTCTGTAAGAGTACAGAATGATCCAAATTGGGGCAACTACTCTGGAGAGCTGTCTGGCAGTTTGTTGGAGAGTTAAATACATCTACACAGCAATTTCTCTCCGAAGTATTTACCCCAAGAGAAATAAAAGCTCATGTTCAAAAGAGAACTCATACAACAAAATTTGTGGCAGCTTTACTCACAAAGCCAAAAACTAGAAACAACCCAAATGTTTATAAACAGTGGTATATTCATAGAATGGAATAATACTCAGCAATAGCGGGATAGTCATACAACATAATAATACTCAGCCATAAAAAGGAATGCATTACTGATACACATGACACTGATAAATCTCAAAAACATTATGCTTAGTGAAAGAAGCCAGATACAAAAAGTACATACTACGTGATTCCATTTATATGAAACCCAAATATAGGCACTTAGTCTATCACATAAGAAATCATGTGGAAGGTAAAGCGAAAAATGTACCACAAAGGGACACAGGGAACTTTCTGGAGAAATGGTAATATTCTATGTCTTGTCTTGGGTAGAGGGTTACATGATTGTACGTATACATGATTATTAGGGTGCCTGGGTGCCTCAGTCAGTTAAGCTGGTAGCTCAGTGAGTTAACCAGCCAACTCTTGATATCCGCTCAAGTCTTCATCTCAGGATCCTCAGATCCAGCCCCACGTCAGGCTGGCGCTGGGTGTGGAGCCTGCCTAGGATTCTCTCTCTCCCTTTACCCCCTCCCCCCGGTAGTGCTCTCTCTCTCTAAAAAACAAAGTTATCAAACACTCAAGATATGTACATCGATTGCATCTTAATTATGTCACAATGAAAATATTTATAAATAAAAAGTAGATGGACAAAATTCCTGGTGGAATTTTGATAGTATTGAGAGACAGAACTTCTAACTTATTAGTTCTAAAAAAAAGTTCTTATTATTATTTTTTCATGGTTATAAAAGTAATGCAGACTTATAAATAATTCTGACAACATAAAAATGAATTAAGTAGAAGAAGAAGTCTCTGTATAAATGGAAAAGTATAAGAAGAGATGAAGTGACAAGGCTGTCTGTTCTATGTGCTGCTTGGTAAGTTTTTAATGGTATCAATACAGTAATTTCAAAAATACTTTGATTTGCTCCAAAGCTATTCTAATGGTTTTGTTAATAAGTCATTATTAAAAGTTACTTGTTATCATCTTGAAGATTACATTTAGAGAGTGAGCCTTCATTTATCAAGGAGAATATCAATATAAAATAGTAATGATTTATTCTGTAAAAAGTTAACATCAGAAGTATATATTAAAGCAACTGAGTATAGCTCATTGAACAAAGTTAGGTTTGTCAAACTAGAATTTCTCAGAGTTGTTGCAACATTTGCCAACTTGAAATACAGGATAACAGTAATAAAATCAATAAATAATTTGAAATGATAGGGACTTACAACAAAGCCCTGGCAATATCATTAAACGGAGCCTGTAGGGACTCGAGAAACCTTTGACAACAATGACAATAATGTAGATGTCAATGAAAAAGAACAGCTAAAGAGATCAGGAAGAATAAAGTACAATTTAAGAGGCAAGTGGTGAATCCAGATGAAGGGATTAGATGAAACAAATAAATAGGATTTTGCTTTTGTGGTTATCAGGAGAATGTCGGAGTCTATCTCATAGACAGTATACTTAAAATATCTGTATTGTATGTACATATTTATAAGACTATGAATGGAATTAGGCTAGAATGCTATCCATATTATACTAATCAAGCAATTCAGCAGCACTGCCTTTTTTGTTCAAAGAATTAACAAGAAAGCCCTAAACAGTTATTATTTATAGTAGAAATACCTGGATTGATCTGGTCAGCACACTACTGTCCCAGAAATAGTAAACAGTATCTGATTGGGTTAGTCTTCCAACTCACCCATCCACCACCACCTACACTATAAATCAAGAGGAGTAAAGAATTCACATTCTTAGGGGGCACCTGGGTGGCTCAGTCAGTTAAGTGTCCACATCCAACTCTTGATTTCAGCTCAGGGTCTTGAGATCGAGCCCTGCATGGGGCTCTGTGCTGGGCATGAAGCCTACTTAAGATTCTCTCTCCCTCTCTGTCTGCCCCTCCCTCCACCTCACTGGCTCACACTCTCCCTCTAAAAAAAAGAATTCACATTCATAAATAAATATTAATGGAACTTCAGAAAAATTTGGTAAGAGATTTGGTAAGTCACTGCTATGCATTTTCTTTCACTAGAATAGTGAAAAATTAAATGGCTAAAACTTCAGATAAGTCCAAATTTAGATTCTTTGCTAATGACTGCATGTCAATAACAAGATATGTACATTAAAAAAAAGCGTGTTAATATTAAACAGAACAATGTAGATGAAGTCAAGTATTATCTTGTTTCAATCTTTTCTAGCATCCTGCTTATGACTTTGCTGTCATTTTCACTTTTACCAGTAATTTTTTTTATTTACAGCTATAGCTATCGATAAAATTAAACTATAGCTCCAAAGATAATAGTGCTTTCAAAATCAAAATGCAAAAAAAGCTTAACGAGTCTATCTGGAGGAGGGAATAGTGGCTGATTAACATTTATTATAAGCCCCATTCCTCCTAGAGAGGCATGATGCGCCATGTGCAAAATGGCCTATTTTGGTTTCAAATGCTGGCAGCAAGCTGTGCCAGAGAGACCCAGTTCCAGAGCTAGCAGTACCCAGGTCTTTTCACGCATCACATCCTGACAGCTGAATCTGTTCTGCAGAGTCTTATGCCATATCCTGTTCTTCCTCAATATCTACAATCCATAAGGACAGATTTCGCCCTTCAAAAACATTTGATCTTTTGTTTGCAAGTACATTTCATTCCACTTTAATTAACAACAAGGCTCTCTGCAGCGAGAACTTAAAACATTTCTTTCACACTTCCCATTGTCCTCTCTGATATTTGGATAGATTTATCTTGAGTCCTCTCCGTTTAATTAACTAAAACATAAATGTATTCACTGTCTAATGGTCGTCAATATCAATGGAGCATTTGATTTACTCTTTTTTTTTTTTTTAACGGAAAGCTTTTTACCTGAAATTCCCTATTTCAATTTAATGATTGGAAATTTCCCTTCTGTGAAGTCATATACCAACGTACAAAATTGAAAACAAAATTTACAAATTAAATTTTCTTTACCTGCTCCTATTAAGGCAGTGTGGAAATAAAATGAATTCTCCAATGTCTTCCAGTAGTACATATTTGTTGCACTGTTATATAATAACTTCAGAAAGTCTAAAATGAGGTAGTTCTGCATTTGTACCTCTAGTCTATATTGTCCCATGAGAGAAAAGCTTTGTTACACATAGATGGCTACAGTTTCAACATTCCCTCTAGCTTCTTCCTAAGGCGGCTAAGATAGTATTGACTTAAAACCCTGAGCTTTTTTGTCCGATGTCTGTGTAATTAACATCAGTCCTGGAAAGTTTTAGAAATAAGACTGAGCCTGCAAATTTCCATGGCCTATCTGGCCTTTTTCCAACTTCGCCCCTTGACTTTATTAATTTGCTGACTAAAATAACAAAAAGTAATCATCCATTAAGTGGGTGGGTTCTCCCCACTCGACAGTTTCCTGCCTGGTCAATGATTCACAGAGTGATTACTCATTTTTTTTCCATTAGTCTCTGAAACATGTTCTAATTTGGAAGTGTGTTATCAAAGAACAATTTAAATTACACTATTTTCACTGTAAATGCAACCAATTATTAAAAATTGGACCCACAGCAGCAAAGGGATGAAAATGTACTATGAGATGCTTTGTTGTAGAGAGGCACTTATGATAAGGATAATGAAATTTTTGTAATGACTTTTTAAAAATTGACCTTTGCATAGAGTCTCAGTGTCTTCAAGGTGAGTGGCAATAAATACGCATCCACTCTGTGTTCTTTACTTTCCCTTAATAGGGCAAATTCCCATACTGCAACTTCCCACTCCAACTCAAGTTCTTATGCCCAATTCATTTAAACTTCAAATAATTCTTCACTTCAACCCATAACATAATAGTCTTACAAAAAGTATAACTTAAAACACTGTTTTCTCTCTTCAGGATTCTTGTTTACTATAGAAATTAGTGATGAACTTCAGGAAGAATTTGTTAAGGGATATGGTAAATGGCGACCAAGATTTGAGTTAGATATGTTAAAAGTTCGATTAAAGTGAGTTCTACTTTCTGACCTTTGAATTTTAAGTTAAAGGAATGTGGTAGTCATTTCTGTATCTTTTCTTTCTGAATAATAATGAAACGTTAAGTGTACTAAAACCCCAGACAAGCCCAAGTTTGGAATCTTTGAACTCAATTCTGGATTCAATGATTCCTTCTTTCAGGCACTTTAAAGCATTTCTCCCCTTTATTTGGATATAATGTTTCTTTCTCCTATCGTGAAAAGCCCCTCTGTTTTCATTTGAAAGGCAAAAACATAAAGCCTAGAGTCACAGTATTTCTGTAAGATGTTTGAATTAAATTATCTATTAAGTATCCTATATAAATTCACTCTGAACGTCAGGGGATAGAAAGTATTAACAAAAGCAATAACACTAATACTTAAATTTCAACAGAACTTTTGGAAATCAGCCTCTGAAGGAAGAACAAACATATGAATGATAGTATCGTGAAATAAGCTGTCTCTCTGGAGTGCTCAGACACTTTAAATGAATCTATATTTATAGTATAATTAGTAATTTGATGAAATATATATAGTAAGGATACATCAAAGCCCACCAGTGAACCACATGTCCTCCTCCAAAGTCGAAACAGGTTCTCAAGAAACATCCAGGTTCAGGATTCAGGTACCAAGAGCACTATGTCTCATCGGTAGCACAGACCAACTGTTTTCATATACTTTTTTTCTTTTATATACCGTTTTTATTTTCTTTTTATCAACCCGTCAGTCTCCAGAAAGAGCTCTGCTCAGTTATAAGTATACGTCAACACACACAACTCATACTGAGGACGTTCAGCCACCAATTAATTACTGCTGGAAATTTAAATAAGTTCTAAAAATATAGGTTATGTTCTGCTCTGAAATACTTAATCTCTCTGGCACTTTTTCTGGGACATTTAATGGTCCATCAGTACAATGTGTTAGACTGTAAGAACACAGAATTAGATACAGTGCTTGCCTAGGGGATTCTCCACTTAAATAGACAAGCAAAATAGATTAAACACTAAAAATCAGTGCATGGAAGAAATAAAGTGGATCACTACCATTAAGAGTGAAGGTTTATAGAACAGATACACAATGCAGAGCATAGTAGTAAATGACAGGCTATCTCTCAGTACAATCTTTAGTTAAGAGTAGTAGAACTCCAAGATTCTTTTTAAAAGATAACTGTTTTGAAGAGAGTGTTAAGAATTATCAGATAGATGAAAAGGAAGATGTTCTGGTCATCAGAGGTTACAATAAAAAGAATAGCTAATTAAAAGGGAAAAGAGAATAATTTAATTTCAGTTGGAACTAAAGTGACTTTAGAAAGCATTTAGTCTAATATCCACTCCCACCCCATTGAAACATTTTCCCTGAAATAAGTCATTTAATCTATATTTGAATATTATTAGAAGTATGTTTATTGGATGGGTGGATGGATGGATGGATGGATAGAAAAATGGATGATTTTAATGATTGAAACAGGTGATTTTAATTTTAATAATATATCTATATATCCAAAATACTATTTTGGATAATAATATATCAGTATATCCAAAATACTAATTCAACATATAATCAATATAAAAATATTGCTATTTTCATTCTTTTCTTACACTATCTTAAAAACCCTGTATTTATTTTTATATTGACATTGCATCACAGTTTGTACTAGGCACATTTCAAGTACTCAATAGCCACACATGGCTAGTAGCTATTATATTTATAGGGCAGCTCAGTTCTAGAAAATGGTTCACAAACTCGGCTGAACATCACAGGAAACTTTTTAAAAATATAGATTCCTAGGATTCACCCTCAGAAGTATGGACTTACTTAGTGTAGGAAGGGCAGGGAGTCTTTTTTTTTTTTTTTTTTTTAGAGGAGGAAGCAGGCTCCCTGCTGAGCAGAGAGCCCGATACGGGACTCGATCCCAGGACTCTGAGATCATGACCTGAGCCGAAGGCAGAGGCTTTAACCCACTGAGCCACCCAGGTACCCCAGGGAGTCTTTTTTTAACAAGGCAGCCAATAAACCATTGATCATCAAGCTGACATTTGGGAATCACTGCTCTAGAACAAAACAAAATACATTTAAGTCTTCTACATGACTGTCCTTTCAATATGTTAAAAAAAAACACGCACAAAAAAAAACCACATCTCCACTATCTTTTATTCTCCAAGCTAAAAATTCCAAAGTTTCCAAACTCTTTCAACTGTTCCTGATCTGACATGGTTTCTAAACCTTTCAACTCCCTGGTTACTTTCCTCTGGATGTACTCCAGTTTGGTTTATTTGCAGTAGTAGAAAAGTACTACAACATAGATAATCCAAATTAATCCTTATTTGCCTTTGAAATGTTTCTCAGTACTTTCAAATGAATATGAGCATCTCTGTTGAATGCTGAATTCACAATACTTCAAACTAAAACTGTAAATTCTCACCGTCAACAAGCATTCAGGATGTCCAGGTTCTTCTGTGTCACATTCCATCTTGCAATGGAGAAGAGCCCTCTCAGAAGGGCACTAAGTTAAGCAGAACTACCTTTTTTCCATGCCTCTCAACCCTCTTATCTTTTCCCATGAATACAGAAGAAAGTAGTAGGTGTTTTGTTATAGAAGAAGAGCTCTTTTGCCTTCTTCAAAGTTACATAAATATAAAACATCATAATGTCACCAAAAAATCAGATTTGCCATGAATAATCGGACTCAATTCAATGCCACAAATATTCACTTACTGATGCTTGGCTGAGCACATTACATGTGCCACCATGATAGTCAGGACATTACATGAAGAAACAAGGCAGAGTCCCAAGCCTTAAAAAGATCACGAACTAGTCACCCAAATAAGTATATTCATGTGACAAATTTTTGTGGAGTTCTTACTGTATGCTAGACACTTGGGTTACACATCAGTGAGTAAAACATTCAAAAATCCCTGTCCTAGTGGAGCTTATTTTCTAGCAGGAGAGACAGATGATAAACAATTCAAATGATATATAAGCAAATTACAGAGGATGTTAGATGATAAATGTTATGGAAGCTAACATCAGAATAAGGGGTATCAACAGCACTTGTGGGGTAGAGGACTAGCTGAAATTTTACTCAGTGGTGAGAGTAGGCCTCATTAAAAAATTGATATTTGAGAAAACATGTGAAAGAAAGGGGAAAACATGCAGATATCTGGGGGGAGGAGAATTCCAGGCAAATAACCAGTGCAAAGGCCCTGAGGCAGAAAAGTAACTCACCTGATTGAGGAACAACAAGGAAGCCAATGGAGTTAAAGCAAAGTGAGCAAAGGAGAGATGAACAGATTAGGCTGGAAAAGTAACAGAGTGGGGATGGAATTTTTCATGCAAGTTTTTGTAGGGCATAATTAGAACTTCATCTTTTGAATGAAATGAAGAACCACTGAATGGGGCAAAGGAATAACATGATATGCTTTGTGTTTTAAAAGAGCACTCTGGTAACTATATTGAGAATACACTATAGGGGAGCAAGAGTATAAGCAGGAAGACCACATAAAAGGCTATTGCAGTAATCCAGCTGAAAGATAGTGGTGGCTTGGACCAGGGAGGTAGCAGCAAGGAAAAGAAAAGTAGTCAGATTTTTTATGTTAAAAAAAATGCTATACTACAGTGAGGTGGTTGTTTTCATAAAGGAGGTTAAGACAGCACAGAGGAAGAAACAATTCCACCAAAGAAAGGATTTATAGTCAAAGTGACAGCTCAGCTGAGCCTGAATAATATGTAAACGTTCACCAGGAAAAAAAATCAGAAAGAACCAGAGAAGGAACTGGCATGGAGTTGTTGGTGGCCAGAAGAAACAGAGGACATGATCCTTCCCCTGGGGAACTTACAGTCTCACTAGGGAGACAATACAGAAAGTCACTTAAGACTAGAGTCTCAGGAGCCACTGGGATAAGAATTTGGCATAGGGACTTTGGACTATAGAAATAAACAATAAAAAAAAAAAAAAGAAAGAAAGAAACAATATATGCCAGCAAGATATTCAAGAGAAAAAGCCAAAGAAGTAGCTAGAAACATACAGAAAGTGACCCCAATTCACAAAGGATCCACAGGACCACCCCAACTGTTCTGTCAATATTACACTGGCCTCTCCACCACCATTCGAGGCTCTGTGAAATCTTATCTTCCACCACCAGTTTTCACCATTGTTCCCACCAACAGATCAAACTGGTATCTTGCCAAGGAAGGCCAAGCTTACCTCAACCAGAGCCAAGTAAAGTAACTGCATTGTTTGCTTCTCAGTACTCCTAACTTTTCCCCATGACTCAAAAACGAAGCTAAACTTTTCATATGCTTAGAAAGTAATGTGTGTTTGGTGTCTATAGAGGACCTCACACTATGAATGAGCCTACAGACGAGCTCATACTGTGAAAAGAAGATTTACTCTATGAATCTTCTTTTGTTGGTTTTCTCTATGGTCCCCTCACTTCTGAATAGTGGTATAGGGCAAATGATACTCCTTCCTCTCCACATTTGCCATTTGTTCTCATCCTTCTCTACCCAAATCTGCATATTCTCTTCCATCCAACAAAGCCAAAACAGCAAAAATATCATGATATTCAAAGTCATCCACTTATCAGAGCCTGTCAAGATTGCCCCACCTCCTCCCAAACCAAACCTAGTTGCCATCCCAGAGATCCCTGGCACTTTGGATAAGAGACTTCTAGTTATGCTTGCTCCTGCCCATAATTATGACTACTACACTCACTGGGTGCCAAACACTATGCTGACTGTAACCCATTCTACTTTTAAAATATTCATGCTAATTTTCCCCCTCCACCTCTGCATTAACCTTTTGGGGGAGGGGGGTATATTTTTTGAAAAATAAATGCAATCAAAAAGCCCAAAACTTGATTTTGCTCTTTGCTCTCAGAATGATCTCATAGCTAAATGATGGCGAGCATTTCTTAAAAGACTCAGTACTTAGTATGAAGATTCTGACCTTACACGTAAGAAACTGTTTTAAATCACAAATGACTGACAATTTTAACTGGCTAAAGTTTCCAACAACCCTACAAACACATTCTCATGCATAGTTGAAAAAGGGCCCAAAAGTAAGTTTAATTCAGCTACAAAATAAATGGATCCTAATGTTTAACATATTTATTAGTTTCCTATGGTGGCTGTAACATATCACTTTAATGGCTGAATCAACACAAATTTCTTATCTCACAGTTCTGGAGGTCGGAGGTCTAAAATGAATTTCACTAGGCTAAAATCAAGGTGTTTGCAGGGTTGGGGAAAAATCCATTTTCTTCCTTTTTTATAGCTTCTATGGGCTGCCTACATTCCTTGGCTCATGATCACCTTCCAACTTCAAAGTCAGCAATGACCGAAGACCAATTAAGTCTTTCTCACAATGCATCACACTGGAACTGATGCTTCTACCTCCCTCCTCCATATTTAAGATATCCTTATGATTCCATGGGACTCACTCAGATAATCCAGGATAATCTCTATATTAACTGATTTAGCAACCTTAATTACTTCTGAAGTCAACTGATTAGCAACCTTAATTACTTCTGCAACCTTAATCTCCTCCTTACCAAGTGAAATAATATATTTGCAGGTTTTGAGGATTTAGTTGAGACACCATTATTCAGCCTACGACAGCCTGTCTTTCATACTCAAAGATTCACATCCGGCCCACATGGAAAATACATTCACTTTATCCAAAAGTCTCAACTCAGTAGAGTATCAACTCATGGTTTAAAATCTGGTCTAGGGGCACCTGGGTGGCGCGGTTGGTTAAACATCTGCCTTCCACTCAGGTCATGATCCCAGGGACCTGGGATCGAGCCCCACAACGGGCTCCCTGCTTGTAGGGAGTCTGCTTGTCCCTTTCCCTCTGCCCCTCACCCCTGCTCATCCTCTTTCTCTCTTGTATTCTGCTCTCTCTCTCTCTCTCTCAAATAAATAAATAAAATATTTTAAAAAATAAAATAGGGACGCCTGGGTGACTCAGTCTTTAAGTGTTTGCCTTCAGCTCAGGTCATGGTCCCAGGGTCCTGGGATCAAGCCCCACATCAGGCTCCCTGTTCAGCAGGAAGCCTGCTTTCCCTCTCCCACTCCCCCTGCTTGTGTTCCTGCTCTCAAATGAATAAATAAAATCTTTTAAAAATAAATAAATAAAATAAAATCTGCTCTAAATCTTATCAGTTCAAAAGTCTCTCTGTCAAATGAATAAATAAAATCTTTTAAAAATAAATAAATAAATAAATAAATAAAATCTGGTCTAAATCTTATCAGTTCAAAAATCTCACATGTCAGCCTTTAAATGAGGTACAAATGAGGCTTTGGGTACAATCCATCCTGAGGCCCAAACCCTCTCCATCTGTGAACCTGTGACTCAAGAAACAAGATATCTGCTCCCAAAATGTGATAGTACAATAGACATGGGAAAACAATTATAGACATTCCCATTCAAAAAGAGAGAAAAATGAAGTTAAAAAAATTAGACATCAGATCCATGCAACTTTGAGATTCAGCTAGACAAATTGCTTTTGATTTCAAAGTCTGGGAATAATGTTGTGTGGTCCTTGGCTCTACCCTTTAGGATCTCAGCTCTGCCTTCTGGGCTCTCAGTTCTGCCCTCTTAGTCAATCTTATTTTTTCATCAAAGGTGGTACATGTTTGCAGCTAAATAGATTAAGCAGCCTGTTTCTTGCTTATAGAATTGTTGGGATCCAACAACCTTCTTTCATTACATCCTCTTACTTCCCTTTTCAGGCCCACCCAGATGTATCTTTGCTGATATAATATTCTCAGGAACCATGTAGGTCTCCCATAAATGTCATGGCAATTTACTCCATAAAACAAGAGGCTACTCCACAGATACTTCCTGGATAAATCCGTCTCTCTAACTGGCTTCTGCTGAGATGTTTGAAGGAATCCATGAGCTGCATGATCAATTTCTTCAAAGTGTCCTCTATGTAACTGAATACTCTGACCTTACCTCTGAGGCCCTCCCAAAAGTTTTCCCACCCACACGACTGGCTTTCCCCAGAGCAGACATTTCTGACAGTGAATCTCCTACCTTTAGCATCATTTACGATCTAGGAGGCTGAGAATTTCTCAAATATCAAGTTCTGGTTTCATTTTGCTTAATAGTTCTTCCCTCAATCTGCCTCTCTCCTCTCCTTTTTTACTGGAAGAAGCAGCAAGAAAAACCCAGACTGCATCTTCAACGCTGTGCACACAACTCACCTCGGCTAAATACCTAAGTTCATGTTTATAAGCTTTACTTTCATAGAACTGCAGGACACAATTTAGCTAAGTTTTCTGCCACTGAGTAACAAGGATCCCCTTATCTCCAGTTTGCAATAACATGTTCTTGATTTCTATCTAAGCCTTCACTGCAGTGTCTTTAATGTCTGCATTTTACCAACAGTCTGTTCATGACAATTTAGGTATTCTCTAAGGACATTTAGTTTTCTCTACCACACTCTTCATTTTCTTCTGAGTCCTCACTAGTAGAATTGCCATCATCCATATCTCTAACAGTCTATTCAAGGCAATCCAGGCTTTTTCTATTGTGCTTTTCAATATTCTTCTAGTCTACGCCCATTTCCCAATTTCAAAGTCACTTCCATATTTTTAGGCATTTCTTACAGCAGGCTCCACTTCCATGTATCAAAATCAGCTATTGCCGCTCTAACAAATTGCTGCAAACCTAGGGGCTTAAGTCAACACAATTTATTATCTCACAGTTCTAGAAGTCAGAACTGGGTTAAAATCAAGTGTCAGCAGTGCTGGATACTCTAAAGGAAAATCCATTTTCTTGCCTTTTTCACCTTCTCAAGACCACTCACATTCCTTGGCTCATGGTCTACTTTTATCTTCAAATCCAACAATGGCAGGTCTAGTCATTCTCTCATTGCATCACTGACACTGACTCTTCTACCTCCCCTCTCCAGATCTAAAGGACCTTTGTGATTACATGGGGCGAGCATAGTTTTCTTACCTGAGGTTGCTTAGCAACCTCGATTTTATGTACAATCTTAATTCCCCCATGACATGTAACATAATATGGGCTCGGGTTCCTAGAATTGGGACAAAACATCTTTGAGGGATCATTATTCTGCGTACCACAATACATTTTTGTATAATGATAAATTTTCAATTCTCTTCTATTAAAATGGCCCACTGTGCAATTTGGTCCCTGCTCTCCACATGTGTGTCATTTCATATCACAACTCTATGTTTCCACTACAGTGAGTTTCTTCCATCTTGTCAAATGTACAATACTCATTCCCAGCTCGGGATCTCTGCTCATGCTGTTTCCTCTGTCTCTGTGATTCTCCCTTTCTGAATCCCTTTAGCCCCTCTTCTCCAGACTACTCTTACTATCCTTCAGCTTTCAGATTCAATGATTCTTCTTCAAAGACAGTCTCCCTGACCCTGTGATTCCCTAGAGTATAGATTCCCACTGCACTCTTCATTTATCCTCATAGCATTTATCTTAATGGTGATTAAATTATTATCTGTGTAACTGATAATGACTGTTTTTAAGACACTCTGAAAGTAAAGTTCTAAATTATTCCTTTGTTATATGCCTAATACATAGCAGAACAGGATTGCACAGCAAAAGTGCATTTGAGTGAATGAACATGTCTCTTTTAATTCTCATAACAACACTAATTTTATAATTGAAAGTACTGAAGTTCAGAGAAATTGAGTAACTTCACCATAGTAAAACAACTAACGAGATTCCACTGGGTCTATCTGGTTTCTAAGCCCATATCTTTGTCACTGTGTTAATCTATTCTATCAGGGCACGAATGACCATTGTTCCTAAGACCACAGATGTTCACGGACCATCATATTGACAAATAATCACTGCAGCCTAAACTAACTTTCCTTAATGCAGTTACCTTTACCTACTAAAGTCAATGGCCCACCACCAAATGCCCAATTTCAGTCCTGTTTTTAAATACTGACATGAATAGACTTGTGGACATTTTTTCATTTTTTTCCCTTTAAAATCTTTTTTTTTTTTAAGATTTTATTTATTTGAGAGACAGAGAGAAAGAGACCGTGAGCGGGGGAGGAGGAGGGGGCTGTCAGAAGGAGAGGGAGAGAGAGACTCTCAAGCAGACTCCCACTGAGTGCAGAGCCCATTGCAGGACTTGATCTCAGGACCTGTAAGATCATGACCTGAGCTGAAATCATCAGTCAGATGCTTAACCAACTGAGCCACCCAGGCACCACTTCCTTTATAATCTTTAAATCTTGGGGCTCAGTGGGTTAAGCATCTGGGTGGCTCAGTCAGTTAAGTGTCTGCCTTCGGCTCAGGTCATCATCCCAGAGTACTGGATTGAGCCCCACATTGGGCTCCTCGCTCGGTGGGGAGTCTGCTTCTCCCTCTCCCTCTGCCCCTCACCTTGCTCCTTCTCTCTCTCTCTCTCTTTCTCTCTCTCTCACTCAAATAAATAAAATCTGTAAAAAGATAAAATAAAATAAAATCTTTAAATCTTAAAGTTCTTTAAAAATAACTACCAAACTTATTTTCAAAGTACCAACTCAGAAAAAAATACGCTTTGATTTTATCTACTTCTCTTGTGGGGATTAATGGCATTATAAAACCTGTGAACGTTTTAGAGGAAATTTTATTAAAGACTGAGGGACATCGCTCCAGAGGCTAAGCGGGGGGTGGAGCCCTCGTGGGGACAGCGTGGTTTCAGGACCCATGGGATCACAGAAAGACCAGGGGTGTCTGAGGGTGGCAGAGCTCCCAGATATCAGAACGGGGAAGCCAACGGTAGAGACCGAGCCGAACAGTGAGCTACCAGCTTGGGCTTACCTTGAACCGTGATCCCGGCACAGTCAGGCCGCTGCTCTTCGAGCAGGGACCCCCACAAGGGGAAGATCCGGAGAGACCCCCTCCTTCCTCCTCCGGGAGGAGCGGCGCAGGAGCGGCAGCAGGAATCTGCTGAGTTTGTAGACTCCAAACGGCCATGTGCCAGGGACAGAAAGTCTGGGTCACAGGACAGGTGAGCTCGGAGCACGGCTGGAGACCAGGGAGATGGGAGGGACTGACTGCTTTTCTCTGAGGGCGCACTGAGGAGTGGGGCCCCGAGCTCTCGGCTCCTACGGGCTGGAGACTGGGAGGCCGCCATTTTCATTCCCCTCCTCCAAAGCGGTACGGAAAGCGTTCAGGGAACAAAAACCACAAAAGCGAACCCGAGCAGATTACCTAGCCCAGCCCCTGCAAGGGCGGTGCAATTCCGCCTCGGGCAAAGACACTTGAGAAACTCTGCGACAGGCCCCTCCCCCAGAAGATCAGCAAGAATATCCAGCCAAGACCAAGTTCACCGATCAAAGAAAATGGCGGAACTCCTGAGATAGGAAAAAGCAACACAGAATTCATGGCTTTTTCTTCCCACTACCCTTTAGTCTTTCAGAGTTAAATTATTTAAATTTTATTTTTTTCTTACTGTATTTTTTTTCTATTTTATTTTGTTTATATTTTTATTTTTCCTCTTTCTTATTTTAACGTTTTTTAACTAATATCTAATCAACACCTTTTTAAAAATCTTTTCTAATTTTCACTGTTACATATTTTATCCCCTCATTATATTTACCCTTATTTTTTTGTATACATATAGGGTTTTTTTTTTCTTTTTTCTTTAAAATTTTGGGA
>CM052897.1:60789359-60930208 GCA_028534135.1 Potos flavus | reverse complement strand
CAAATTGTTAAAACCAAAGATCTAAAAACCATGCTAACATTTCTAGAAAGTCCTAGAACTGTGCTTCTTATGTGTTCATTCTTGGTCTCTCACGTACAGAGAAAAAAGAACATTATTATGAACACTGTCTTTACAAATACCTCCTAGACTTTAAACAAGGTAGGTAGAATTCTATTTATAATTGCACAATCTTTAAAATTTCAGAACCCTTTACGAGCTTTCATAGGTGTTTTTCATTGTCAGCATTCAGTCCTCTATTTTTTTTTTTTTTTTTTTAATGTAAGTGTATTTTTGTGGCTATGAGTCAGACTGCAGCTAGAAATACTTGGAAGATTTTGATGTAGATTCCAAACTGTTGCCTGGATACTTTTTCCTTTTGAAAATGATTATAATTGGCACAGATAAAAAGCCACATTTAATAAGGATGATCTAGTTTAGCATTTTCTTACTTCAATTTTCAATGCAGCTACAAATCAAATTTCAACAACAACAAAACAATTTTATTGATACTCTGGTTACTATTAGGATAAAAATCAGGTATGACTTTGAAATATATTTCCATTTGCTTTCATTATACATATATAATAAAATATAACTATTAAGTAATAGATTCATATTGCACAATAATTTACAAAAATTATAGTTTCAAAAAGTACTGATTTGTAAGCATCTTAAACACCACTAGAGAGGATAATAAAGTAACCAAAAGGAGAAGAAATATTAAATGAGCAAAAATCACTGGGAAATCATATGCTGAGATTTCTTCATTTTAAAGCTAAGAAACAAAAGAAGATGGTTATACCACTGCAGGAAATTTAATGGTTCAAAAATTTCTTCCATCTATATAGAACATATCTGATAGCACAAAGTAACTTATCTGATAGGTTTATATGAAATCTGAGAGCGTCTCACAGGTTTTGTAATTTGTTACTGTCCTACTATGACATTTTACACATTATACAAAAATATCTGCACCACTCTCAATTCGCCATAAATCAAATCCATAAAATCTTCAGAGTCTGAAAGCTTTTGTCTCTCTAAAACCCTTGGAATCCCAAAGAAGCAGTGGGAGTCAGAACTGACTTCTTAACAACCTTTTCTAATAGCAGAGAAAAGACATTTCCAAGGTAATGCAAAACTAACAAGTGGAGCCAAAGATCCACCTGTTGTCAGTTTCATAATCTATATCTTAGAATAAGAGAAGTTATTAGAGCATAATCAATAGATCAGTAATATATGCTTACTGAGAACATAGCAGGAGCAAATACTTGCTGAGTGGCTACATGAAAGAAGGTTCATAAATTGGCAGGAAATGAGATTTTACATCTTCACATCTCGAAAACCATATTTATTAGGCATTTACTCTAAGTGTAGGGCTTGGTACTAACAAGGGAATAAAAACAGTTCATCTATGTGCACTGATATGTAGTTACAATGGACAATTCATTTGCAACACAATGCCTACCTTGAAGAACTGGCAATTTAAATAAAGATGAATACTTAACATTCCTTTAAAAAACCAGGAAAAGATATTAGTGCCTTAGGCTATTTCCTAGAAATTATCTAATTGTCTAACATGAGACCATAAAATGCACAGTCCTAAAGGTTTCTAGTTGAGACAGCTAAGATACCCTTCAGAGGAAACTAAGAACACAAGTATTATTTAAAGAACCTTTGGAAATTTTAAAGGCGCTTCAACACCATTTGTTTATTAGGAGCTTTAGCTTCTGTAAAGCTTTCCAGTTACTCAAATTAGTAGACTTGAGATAACTTTGCTTCCAGTTCACAGGGATTGAAAATCAGAGATTTGAAAAAGAAGAAAGAAAGAAAAAACAGAAGTTTAACCTTAATGACACTTCCATTCCACTATGTGAAGTTTGCTGACACTCTGGTCTTATTTCCTTTATTAAATTCAGTCATTGTTCCTAAAGGATCCAATATCTAAGCTGCACCCCCACCACTCCCCCAAAAAGACCTCTAAGAAAATAAAATATCATCACAAATATTTGTCACAATAAAAACATCACTGGGCTCACTATAATTAAAATGGAAAATTACATTTTAATTTTTATAAGAATAAACTTATTTTAAATAAATGCAGCACGTCAATTTCCTCCTTTTCCCATTGTAAAGCGTTAGTGTTACTGTCCATGGTGACACATACTGGTTATGTCAGGCAACAACACCACTACAGAGACATTCAAGTTTTATTTTATGCCTGTTTCTTGGTGGCAGATTTGCTGAAGTGGTTTTATTTTGCATATCCAACTCTTTAGCAATTATGAGTTGCACTTCTCTTGAAGCCATGGTACCAAAATCACAAAAGAAAAATCTGGGTGGCTAGGGAGAAGATGTTTCAGTCAGTCTATCAGATATGTTAAACCAAACTTCATTTCTCTTTTGCCTTCATCTATACTTCACCATATGTGAAACGAATCTTTCTGTATGTATTTAGCCACCTTTTAGAATCTCATATTACATCTTTCCACAAACGAAACAATATTTAAAAGCTTTGGTAAATCAAAGATGACAGCTTGAAGCACTGGGATTTGCTTCTGACTACATATTTAATATAAATTAAAATGCAGACAGTTATGCATAGCCAACACCCACAGACTCCCAAAAAAAAAGTTCTATAATATTAAGTATACAATTAATGGTAAGTCAAGATATACCTTTGAATTAAAATTTATTTGTAAGATTTCAAAACAATACTTAAGAGAATACTATTCTCTTTCTCTTGACATTGGTAGAGTAGAATCATGATCTTTCAAAGAGGAATCGTTTCAAATATAGTGTGTTTGTGATATACAGTAGATAAAACTATTGAGAGGGATTCATTTTTCCAGAAAGCTACTCCACATAAAGAAATTCCTCTCAACCAGGCACCACTGTACCTGAAACTTTCAGAGAGCCATGTCTTAACTAAGATTAAGCTATCCTATTTTCTACCTAAATCAATTTCACCCAAACGAGGCGTTTGTGCTATAATTCATTGTTCCCCAGACTCCAAAATCAACCATCTGCCATTGGAGTTTCTGTACAGTAATTAAGGAACTATCCATTAGAACTGGCAAGAGTGCAAAGTAAGGAGGAGGGGACGAGAGGGGAGAAAAACCAAACCACTTAAAAAGAGATGGAAGGGGGGAAAAAAGAGAGAGAGAGAGATGAAAGGTGTGTGTGTGTGTACCACATAAACTCCTCCACACCTCAGCTCCAGAAACTGCCATCCATGAGGCAACACAGAAGTTAGGAGGAGCTGTGAGGCCAACTCCCTCAGGGGTTATCCGAACTGAAACTGCACTGGGGACTCGGCACACGCTCCATACCTTGAAAGAGAAAGGCTTTCGTCCCATTATGCAGTCCGGGGACCTGGCGTACTCCAGTCGTGGACTCCCCAAGTTCTAACTCAGTTAAGACGTCAATCTGTAGGGAGGGGTCCACACCAAGCCCCCAAACTGGTGGGAGGGTGGGGGAGAAAGAAAAAGCTCCATCAAAATACAAGCGTTTGCCTCCAGGGCAGCAAAGAACTGCATCTTGGAGACAATATTGGGAACCGACGAGGGAGGCGACTCCCTCCTCCACCACGCAGAGCCTTACCTGAGATCAGCAGCCAAGCTTTAAATAGCGGAGCACCCAGTCCCATTTCCCTGACCTACTTTAAACCCCTCTCGGTGCAAAGTTCCCCCTCGGCCCTCAGACCCTGGACTAGGGGTGTGACCGGCCCTGGCGTCTCCAAGGCAAGCACAGAAAAATCCAAATCCAAACCCGCCCGCTATTCCAAGCTTCCCACTCCAGACCTACTTCGGGTCGAGGAAAAGCAAGGCGTCCCCCAACCAGCTCCTGCTGCCCCGAGGCGAGGGCCATCTGTTCCTCCGCCCCAGCTCTGGGCCACTCACCTGCTCCAAGACCGAAGATCAAACAGAATGTTCTCAGTAAGATCCGAGACTCCATGGTGTGGATCTGCTCAGTCCATCGTCTCCCTCTTTAAAAATAAAAATAAAAATCGAAGAGGTTCTCGGAATCAAGCGGGAAAATAGCGTTTGTGCCTCCTGCCGCTGCCTCGTATTTACTGATTAGTAGGATTAATACAATTTGGTTGCCTAAGAAAAAAATGGGAGGACCCCCCAGGCACGTGAAGAACTTAGACCCTCCAATGCGCACATCATTCCCACACGCAGAGCCGAGGCGGCAGCGCGGGCAGAGCCGGAGGTGCCCAGAGGGAGGGGTCGGGCTCGCTCGGGGGCTGCTCCGCGGGGGAATTAGCTCCGGAGCTGAATAAAAGCAGCCGAAGGCACGCACACCCAGAGGAAGGGAGGCGGCCCCAAGAACCAAGAAAGCCGGGGGTGGGGCGGCCCCGCACCCGCCGGTCTTCCCCAGCCGCGCGAACCTGTTGTAAAGGCAGAGACAATGGAGAGAGCGCCGGAGACGCGCGGTGGAGAGAGGGCTCCCCCGGAGCGGGAGGGGCAGGCCCGGGGAGGCGGGGAGAGGAGGGACAGGGAGGGACCGCCGAGGGCGAGGCCCCACGCTCCGCGTCCCTCTCCAGCCCCGGCTCTAAGGCCGGTCCAGCTAGCCCTGGAGCTGCTGCAGCCCCGCCCTCCTCCTCCCTCACTCGCTGACCCGGGCAACGCCAACCTCCTTTCAGTATCCAAAGATCTAAATTCAAGGTGCTAAGTTGATGGGCGGTCTTTGCTCTCACCCCTCGACTTCGGGCGCGTGTCTGGAAAGACAGACGGAGATAAAGGACCACCCAGTCTCAGAAGGCGAGGCTAGGAGACGCGCTCGCCAGCCCTTTAGGCAAAGGAGGGAAGCCAGCGTACAATCGTGCACTGGGCTCCGAAGCAACCCGGGGGACTGGAAAACGAACTCCCTCTCCGGGGCAGGCGGAGGAGGGCTGCCAAAACAAGCTAGACTCTCAAGGTGGAGCTGGACGAAGTAAAGAGAGACTGGCAGAGGCGGGTGGCGAGCCTGGGAAGCCCTGGCAGCCCTGGGGAAGAGGTTCCCTGCCCGGGGCGGGGCGCTGGAGAGCTTCCCTAAGCGCGGAGCACGCAGGGGAGAACTTATACTGGAACTGCTGGACAGCTCCGGGACCTCGCGCGCCCCCTGCCACACAATGCGGAGAACCGGGCTCTGGTTCTCCAAGACACGCACACAGCAGGAGAAAAGGGCACCAGAGCCAGCGTGCCTGCCACACCAAAAAGAAAAGATAGATGATCGGTAGGTAGATAAAAGGATGGATGGATGGATGAAGAGAAAGGAGAGAAATAAGCAGAAGACAGAGCTTGGGCAAGATAGAAGAGCCACCCTGTTATTGACCACACTCAAGCAGGCTCTACCCACCCTTCTCACCATTCTCACACTGGGACCATGACAGGGAAGACATCTAAGATCTAACTCTCAACAGGTGAAAGTACACTTAAAGTCAATTGCACATAATATTTTTCAACATAGCCCTAAAATTTTGAAGTAAATTTTGAATAATGACATTTAATGCCCATACTGAAAAGTAAGAGTTTCAAAAGTGATTAAAATATTAATTGCTCCAAAGATCAACTGAGTTTCTTAACTTTCCATCCGAACAAGTAGATTCTGAATTCTCTAACAGGATCCTGCACAGCTAGTTACCAAAATGGAGTCTGAGTCTCCAGCAGAGAAATATGTACTATATTATACTATAATGGGATGAGGGGGACATTTTTAGCTCTATTGTTGGAATTTTTAAGGAAAAAATCAGAATCAGAAAACTTTTCAGTTTAATTTTTAATTATCTCTCTTTATCAAATTTTCCACTTAATTCTACCTGGAATTTTGTAAAATTTAAGAAAGAAATATTCCAGTACTTAGTGAAGTATTGTATGAAATTTCTGAAATTTGCAAAACAAAATAAAACTAATCTAATTGAACTGAATTAATTCAAAGGAAATTATTCATCAGGAAGTTAAAGATCTTTCTATAGCTGTACATCCAAAATATTGGATTGTAATAAGTTACATGAAATAAAAGCTACATGAAATACAAAAGTTATATGAAATAAATTTTAAATAATCTCATTATTTAAAATTCTACTGGAAGATAAACATGTAGAAGTTCTCCTAACCTACACGTACTCAACCAAATCACAGAATCAGTACTCTCCAATCTCTCTGATGCTCACCTATTACATGCTAAAAGCTGGTGGTTAATAAGCTTGTCTCTAGTCTCCCCCACACACACACATGCACTTATGTTCCCCCCAGAAGAGTGGTACTTTGTACCCCAAATTATTGTGTTTAACCTGCTACTGTAATTATGTGACCTAATTAAAGTTGGGGAAACCATTAAAATTGACTACAAAGAGAGACAGAGAGAGAGCTATTTCTATAAAACTAAAGTATAAAGCTTTGGAAAACTGTGAGAAAGGTGACTTATTGTATTAGCTAGGGCATGGTTATGAACCTGGGCAAAGGTTCTCAACTTTAGAGCTATGGAAATTTTGAGGTTGGATACTTTTTTGTTAGGACTTTCCTGTGCTTTGTAGGATAATTAATAGCATCTTGGCTTCTACAACTAAACGCCAGTATTTTTAATATTCCACTTTATCTATATGTCTTATATCTTTTTGTGTAGTTTCTTAAATTGATGCTCTAGGGAATACAATACACATACTTCTCACCATCTACTCTAAAGTCTATATGCTACCACTTCAGTTGTAATGTAGAAACTTTACCAACATATTGGTCCCTTTATCCTCAACCATTTATGTTGTGGTTGTCATATATATTAAATCTGCATACACTGAAACTTCCTTCAGAAAATGTTAAAATGTTTGCTTACAGTCATTGTGGTAGAAATCATAATGCCCTTTCCCAGCCTCCAAAAATACATGTCCTAATCACTAGAACTTGTGAATGTTACCTTACATGGCAAAGGGACTTAAAGTTGAGGAAGGAATTAAGATTTCTATTCAGGTGACCTTAAAATAGGGAGATTATCCTGGATTGTTTGGGTGTGGCCAATATAATCACAAAGGTCCTTATATGTGCAAGAGGACAGCAGAAGAGAAGTTTAGAGTAGCATAAAATGAGAAGAATTTGCTTTGCTGTTACTGCCTATGATGATGGAAATACGTAGAAGGGCTATGAGCCAAGGTATGTGGGTGGGCAGCCTTGAAAAGCTAGAAAGTACAAGAAAAAGGATTCTCCCCTACACCCTTCAGAAAGGAACAGAACACTGCCAATACCCTAATTTTAGCCCAGTGAGATCCATTTTAGACTTGTGAACTACAGAACTATAAAATAATAAATTGTGCTGTTTTAATCCCCTAACTTTGTGATCAGCATTCACAGAAAACTAATGTAAATACCAACCACATAATGAAAAGTTCAATCAAAATGGAAGATTCTGCTGACCCTGAGAAGATTCCCTTCTACCATATACACATCACAAAGCTAAATGAAATGTTTAATATCTTTTTTATTCATAAGAAAAAAGAAAATTCTCAGATGCTATGAGAAAAAAGGTAGCTGGAGATTGGCAGAGAAAGGAATAGCCAATGCAATGATTGGGAGAGGGTGGGACACAGGGTTTCAGACTTAATAGGGGCCCTAAGACAATGGGGTAGGATTTTAATATCCACACAAGAACTAGAAACAATGAATTATGGGCAAAGCCAGAAGAGGTAAAAATATTACTGGTCCCTCTGATAAAAATAGGAAGCTTTAAAGGATTATACTGTATATAAAAAGAAACTTTAAAAATTTTGTTCATTGGTCTAAGAAGTGACAAAAGTGCCTTCCAGCTGCACTTGACCACAGATGGAAAATAAAGTCATCTATAATAAATGTCAATTCTCAAGCCTTGCCACTTGCAGATACACAGTCCAAAATTACACTCCCACTGGTGTAGGAATTCTACAGTCAGAAATTAGAATAAATCCCACAGAGTCTCTTGAAGAAGAAAATGTAAAACTTCTATTAAGGTACCCTCCACAACCTCTAGCATATAAGAAGAAAATTTCTGATAAGGATAAGATCACAATATAATAACAACAATAAGAACAACATTGAAATAAAATCATGAGAAACAGCCAGGAGGCACACACACAGAAAAAGAGCATTAGTATCTCATGAACTCAGAATATTATAAAAATGTGATAGAAAGTACAAAATAAGTATGTTGAATGATTAATAATTTTTTTGTAAAGGAATACAAAAAAAAAGAATAGAATTGTATGAGAAAAATTAGGCAGATTTCAAAGGAAATCAAATGGAACTTCTGGAAATAAAATATATTTAAAAACAATATTTAAAAACCATTGGCTATAGGGGTACCTGAGCGGCTCAGTGGGTTAAGCCTCTGTCTTCAGCTCAGGTCATGATCTCAGGGTCCTAGGATCGAACCCCACATCACGCTCTCTGCTCAGAGGGGAGCCTGCTTCCTCCTCTCTCTCTGCCTGCCTCTCTGCCTACTTGTGATCTCTCTCTGTCAAATAAATAAATAAAATCTTTAAAAAAAAAAAAAGCATTGGCTATAAAAAGCAACAGATAAAACAGAACTGAAAATTAGTGAACAAAAAAAAATTTAGAACAAAAAATAAGACCTAAGAATGTTATTGAGAATGTGGCAAGAATGATAAGAAGATGGAACGCATAAAAAAAAAAAAACATGAATATTAGAATTAGAAGATCTAACACACAACTAAGAGCCTAGACAGAATGGAAGCAGACAATGTTATAGGAAATATTTAAGAAACAAGTAAAAAGCTTTCAAAAGTTAAAGGATATGAGACTCTAATTCTGGGTAAGATAGAACAAGCACACTCCACTCTCTCTCTCCCTCTGAAAGCTATCGAATCTAGACAGAATGCATGGAGTATTTGAGGACTCTGATAATTAAACAGCAGCAGGTAAATTGAGAAAGAAGAGCAGAGTTTGAAGTACTACCATACTGGCAGCAAGTACTTCTAAGAATAAACCACCATCGGAATTAGACAGCCTCTGGGTGGTACACACAGAGCATAAATCTGAACATCTCACAAAGTCTTTGAAACAACACCAAAAAAAAAAAAAAAAAAAAAAAGGCTAGTCAAAATTTGAATTTGGAGTCTAAATCCTACTGAGTCACTTGTCTGCTTAAAAAAAAAGTACTTAGGGGTGCCTGGGTGGCTCAGTGGGTTAAAGTCTCTGCCTTCGGCTCAGGTCATGATCTCAGGGTCCTGGGATCGAGCCCCGCATGGGGCTCTCTGCTCAGCAGGGAGCCTGCTTCCCCCTCTCTCTGCCTGCCTCTCTGCCTACTTGTGATCTCTCTCTCTCTGTCAAATAAATAAATAAAATCTTAAAAAAAAGTACTTAACAAAATTCAGAGTCTCATAATATTAAAATGTTTAGGATATAATCTGAAATTATTTGGCATATAAAAAAACAGGGAAACTGCAACTTACATGACAAAAATACAATCAGCAAACACTGATGCCAAGATGACAGACATCGGAATTATTTTTAAAAGATATTAAAGAAGCTACTATAAAAATGCTCTAAAAAAATAAGGGCAAATACTCTTGAAACAAATGAGAAGTGGCAGCAAATAAATAAAAGTAGAGATCTTAGAATTGGAAAGCATAATAACTGAATATTTAAAACTCATTAAAATGGGTTCAGTACTAGAGATGACAGAGGAAAGAGTGAGTCTGATAGATCAATTGAAATTATCCAATCTGAACAGCAGAGGGAAAATTTTTTTAAATTAATATAGCAGCAGAAATCTGTGACACAAAACCAAAAGAAACTTGTCTTCAGAATCCCAAGAGAAAAGAGTTCAGTCCAAAAAAGAGAATTTTAAGAAATAATGACTTAAGAGCATATCAATAATAGGCAAACTATGGAAAGAACTCAAATGTCCATCAACTGACAAACAGATAAAGAAGATGTGGCATGTCTATATTATGGAATGGAATATCACTCAGCCATCAAAAAGAATGAAATCTTGTCATTTGCAATGATGTGGATGGAGCTAGAATGTATTATGCTAAGTGAAATAAGTCAATCAGAGAAAAACAAATACTATATGATTTCACTCATATGTGGAATTTAAGAAAGAAAACAGATAAACATATGGGAAGGGGGGAAGAAAAAAAGGAGAGAGGGAAACAAGCCATAAGGGACTCTTAATGATAGAGAACAAAGCGAGAGTTGATGGAGGGAGGAGGGTGGGGGATGGGCTAGATAGGTGATGGATGTTAAAGAGGGCATTTGTTGTGATGAACACTGGATATTGTATGTAAGTGATGAATCACTGAATTCTATTCCTGAAACCAATATTGCTCTGTACGTTAACTAAAATTTAAATAAAAACTCAAAAAGAAAAAAGAAAAATTGCCTTAAGATTTCTTGAATTTGCCAAAAGACATAAACTTATGGTTTCAAGGAGCTCCGTAAATCCCAAAGAGGATAAATTCAAAGAAATCCATGACCAGCCATATCATAATCAAACTGCTGAAAACAATAAAAAAGAAAACTATCACAAAGAAAAAAATATTGAAAGCAACCAGAGAAAAATGATACTTTATTTATAGGGAAGCAACAATTTGAATGAATCCAGATTTATCAGAAACCACAAAGGCCATATGGAGAGGAAGAACATTTTTAAAAGTACTCAAAGAATACTGTCATTCTGGAATTCTGTATCTGGTGAAAATATCTTCAGAAATAAAGATGAAGGAAAAATATTCTCAGATGAAGAAAATTTAAAAGAACTGGTTATCAGCAGACCTACTTTGAAAGAACTGCTACAGGAAGTTCTTCAAACAGAAGGGAAATGATAACAGAAAGACAACTAGCATATCAGGAATGAAGAAATAGCAACAAAGATGGCAAATACCTGGGTAAACATAATAGACTGTTCTTCTCTTGAGTCCTGTAAAATATGTTTGATGCATGTATTAGTTTTCTATTGTTGGTATAACAACTTACTACAAACTTAGCAGCTTAAATAACACAAATGGATGATCTTACAGTTCTATAGGTCATAAATCAGACACTGGTCTCATCGGGCTAAACTCAAAATGTCAATAAGATTGTATTCCTTCCTGAAGGCTCTGGGAAAACTCCTTTTCGACTTCTAGAGAGTGTCTGCATTCCTTGGCTCATTGCCCCCCTTCTATCTTCAAAGCCAGCAATAGCAGTCTAAGTCCTTCTGACAGCGCATTCTCTGTTTCTCTGACTACAGTTTGGAAAGGTTCTCAGCTTTTAAACACTTACATGATGACACTCAGGTCATCTGGATAATCTAGGAAAATCTAGGACCTCCACAAAGGCCCTTAACCTTAATTATTTATACAAAGTTCTTTTGTCATGTAAGAGAACAGAGTCACAGGTTCTGGGGATTAGGGTGTAGACATCTTTGAAGAGCCATTCTTCTGGCTATGATAGTGACTGAAAGAAATACTTTTTAATTGTCTAAATTGGTTTAAAAGTATGTTTATTAATATACAAAAAAACCACAACATAAAGAGATGAGGATAAATGAACAAATATGGTGATAAATTTTCTACATTCTAATTGAAGTGGTGGCATATGAACTCGAAGCAGACAGTGAATAGTTAAGTATGTATAGTTTATTCTCTAGAACACTAACTTAAAAAAAGCTATACAAAGATACAGTTAAGATACAATAAATAAAATAGAATACAAAAAGTATTCAAATCACTTGAAAGAGGAGGTAAAGGGTTAAGAGAGAAATAGAAGGAATAGAGACAAAAGAAATAATAAAATGGTAGACCAAAATCCAAACATACCAATAATGGCATTAAATGTAAGTGGTCTAAACACAACAATGAAAAGACTAATACTGTCAGAATGGACTTGAAAAATATAACCTAACTATATCGTGTTAAAAAGCTTACTTCAAATATTCCGTGGTAAATTTAAGGTAAAAGAATTAAGAAAAAATATACTATGCACACATGAATTGAAAGAAAGTGGGAATGGTTATATTAATATCAAAAAAAAGTAAACTTTAGAGCAAAGAAAATTACCATGGAAAAAGAGGTACATTACATAATATTAAAAGGATCAACTGACAAAGAAGACGTAACAATCCTAAGTGTGTTTGCCCATAATAGTAAACTTTAAAATACATGAAGCATTTGCCTTAGAGAAATGGTAACAGAACTGGAGGAAGCAACTGACAAATCCACAATTATAGTTAGGAACTTCTTACATTCCTCGTTCATAGTCAATGGAAAACTCTAGTCCCAGATAATTTCAATTCCAAATTCTACCAAACATTTAAAGAAGCAATAACATCCAGTATAAACAAATCTTCCAGCAAACAGAAGAGGAGGGAATGATTCCCACTTCTTTTTATAAGACTAGCATTACTCATACCAAAACTGGACAAAGACAATGAAAACAAAAACAAAAACAAAAACAAAAACGAACCAAAAAAAGAAAATTAGAACATAGACACAACATGTATCTTTTGAACATGGATATATCATGTATGTTCATGGATATATCATGTATGTTCAAATATATCTTTTGAAAGATATATTTCAAAAGATATATTTGAACATACATGCAAAATCCTCAAAAAAAATTAGTAAATCAAATCCAACAATATATAAAAAGAATAACAAACAATGACAAAGTAGGGTCCATCCCAGGAATGTACAGTTGATTCAACATTTTAAAAATCAATAAATGTAATCTAACACTTTACAATCTAAAAAAGATAAATCACATGATCATATTAATTGATACAAGAATTAGATAAAATTCAACCATTGATAATAAAATAAATAACTCACTGTGAAGTAAAAATAGAAGGAAATTTGCTCAACTTAATAAAGGACACTTAAAAATATTCTGCATTAACAGCGAAACACTACTGGAGTTTTCAATCAATGAAATGAGCCAAGAAAAGGAAGTAAAAACCAGTCGGGTTGGAAACAAAGAGACAATAATTTTTTTAAAGATTTTATTTATTTATTTAACAGAGAGAGAGAAGAAGGGAGGGAATACAAGCAGGGGGAGTGGGAGAGGGAGCAGAAGGCTCCCTGCTGAGTAGGGAGCCCAAGATGGGGCTCCATCCCAGGGCCCCGGGATCATGACGGGAGCCAAAGGCAGATCCTTAATGACTGAGACACCAAGGCACCCCGAGATAATAATTTTTTCTCTAGGGGAGCCTGGGTGGCTCAGTGGGTTAAAAACTCTGCCTTCGGCTCAGGTCATGATCTCAGGGTCCTGGGATCAAGCCCTGCATCGGGCTCTCTGCTCAGCAGGGAGCCTGCTTCCCCCTCCCTCTCTGCCTACTTGTGATCTCTCTCTCTGCCAAATAAATAAATATCTTTAAAATAATAATAATAATAATTTTTTCTCTAGACAATTTGGTCATCTACATTTAAAAATTCCCAAAGCATCTTTGAAAAACCCATTAGAACTAGTGAGTTTAGGGGCACCTGGGTGGCTCAGTGAGTTAAGCCTCTGCCTTTGGCTCAGGTCATGATCTCAGGGTCCTGGGATCAAGCCCCACATTGGGCTCTCTGCTCAGCGGGAAGCCTGCCTCCCCCTCTCCCTCTGCCTGCCTCTCTGCCTACTTGTGATCTCTTTCTCTGTCAAATAAATAAATAAAATCTTCAAAAAAAAAAAAAAAAGAACTAGTGGGTTTAGCAATGTTACAGAATAGAAGGTCAACATATAGAAATAAATTATATGTAATTCAAGGAATCATTGAAAATATAAATAAAAAACAGTATCATTTATAATAGCATTAAAAGAAAAAATGCATACAGAGAATCTAACTACAGACAAGACTTAACACTGAGAATTACAGAACATTGCTGAGTGAAATTAAAGACCTAGATGAGGGGTGCCTGGGTGGCTCAGTGGGTTAAAGCCTCTGCCTTCGGCTCAGGTCATGATCTCAGGGTCCTGGGATCAAGCCCCGCACTGGGCTCTCTGCTCAGCAGGTAGCCTACTTCCTCCTCTCTCTCTGCCTGCCTCTCTGCCTACTTGTGATCTCTCTCTGTCAAATAAATAAATAAAATCTTTAAAAAAAAAAAAGAATACACTAAAAGCTGTAGATCAAGACTATGATATTAGGATGAGGAAAGACATAAAAATTAATGGAATAAACTAAAGAGTATAGGGATAGACTCACATATATGCTTAAATTATTTCTTATGAAGGTACAGATATTTCAATGAATAATTGATTTTGTTAGATTCTAATTCCATTATAACTTACAATGTTATCTTAATTTGTTTTTTAATTTAAATTCAAATTAGTTAACACATAGTGTAGTTAATTGGTTTCAGGAGTAGAATTTAGTGATTCATCACTTATATATAATACCCAGTGCTCATCCCAACAAGTGCCCTCCTTAATGCCCATCACCCATTTAGCATATCCTTCCCACCTTCCCCCCCTCTAGCAACCCTCAGCTTGTTTCCTGTAGTTAAGAGTCTTTTATGGTTTGCCTTCCTCTCTGTTTTTTATCTTATTTTATTTCTCCTTCCCTTCCCCTATGTTCATCTGTTTTGTTTCTGAAATTCCACATATGAGTGAAATCATATATTTGTCTTTCTTTGACTGACTTATTTCACTTAGCATAACACTAGTTCCATCCATTTTGTTTCACATGTCAAGATTTCATTCTTTTTGATGGATGAGTAATATTTCCTTGAGTAGACTCATCTTTATCCATTCATGAGTCAATGGACATTTGGGCTCTTTCCATAATTTGGCTACTGTTGATAGTGCTGCTATAAATATTGGGGCGCATGTGCCCCCTTCAAATCAGAACATTTGTATCCACTGGATAAATACCTAGTAATACAATACCTAGGTCGAAGGGTAGCTCAACTCTTAACATTTTCAGGAACCTCCATACTTACTTACATATATACATACATACTTACATACATACATACCTCCATACTCTCCAGCCACAGAGTGGCTGCACCAGTTTGCCTTCCCACCAACAATGCAAAAGGTTTCCCTTCCCCTTTTTCCACACCCTCACCAACATCTGTTGTTTTCTGAGTTGTTCATTTTAGCCATTCTGACAGGTGTGAGGTGGTATTTCATTGTGGTTTTGATATGTACTTCTCTGATGATGAGTGATATTGAGTATTTTTTCATGTGTCTGTTAGCCATTTGTACATCTTCTTTGGAGAAAAGTCTGTTCATGTCTTCTGCCCATTTCTTAACTGGATTATTTACTTTGGGGTGTTGATTTTGATGAATTTTTTTATAGATTCTGGTCACTAGCTCTTTATCATATAAGTCATTTGCAAATATCTTCTTTCATTTTGTACGCTGCCTTTCAGTATTATTATTTCCTTTACCGTGCAGAAGCTTTTTATCTTGACGAAGTCCCAATAGTTCATTTTTGCTTTTGTTTCCCTTGCCTACAGAGACACATCTATTAAGAAGTTGCTGTAGCTGATGTCAGAGGTTGCTGCTTATTTTCTCCTCTAGGATTTTGGTGGGTTCCTACCTCACATTTAGGTCTTTCATCCATTTTGAATTTATTTTTGTGTATAGTTTAAGAAAGTGGCCCAGTTTCATTCTGCAAGTCACTGTCCAGTTTTCCCAATACCATTTGTTGAAGAGACTATCTTTTTTTTTCCACCTGATATTCTTTCCTGCTTTGTCGAAGATTAGTTGAGCATATAGTTGTGGGTCCATTTCTGGTTCTCTATTCTGTTCCATTGATCTATGTGTCTGTTTTTGTGCCAGTACCTACTGTCTTAATGATTACAGCTTTGTAATAGAGCTTGAAGTCTGGAATTGTGATTCTTCCCACTTTGCTTGTCTTTTTCAAGATTGCTTTGGCTATTTGAGGTCTTTTGTGGTTCTATATGAATTTTAGGACTGGTTGTTATAGTTATGTGAAAAATGCTGGTGTTATTTTTAACAGGCTTGCATTGAATGTGTAGATTGCTCTGGGTAGCATAGACATTTTAACAATATTTGTTCTTCCAATACATGAGCATGGAATATTTTTCCATTTCTTTGTGTCTTCCTCAATTTCTTTCATAAGTATTCTATAGTTTTCAGAAGTACAGATCTTTCACCTCTTTTGGTTAGGTTTATTTCTAGGTATCTAATGGTTTTTGTACAATTCTAAGTAGGATCGATTCCTTGAATTCTCTTTCTGCTGCTTCATTATTCATATAGAAGTGCAACGGATTTCTGTATGTTGATTTTATATCCTGCAACTTTGCTGTAATCATGTATCAGTTCTAGCAATTTTTTGGTGGAGTCTCTCAAGATTGTCTTCACAGAGTATCATGTCTTCTGTGAAGAGTGAAAGCTTAACTTCTTCCTTGTCGATTTGGATGCCTATTACTTCTTTTGGTTGTCTGATTGCTGAGGCTAGGGCTTCCACTATTATATTCTTTAACAACGATGGTGGGAGTGGACATCCCTGTTGTAATCCTAACCTTAGGGGAAAAGCCCTCAGTTTTTCCCTATTGAGGATGATTATTAGCTGTGGATCTTTCACATATGGCCTTTATGATGTTGAGGTATATTCCTTCTATCCTTATTTTCTTGAGGATCTTTATCCAGAAAGCATGCTATATTTTGTCAAATGTTTCTTCTACAACTATTGAGGGGATCATATGGTTTTTATCCTTTCTTTTATTAATATGGTGTATCACATTGATTGATTGCATATGGTGACCCAACCTTGTAGTCCAGAAACAAATCCCACTTGGCCGTGGTGAATAATACTTTTAATGTATTGTTGGATACGATAAGCTAATAGCTTGAGAATTTCTGCATCCATGTTCATTAGGGATATTGGTCTGTAATTCTCCTTTTTAGTGGAGTCTTTGCCTGGTTTTGGGATCAAGGTAATTCTGGCCTCATAGAATGGGTTTGGAAGTTTTCCTTCCCTTTCTATTTTTTGGAACAGTTTCAGAAGAACATGTATTAATTCTTCTTTAAATGTTTGGTAGAATTTCTGTGGGAAGCCATATGGCCCTGGACTCCTGTTTGTTGGGAGATTTTTGATCACTGATTCAATTTCTTTGCTAGTTATGGGTCTATTCAGATTTCCTATTTCTTCTTGTTTCAGTTTTGGTAGTTTATATGTTTCTAGGAATTTATCCATTTCTTCCAGATTGCCTAATTTTTTGGCAGACAATTGCTCATAATTTCTCTTATAATTGTTTGTATTTCTGCGGTGTTGGTTGTGATCTCTCCTCTTTCATGCATTGTTTTATTTGGGTCCTTTGTCTTTTCTTCTTGATAAGTCTGGCTGAGGGTTTATCAATCTTATTAATTCTTTCAAAGAACAAGTTTCTAGTTTTGTTGATCTGTTCTATTGGGGTTTTTTTGTATTCCTATATCATTGATTTCTGTTCTAATCTTTATTATTTCCCTCCTTCTGTTGGTTTTAGGCTTTATTTGCTGTTCTTTTTCCAGTTCCTTTAGGTATAAGATTAGGTTGTGTATTTGAGACTTTTCTTGCTTCTTGAGGAAGGCCTATATTGCTATATACTTACCTCTTATGACCACCTTCGCTGCATCCCAAAGGTTTTGGACCATTGTTTTACTTTTCATTTGCTTCCATGTATTTTTTTTTATATATCTTCTTTAATTTCCCAGTTAACTCATCCATTATTTTTTTAGAGATTTTATTTATTTATTTGTCAGAGAGAGAGAGAGAGAGAGAAAGAGCACAAGCAGGGGGAGCAGCAGGCAGAGGGAGAGGCAGGCTCCCTGCTGAGCAAGGAGCCCATGTGGGACTCAATCCCTGGACTGGAATCATGACCTGAGCTAAAGGCAGACATTTAATGGACTGAGCCACCCAGGCATCCCAACCCATTCATTCTTTAGTAGTATGTTCTTTACCCTCTGTGTATTCGTGGTCTTTCCAATTTTTTCTTGTGGTTGACTTTAAGTCTCATAGTGTTGTGGTTTGAAAATACGTATGGTATGATCTCAATCTTTTTGCATTTGTTGAAGCCTGATTTGTGACCTAGTATGTAATCTATTCTGGAGAATGTTTCATGTGCACTCAAAAAGAATGTGTATTCTGCTGCTTTAGGATGAAATGTTCTGAATATATCTGTTAAGTCCATCTGGTCCAGTGTGTCATCAAAGCTCTTGTTTCCTTGTTGATCTTCTTAGAAGATCTGTCCATTGCTGTGACTGGGGTCTTAAAGTCCCCTGCTATTATTGTATTATTATCAACGAGGCTTTTTTAATTTGTTACCGATTTATATATTTGCTTGCTCTGAAGCTGGGGGCATAAATATTTACAATTGTTAGATCTTCTTGTTGGTTAGACTCCTTTATTTTAATATTAAGTGTCCTTCTTCATCTCTTTTTACAGTCTTCAGTTAAACTCTGGTTTGTCTGATATAAATAAGGCTACTCCAGCTTTCTTTTGATGTCTGTTAGCATGATAGATGGTTCTCCATCCCCTTACTTTCATTCTGGAGGTGTCTTTGGGTTTAAAATGAGTCTCTCATAAGCAGTATACTAACGGGTCTTATTTTTTTATCCATTCTGACACCCTATGTCTTTTGAGTGGAAAACTGAGTCCATTTAATTCAGAGTAATTATCAATAGATATGAATTTAGTGCCATTGTATTACCTATAAAGTTGCTGTTCTTGTAGATTGTCTCTGTTCCTTTCTAGTTTTTGTTGCTTTTGTTCTCTCTTTCCTGCTCAAAGTGTCCCCTTTAATATATCCTGCAGAGCTGGTTTGGTATTCACAAACTCCTTTAGTTTTTACTTGTCTTAGAAATACTTTATCTCTCCTTCTATTCTGATTGACAGCCTTGCTGGATAAAGTACTCTTGCATGCGTGTTTTTCCCATTTAGCACATTGAATGTATCGTGCTACTTCTTACTGGCCTATCAAATTTCTGTGGACAGGTCTGCTGATAATGCTCTGTGTCTACCCTTGTAGGTTAAGGACCTTTGTCCCTAGCTGCTTTCAAAATTCTCTTTTTATCTTTATATTTTGCAAGTTTCACTATGATATGTCTTGATGTTGACCTATTTTTGTTGATTTTGAGGGGAGTTCTCTGTGCCTCCTGGCCTTGAATGCCTATTTCCTTCCCCAGATTAGGGAAGTTCTCAGCTATAATTTGTCTACATAAACCTTCTGTCCCTTTTTCCTGCTCTTCTTCTGGGACTCCTATGACATGGATATTATTGCTCTTTGTGGAATTGCTGATTTCCCTAAGTCTATATTCATGACCTAATAGTTTTCTTTCCCTCTTCTTTTCCCCTTATTTTCCATAATTTTATCTTCTATATCACCTATTCTCTCCTCTGCTTCTTCCATCCTCCTTGTGATTATATCTAGTTGGTTTTGCATCTCAGTTATAGCATTTTTTATTTCAGCCTGACTAGTTTTTAGGTCTTTTAATTCTGCAGCCAGGGTTTCTCTGGTATCTTCTATCCTTCTTTCAAGCCCAGCTAGTATTCTTATGACTACTGTTCTAAATTTTTGTTCAAATATATTGCTTATATTTGCTTTGAGCAAATCCCTGGCTGTGATTTCTTCTTAATCTTTCTTTTTTTATCTTTTTTAAAGATTTTATTTATTTATTTGTCAGAGAGAGAAAGAGAGCACAGCAGGGGGAACAGTAGGCAGCGGGAGAAGCTGGCTCTCTGCTTAGCAAGGAGCTCCATGTGGGACTTGATCTCATGACCCTGGGATCATGACCTGAGCCAAAAGCAGCCGCTTAACCGACTGAGCCACCCAGGTGTCCCTCTTCTTAATCTTTCTTTTGGGGAGAATTCCTCCATCTTGTCATTATGTCTAGGTTTCTGTCTTTTGCATATTATGAAGGTTTGTTATGTTTCCTGCTCCTGAGAGTAATACTATATTAAGTGGTCATATACTGTCTAGGGCCTGGTGTTTCAAGAAGTGCTTCTGGTGTGTGTTTGTATGCATTCTGCTGTTGTGTTTTCACTGCTCTTTCCCATAGCATGGTCCTCTACAGAGTTCCTCCTTGCTTGCAGTGGGGAGTGTTGGACCTTTAACTAGGTGTGATTTGATCTGTTTAAGATGAGCCTGATTTAAAAAAAAACAAAAACAAAAACAAAAACAAAAGGCAAGACTGATCCAAGAAAAAAGGAAAAAGAATCAAAAAGTAAACAAAAAGACAAAAAGGGGCACCTGGGTGGCTTAGTCATTGGGCGTCTGCCTTCAGGTTGGGTCATGATCCCAGGGTCCTGGGATTGAGCCCTGTGTCAGGCTCCCTGCTTAGCACGGATCCTGCTTCTCCCTCTCCCACTCCTCCTGCTTGTGTTCCCTCTCTGGCTGTCTCTCTCTCTGTCGAATAAATAAAATCTTAAAAAAAAATTAAAAAAAAAAAAAGACAAATAAAAAACTATAAGCCTGATTCCAAAGAATAAGATAGAAGGAAAAAAGAAAAGTAAAAAAAAGAAGTGTGATCCAAAAAATGAGAAAAGGAACAAACAAACCATCAAACAAACAAAAACTATAAGCCTGATACCAAAGAAAAAAGAAATAAAATAAAAATATATATAAAAAATTAAAAATTTTAAAAATTAAAGAAAAAGAAAAAGAATATAAAGAAAGTCTGGTTCTATTTGCACCAGAACTGAAGCTGACACTTTGGAGCACTCTGTGATAAGCAGACTTGGTACATGCAGGAGGCCCATTAGCTCAGTCCTACCTGCCCTTGTAAAAATGCCCGTGCCGGCTGCAGGGGGCAGGGTTTGTTGTAAGTGACTCCAGCCTCCACTGAAGGCATTGTGTTTCTCTCCCAAATCCAACTGTGCTAATGAGCAGGGGAGTGGAAGATGGTGTCACCCTGCCCTCATATCCCTGGGTAGGGGACTTTCCTGCCATGGCTGTTGAGAAGGCCCTCACAGTAAAGCAAATAATCTCCTTTCCTGTATCCCAGGCCCTCCTCAGATCATTGCTCTCAGTCTGTCCGTGTCTGGACCAACAGTACCCTGGTGCCACAGATCTCACTGTGTTTTATCTCTGGCCAGCAGCTACATTCAAAATTCCAAATCTTAAAGGGCCTGGTACAGTGTGGACCCACTCCCGTACCCCAGAAGAGAGCCTCGAGGTGTACCCAGCACCGTTCTGTCCCAGAAAAGCAGTCCCACAGTGGCCAGAGTCTAATGAGACATACAACAAAAAGCTGTGACAAGGTGATCTGCCCTCCTTGTGTGCCTGTGTCCCCTGTTGTTGATTGGCTGCTCAGTAGAGCTCGGCATGCCTTTTGTCCTTGGAGAGGAAACCCTCTTCCAAGTGTACTCCAGGAAGGGGAGCGTTCTCTTCCATTGCATCCCAGGGGATCCCCACACTGGTGCATATTGTGTAAACCCTATGCACTGCTCTCTCTCCTGCTCTTTCCCTCTCTCCTTGACTTTCCTCCACAAAAAGTGCTCACTCCCCTTCATGGCACCACGGCTTTCCTTTCCCCAATTCACATCTCCCAACTGTGCATCTCCAATTGTTCAGATGTTTTCTTAATCCTCAGATTGATTTCCTAGTTGTTCAAAATGATTTAATGTTGATCTAGCTGTGTCCAAGGGACGAGGCAAGCTCAGAGTCCCCCTACTACTTTGTCATTTTAACTTCTCCCTCATATTAGTTTCGAGTGTACAATATAGTGATTCTACAATTCTATATACTACTCAGTGTTCATCATAAGTGTACTCTTAATTCCCATCACCTATTTTACTCATTATCCTACCCACCTCCTCTCTGGTAACCATCAGTTTGTTCTCTATAGTTAAGAGTCTGTTTTTTGGTTTTTCTCTCTTTTTCTTTGTTCATTTGTTTTGTTTCTTAAATTATACATATAAGTGATATCATATGGTATTTGTCTTTCTCTGACTGACTTATTTCACTTAGCATTATAAGCCCTAAATCCATCCATGTTGATGCAAATGGCAAGATTTCATTCTTTTATGTCTGACTAATATTCCATTGTATATATATTCCACATCTTCTTTATCTATTCATCTAGATAAATGATAATTTTTTTAAGTTTTACTACTTAAGTAATCTCTATACCCAACATGGGGCTCAAACTCACAACCCCAAGATCAAGAGTTGCATGCTCTTCAAACTGAGCCAGCCAGGTACCCTGATAAATGATCATCTTTTAACAATAATACTTGAACAACTGGACATCCATATGGAAAGGAAGCAAAGAAGATGAGGGAGGGGAAAAAGAGAGGGGGGAAGTAAGGTAGGGAGAGAATCCTTATTCATGACTCTTTTCTTGCACCATATACAAGAATTAGCCTGAAATGGATTATAAGCTAAGAGTTTTATAGTTTCAGAGGAAAACATAGGTGAAAATCTTTGTGACTAGGCAAAAGTTTCTTAAGAAGGGCACAAAAAAAAGCACAAAACTTAGTAGAAAAAACTGATAATTGATACTTCAAAATTAAAAACTAGATTTTTTTGGAAGACAAAATTTTTAAAAAAGGAGAAAATATTTGCAAGAAAGGATTTGTACTGAGAGTATATAAAAAAACTCTTATACTTCAGTGAGACAAAAAAAATCAGTTAAAAAGAAAACAAGCAAAATATTTAAATAGACACTTTACCAAAAAGAGATACATAGATGGCAAAAAAGTACATTAAAAATACCCCAACATCAGTGCTCACTAGGAAAACTCAAATTAAAACCACAGCGGAAGGGGCAGCTGGGTGGCTCAGTGGGTTGAGCGTCTGACTTTTGGTTTAGGCCCAGGTCGCCCCACAACAGGCTCTGCACGGAATCTGCTTGGGATTCTCTCCCTTTCCCTCTCCTTCTGCCCTCCCCCTGCTCACGCTCTCTCTTTCTCTCTCTAAAATAAAAAAAATAAATAAAAAAAAAAACCACAGTGAGATACAGATTTATCAGAATGGCTAAAATTTAAACAAAAAAGGCTGACAGTTCCACATGCCAGTAGATGAAAAGTGACATGAGCTCTTGTTCTTTGCTAGAGGGAATCCAAATGGTATAGGCCCTTTGGAAAACAGTTTAAAGCTTCTTATAAAGTGAAATATTCACTCCTAGGTATTCATTCTGGAAAAATAAAAACAGATTGCCTCAAAAAGACCCATTTCTGAATGTTTACAGTAGCTTTATTCATTTTAACCAAATGTAGAAATAGCCCAAATGTCTACAGACTGAAAAATGGGTACATGAATTGTGATAAATTCCTGCAATGAAACACTACTTAGGAATGAAGCACAATGAACTACTAATAATGCGACAATATGCTCCTTTCACATGCTGACTGTCACAAAGCCTGGGATAATGATGGAGTGATTCTGGACTCATTTCTTGTTCCCTTCATTTTATATTAACAATCATCAGAGTATCTTGGTTTCTATTCCAGGCTCAAGGCAGAGTAGCTCAGATTTATTTAACCAACCACACAGTCAGACATCTCCCTTACCCCACATGTAACTAGAAAGGATCTAGCCCTTCAAGACCTTATTTGTGAGGTTTTGTTGACACGATAGGACCACAGAAAATAATATGATTCTGAAAGTAGAACTGGACTAAGTGGGGTACAAAGATAAAGGGAGATTGATAATAATAAACAGCAAAAAGAAAACATATAAAAGCAAAAAGATTAGAACAAAGAAGCAGTATTTCAAAAGGAGAATGGTATGAAAAAACAAATATAAGTGGGAAAAGAGAATTTATATAGCCAAGGTGCCTTTCCTTCCAAAGCACACTCTTAACTCACTTGTGACAGTGGAAGGTAAAAGAGATGCCCACTGGGGACATGAGAGGAGGTTAGCTTTCAGTCAACATTCTTCATATTCTCTACACACTTTAAACTACTCACACCTCAAATGAAACTCTCTAAGAAAAATAAGACAAGTGTTGTTTCAAACAGTTCTAGAGACAGCATGGTGAAAGATACAAGCTTGGAACTTGCTCAGGAGCTCTGGGTCAAGGCTCTGTCCCACTTCTTTCCTGAGCCAAACACAACCTTCCTGCCCGGGTTATCAGGATAGCACAGCTAATGCCTATCTAGCCCAGCACCGAGGAGGGTCAAGTCCACGTCAAAAATTGCTACATAGTAAATAAATCCTAGTTCGTCCTGTTGTCGTATGAAACTATGTCACATCAGGGTTAACCTGTTTCTGTCATTACCCTTAGTTATTCAGTTACTGTATGCAAAATAATGCTAATTAAAATTAGTCCGCAGGAATAAGCAGGGAAAGGGGAACAGGAAATGCGAATATGGTTAACTAAATAGCACTGTTAGCTTGTGAGCCTTGTTGGTTAAAATATGTAGATAGTGTTTGAGCCCAGCACTGACTTACTGGCTTATCGAATGCTATCAGTCTCCAAGAGCTATGAGTCATTGGTTTAAAAACTTATCCCACTGCACAGCCCTTATTTTTAAATGCCAATGGACAAGCAGAGTGAGCACTGGCTGCCTTTGCCAAGACACTGCAATACTTACTATTCATCTAAACAGAATGAAGCATCCATGTGGACCTGGCCAGTCTGCTGGCTTCTGGCCTTACTTACGGTTTTCTATTAAAAGATGGGGCTTTGTCAAGCATTAAGAGACAAAGTAACCCTCCCTAGAAGGGCTAAAAGCCAGCATATTCTTAATGACACCAGTTTTACTTATATCAGATTTCTCCCTTCACCCACATCCAGAAATGGTAAATATAGAAGTCATTAAAAATTCCATTTTCAAAGGAAGAATTTTTATTTGATTCTGCCACTTGCTATCATCAAAAATCATTCCTTTTTTTTTTTTTTTCAAAGGCCCATATCACGTAGCCCACACCTTAAAGAAAACTTATTAAATTCAGGCCTCAAGACACAATAATTCAAAATCTTTCCTGACTCATCACATAGTTCTTGCTAGTTCTTAGCGACTGACATTAGAATCTTCTTTTTGATGAACATGTAGTTGCTAGATGGAAAGTCCAGACCAAGTTTCCCAAACACATGGCTTGAGAACAAAGATAAGTTTCTGTGAATATCTTCAGAGTCTGGCAGGGACCCAGGATCAGCGTGAGCTCAGCCAAAGTGTCTATGCACACACAGCATCAAATCCTCTGACAGGAAGAAATGCCTCAAGAGTTCTGTCATCCTGCCAGGACCAGCCTCTATTTCCAGCTTTACTATCTCGGCCAAAGGCTGGAGCTGAGAATGCAAATCAAAAGACAGAGCTGCTGAATGAGCAGGAAAATAAAAGTGTGAGTGGTGCCGGGGTGCTGGGGCCATCCTTCTCCCTTCCCCGTGCAGGCTGACTCTTAACATTCACAGCGCTGTGTAGGGGGAAGACTAGGAAGACAGGCCGTCACTTCCAATCACAGGAGAAGAAAGCTTGAAAAGTTCTCAGGTTGCACACTAAGCCAAAGACAAGTCAAGTGATTTGTTTAAAATCACACAACTCATTAATTTCCAAGCTAGCTCGTAAGACTGATTCTCTTAATTTATTCATTAATCCACAGGTCTTTGTAGAGGTCCACCTATGGGATGAGCACCATGCTCTGTGCCTCAGATCAGCAAATCTCAGCTGGGGTCCAGGCACACTTGGGCAGAAGAGCCCTTATGAACCGTCCCAGACTAATCTAAAAATATAACTGCTGGGGTCCCTGGGGGGCTTAGTCAGCAGAGCACGTGACTCTTGATCTCAGGGTTGTGAGTTCAAGCCCCACGTTGGGCGTAGAGCCTACTTAGAAAATAAATAAACAGGGCGCCTGGGTGGCTTAGTCGGTTAAGCAACTGCCTTCGGCTTAGGTCATGATCCCAGGGTCCTGGGATCGAGCCCCACATCGGGCTCCCTGCTCGGTGGCAGGGAGGGAGCTGTTTATCCCTCTCCCTCTGCCGCTTCCACTGTTAATGCTTCTCTGCTCTCTCGTTCTGTCAAATAAATAAATAAAATCTTTAAAATAAATTAATCAATTAAAAAAAAAATAAAAATATAACTACTGCCTTTAGATCTTCCAAGAATGATGTACCATCCCCTTGGACTTTCACAAACAGCTACAAACTAGGCCCAACTTACACTTCTCTGACAAAATCTGTATCTCTCCCCAGTCACTCCCTCTAATACCTCTTGGGTGCTCCTGGAACCAGCCCAGCATGTTCCTGCCTCAGGAACATCACATATCCAGTTTTCTCTGCCTGGAATACACTTCTCCCACACAGCTGCTTTACTTCTTTCCAACGTCACCCTCTCAGTGAGACCTTTCCAAAGGAAGGTCAACTGCAACACCCCCCAACATACATACCCAGCACATCCTGTCCCTCTTAATTTATATTTATGATATATTTACTTGTTTACTGTCAATGCCCCCCCACTCCAGGATATAAGCTCCATTTTCAGGAGTTTATTCACTGCTTTATTCTTAATATCTACAACAGTGCTTGGCACATTGTAGGTGTCAAGAAATATTTGTTGAAGATGAGAATAATGGGTAAAAATGCACCTAGTATGTGTCTGGTATAGAGTAAGTATTCGATAAATGGTAGCTACTATTAGAATTTGCTACAGTGAAAGTATGCAAACTATTGATCAAGAGGACATAATCCTCTAGGGCAGGCAAAATCTCCTCATTAACTTCTACAGAACATTCTACCTAGTTGCTGAGATATGACAAAAGCCAGCTTCTTTTCTCACTACTATACATTCAAAATGGGTTCAGCAAATGATTTTTTATGGAGACCTAAGTTTCTGAGCAAAACCTCCTGTGTAAAATCTGCAGCAGTTTTGTAACATAATTTTTTAGCAATGAAAAGAAATTGACAACTTTTTTTCGCTTGTTATTTATCTCAGTACTTCAGGTTGTTATTGATCGTACACAAAACGCCTCCGACTTAGGATAAAGCATAGACATTCTTTTTTCATTTCATTTTTTTTTCCCATTGCCTTTAGTTTCCTCCCTCTTACACAGCAAATTGTATTACTGTGACTGACAACTGTTTTGCCAACATTTCGGGTATATTTTTCAACTTTTTGCTTTTCTATTCTCTTTATCCACACATCAAATTATTTTCCCCCCCTTTTCGCTTGACTATTGTTGCATCCTGTTTCATTCCTAAGATGACGTCTTCTTTTAATTGACAAAACTTGGGTGTTCAAAATAGTAATTTTATTTTCTATGCTTCTATTCAATTTAAGACCTCATTTTTCCCTGGCAAAAAATTAATAACTATTGTTATTGAGTGCTCACTATGTATCAGACACTGTTATAAGAGAATCAACTCACTGATTCTCATATTAGTCCTATGAGGTACCCATATTACAGGAGAGGAAACTGAGGCACAGAGAACTTAAATATCTTCACTAGGGTCATAAAGCTGATAGTGGGATAGCTGGGATTCAAACACAGATGGTATGACTCCAGAGTTGAATGTCTCAACCACCTCACTATAGTTATTTCTTTTAAAAGTTGCCAAAAAACAGAGTGCGTGAGTGGCTCAGTCAGTTAAGCATCTGAAACTTGATCTCAGCTCAGGTCTTGATTTCAGGTTTGTGAGTTCAAGCTTTGCATTGGCCTCCTTATTGGTCTCCACGCTGGGTGTGAAGAAGCCTCCGTTTTTTTTTTAAGATTTTTTATTTTATTTATTTTGAAGAGAGAGAGCAGGGGGAGGGGCAGAGGGCGAGGGTGAGGAAGAATCTCAAGCAGACTCCATGCTGAGCTCGGAGCCTGATGTGGAGCTCGATCTCACAACCCTGAGATCATGACCTGAGCCAAAATCAAGAGTCAAACACTCAAGCAACTGAGCCACCCAGGCGCCCCAGAGCCTACTTTAAAAAAAAAAAAAAAAAGTTGCTAGAAAAGGTGATCCATATACAATAGGCACTCTTCCTACAGGATGTTCTAATAGGTCCTCTGCTCTCAGCTCGGCCGCTGCCAATGATGGAGCTCAGATTCATCAGGATCATGCCCCTTAAGAGCCAAAGTCTTTTATATAATTATATAATATATAATTAATAATAAAAATATTATTTTTTTTATTTTGTTAATTCTTGTTAATTGTTGAATTTTGTTAATTCTGAATTTTTAAGTCATTATGTGTTACCGTTTCTTTTAAAAATTTCTTATTTCCATATATAAATAAATATTTCTTATTTCCATGACAACTTTTTTTCTTTATGTGGTCAGGATTCTGTATAATAAAAGTTTTCCTTTCCCACTAGACTAAAAGCTCTGTAAGAGCAAAACTTGTGTCTATCTTATTCAGGACTGTGTACTCAGAGCCATGCATAATGCCAGGCAGTAAGTCTGGTGCTCAAGGTATATTTCCTTGAACAAGTTGAAACAGAATTTCCTTTCCCTCTTCTTATTCAATTTCTTATACTGTGGTTCCATAACCTTGCCTTGAGAGAACCTCAGAATAATATAGTTTATTAAATATACGGTTATATTTATTGAATATATTGGCAAAGTGCACTATAATTTAAAGACTGAAGACTTGTTTTCAAATATGTCTCAGAAATGGAATAAGCCTATTCCAATAGCATGTTCATGAGGCTTCCGTTTCCTTTCGAACCCCAGATGATTGTACTATACAAGATGAGGCATCTAGTAAACTTGTGAGGTTGATACTCAACTGAGAGAATATGGGTGTGCTTGGGAGTAGTATTTAACTTTTTTTGAAGATGTGAGCATTTGAAGAAAGGAATCGGTATGTGAAGATCAGTCCATGAGTGTGCATGAGTGAACACTTTAGTGGGATAAATAGAGTAGACCGGAAAACATCACCGAACTGACAGACAACACTCCAGGTTTCTACTGTCACTGCCACTCACCAAGTGGACAAGTCAAAGGACCTCCATCACTGCCACCATGCCGTCATCCTCATAACAGTCATAAAAATATCTAACACAAAGTGCCTACCAGCTTTCATGGATTATTTAATTTAATCATTACAAGCACCCTAATAAAGTAAATACCATAATTATTATCACTAAACTATTACAGATGAAGAAACCAAAGCATAGAGAAATTTAGTAACTTACATAAGGTCAACATTAGGTAAGGGGCACAACTGACCTTTGAATCTTAACAATCTAATTCCAAGACCTGAACCCTTCATCAGTTCTTTCTCTCAAACCTCTCTGGGCCTCACTTTTCTCATGAGCCTTCTCTGTCAGAGATTAAGTTAAATACATTAAGTTCTTCACAGCTCCAAAAGTCTATTATTCTAAATAAAATGTAGTCAAATTAACCCTTCATATAGTCAGTAATGTACGTAATCATATAATCATGATTTTGCTAATAATAATTTAGCATGGAAGATCAGCCTTCTTTTAAATGACAATTATTAACATTATTTTAACACAGTTAAATCAAGTGTTTCTGGGATCTGATTGGTACTTCTTTACTACTCAGAGCGGGTAGAGGTTGCATATGAGGAGTGATTACAGAGGAGGCACCTATCCTATCATAAGCCAAGCTGGGTATAGGATCTGAGATTAGCTGTGCTCCTGTCCCAAGCAATGAAGCAAGTCTAACAGCTGGAGTTTGACAAGCCCCCTAAATGTCAATGTCTACATAGCATCCTAAATGAGAGTAACAGCTATCATCAAACTTTCAAATGTTTCTTCCTGCCTTTAGGACCACATCCATAATCCTAAACTTGACTACAGAAGTGTTTTTCAAATTGTGGTGACAGACTACTTTTTTCCAGTTTTACTGAGGTAGCAGACGAATTTTTAATCTCTAATCCACTGTGAATCAATAGATTAAAGATTTTAAATTTTATGTTTGTAAAGTATAATGAAATAAACTTCTAGAAAAACACATTTTAAAAGATATACAAACTCAACAGACCGAAAATCACATTTCAATAAATCTAATCAGAACAACCGTAATAGGAAAAAATTATAGGAATCATATACATTGTTTATAGAAAGTATGTATGTAGGTTATTAAGATGGGAGAATTGCCAATTATACTCATAACTTTTGTCATTCACAATCATAAAAAACAAAACTATAAAGCAAATAGCAATTCTCTGTATTAAATTTCTTTACTCGCACTTTGAATGAACACTGTATATATCAATAGTTCAGCCTATTTTCTGCTTGTTAACTTATCCAGGTTGGACAGATGACAATGCTACTCTTAGGGAATAATATACATCTATGTTTTGTTTTATTAACATTTATAATAAAGAAATCAGTTTCACAAAGGTCAATTGACAAGAATGGAAGAAAATGAACTACAGTAAGTTTTAATTTTGATCAAAAGTAAGGCATGTAATGTTTTTGAAATCTATCTTTAATCCTTTATCAATAAACAAGTATAACAATTTATCACGTAAAGTCATGGTTAAATTTATATCACCTTTCAAAAATTAAAAGGAATGCTGGATCCAATATTTTTTCATGCCTGAATCTTCTTTTGATACAAAGTAAAATTCCAAACATTTTACCAAATTTGTAAGGCACTCACAGATGTGCAAGCCAACATCATCAATTATCCCATTGATATTTTCTGTTGAATTATGTAATATGTCATAACAATCTATAGAAACTATTCCTTTAATCTTCTAACTCCAATTTTACCCTTCAGTTTTATCTATTATTGAAATATATTTTGCATTCCCTCCTTGCATGGATTTATTTAGGTCATTGAAAATACCAAAGATGTTAGATATACGAACAAATTTATGCTGTTCGAGTCAGTTTTTAAAATATGGGGATAACTGCTTTCTTATCTTGCAGAAAGACTAAGAGTTTCTTTTGTGGTTCAAACATTCTCAACAGAACTTTTTCCCTCTATATTCACCCTAAGTCAACAAGCAAAAATAGTTCCTTATGATCAGTTTTCATACCAATCATAAACATCAGTTTTTATATTCTCTCTATAATAAAGAGAATAATATAGTAGAATTTAACACATTCACCTTAGCAAAACTCGTAATGTTTACTATGGCACTAAGCACGCTGTTTAGTTCAGTTGACATTTTTCTCATAACAAGACTTTCTTGATGAAGGAAACAGTGTGCTAAATTACAAGTTTCACAATCTGGGTATTTATTTCAGAATACTTTTCTATTATTGCAGTTGCCTCATTAAAGGATACTTCCATATAAAACTTAAGCTGTAAACCACATTAGCTGATCACATGCTTAGATATTGTGGTAATAATCAAAGTTCAATAAGTGTTGCTAGACAGTTGCTCTTTATTTGCCTCATGTAGACCCATTATAAACAGTTTAAAACTAGCACTACATTTTGAGTAACCCTGATCTACAAAACTCCACAAATCCAGCTCTCATTCAGCTGTCCAATCTCGTCTAATGCCATCTCCCCCTCACTCTCTGTACTTTGGTCATATATAAATACCCCATGTTCTCTCTCACTTTACACTCAATACTTCTATAATAACGTGTCATCTTTATAGCTGTTTAATACCCGTGTTCCCTTCTAGAATATAACCACCAGAGGGACAGAGACCACGTCTACATTCTTTTATCATAAAATCCCAAATGCCAGGAACATTGAAAGTGTTCAATAAATATTCACTGAACAGAATTTTTTTACAGAAGTTTACTGAGTAGAGTATAGCCACAAAAATGTTTCATATCTTTAGGAAAAAATATAAAATAACATTTTCAGACTCATTGAGTAGCGAAGTGAAAAATGACCCCTCACTTTGGTAGTACAAATGCCTTCTTCTAGGAACTATTTAGCACCTGAGCCTTCTGGAAGCAGAAAAAGAAAAGAAATAAAGGGGAAGGTGGGTGGGGGGGGGGAGTGAGACAGGATGGGAGAAAGGGCAGAAACAAATGAAAAAAGAGGCCAAGTTGGGACAACAGTATAAAAGTGGCTAAACTGCCTGTATTATGACCTTCTCTTTGTCTGGAAGGGCCTTTCACCTCTCACTTTGCACTCCCACTCTCACCCCATACCCAGCCTGATGAACTTCCATTCGTCTTTCAAGACTCACATGGTTATCACCTCCCTTACACACACATAAACACACACACACACACACACTCGTGCATGAACGGCTGGATCGCTATTGTAAATATTCTTCAAATTCATAGCACTCGGTATTCACCTCTGTTGCAATACAGATCATATCATTTTTACAAAGTTGTTTATTTGTCTATCTTCTCTCTACTTAGAATGTATCTTCCTTGAGGACAGGAATTCCTGTTCACCTTTGAGGTTCCAACACTTAGTTTACTGCCTGACCCAGTGAAGATTTCAACATGTTTGCTGACATAATGAATGAATATGGTTAATGTCTACTTTCCTGCCCATAGGAAGTCAGAGGGTGGAGGTGAGGGACAGGAACAGGAGAATAGGAGCGAAGGGAAAAAAAAAAAGATTGAGTGGAGGGGGGGATGGAACTTAGGCCATATGGCAGTGAAAGGAACTCAAAGGTGAAGTAAATGAGGGCAGATAGGTGGGAGAAAGGATAGATAAGAAAAAAGAGGCACAAAACACTAATAATCTATGAAATTTTACTTTCGGTCTTTACTTGAGTAAAGTACTTTGTTACTATGTTCTTTTGCTTATTCATATATTTTTTTCAATAATAATTTATTGAGAATCTACTTTATGGAAAGAGTTGTGCTAGGTTCTGGGAATATGGAGTTAGAAAACTGAGTTAATGAGCAAGAATAGAGAAGAATAGAAAAGAATGATAAGAGCAAGAATAGAGATTTATATACAATAGAGTAAGGGCAGAGGAGAAGGACATCAAAACCACCAGACCCTGCACGTTTACCATATGGGTCCTTTGGGCCCATCAGTAAAAGAATGGGTTCATAACATATCAGTCTTCCTGAGGTGGATTCCCAACGCAATGCTTTGGGATGATAAAACATCCTGTGACTTAAAATTTCTTTTCATATTTCTCAGTGTTTAAACTTAGAGTTTTGTCTTTAATCAGTTTTAATACCAACAAAAATATATAAGACTTTTCTAATTTAAGCCATCTTCTAAAGCTAACCAGACAGGTAAATAATTTTTCATGTTTTATGGATTATTTTTATTTCTACTTTTCTGTAGCAAAGAGATAAATTCTGCCCTACCTAAAGTAATAGGGAAAATACCAATTTCTGAAGTTGTTAATTTCACTTTGCTGACATTTTGCCTTGAATTTATGACATTGATTAATAATAGCCTAATAGAATATATTTACTTAACCTGATTTACTAGCATCAATATTTGCATTACTGCCATTTCTGTAAAACTTCAAAATTTAAAGTCTGAGGTATTCAGCTGAGTGTGTAATTTTTTTAATTGGAAATGTGATGATAATTAATATATCATAATTTATAAATACTATTCATTTAAAATCATTTAGTGCATACAAATAAGTGTTTAAGTTCAGCTTTATACAAAAAGTTCAGATTTTTAAAAAATTAAACCTCAATTACATTCTGGTTTCTAAAATAACATGGTAACATAATATAGAAGTAGAAACTGAGTGCATCACGTACTGAATTTTCATTTAACTAGTGAAACATTTGCTATGTTTGCTATGTTTTTATTACTCAAAGAGACTGTGAAGAGGGTTGGTAAAGTATGACAAGTTCCTTTTTTTTTTTTTACGATTTTATTTATTATTTATTTGACAGAGCGAGAGATCACAAGTAGGCAGAGAGGCAGGCAGAGAGAGGGAGGAAGCAGGCTCCCCGCTGAGCAGAGAGCCCGATGCGGGGCTCGATCCCAGAACCCTGGGATCATGACCTGAGCCGAAGGCAGATGCTTAACCATCTGAGCCACCCAAGCACCCGACAAGTTCCTTTTTATAAGAAATTCTAGCTGGCTATTTTCTATAGTTTAAAGTACGAAATCATATATCACCCCCTCGCCTTTAATTTGATACCAGTACCAGTACCCTAGGGCATACCCTCCCACCTTGAGAGTCACAGCCTTAAAGGAATCATTCAATCTTTCTTTGGTGGCATTATATCATGAAAACAGAGATGGAGTAAACATCTGGGTTACATTATCATCTAACACAACTACACTGGTAAACACTGAATTCAGCAATTAATAAAATATGTATATCTATAAATAGAAAATATAGTTGGTTTTATAAGTGCTATAGTCTGATTATTTAAGCTAGAGAGAATAAAGCACATAGTATGTTATGAAGAAAGAAAAAGCAAAAGAGTCTGGGATTTCCATTTAGATCAAAGTAGTTTAAAGAGTAATTACTATTCAGTAAGATAGGGAGAGGGACTATTGGGACAGTTCTTGGTTTGTCTGAATCAGAAAGCAAAAATAAGTCATTTTTTAAAGGCTAAAATTTGTGCCACTTCACGAAAAATCATCCAACTAAGCAATTCTTGATGCTTGCTAAATATATATGCTAGTGTAAGCTAATATGAAATACACAGCAAAGTTTAAAAAAAGAAAATATATATTTTAGTTCAAGATATCCAGCTGAGGTTAGCTTGAAAGGCTTCCTTAAATAAGCTGACAGGAGATTTTCAACATCTTCATCTCTTAGTTAAGTGCCCTGTGTTAATAAATGACAGAAATTAATGTAATTTAAAATTGTAATCAAAATTAACTACATTTCTCAAAGGAATTCTATGACCAGGTGTACACAGGAGTGGAAAAGCTACAATGAGGTAGATTTCCAAGGACATGTGCCCTTAAGGAAGGTGTAGTCTAGTCTCAGAGATACATGTGTATACACAATGAAAATGACTGTCAAAGCAAAATGTAATTGGTTCTATTGGAGAGAAATTACTCAAAGTAATAGAGAAGTACAGGACAAAGGCAGAAGACTGAGATACCACTGGAATTTTCTTGGAGGACAGAGTGTTTGTCCTGGCTTTAAAATAATTTAGTTTTTAAAGAGTAGAATGGGGAATGAGGGATATTTCAGATAGATGGTACATCAGAGGCAAATGTTTCCTCCCTGTCCGATGAGTGAAAATCTAGTTTAGGTGGATAAGGTGGACAAGTAAGAAATAAGGATGAACAGGTAAGTGAGGCCTATAGTTTTGAAAGCCATAGTGATTCTGGACTTTATTTTGAAGACAATAGGAAACTGCTGAAGGTTTTTAAGCACAAGAGTGACTGAATCAGAGAACATTAAAATATCCTTTGTTCTTTTGTGCAAATAAACATTAAAAATACCATTGACACGCTTTCATAAAAAGGCCCATCTATACAGTGCTGGTGAAATCAAAATGTTAAAAAGAAGCTGTGAATCCTCTTAAATTTGACAAGATGACTGTGAGTAATAATCACCTACTGAGGTTGATTGAGTATCTGTCAGGGTTGCCAGATCCCAGAACACAATGCAAAAACTGATCATAGCGTTCTTGGATACAACAGAAAAACAAGGTTCAGACTTACAAAATAAGATGTGAGAAAGAGGAGGGTTTTCCAGTGTTAAAACTTAGCATCTTCAGAATCTAGGCAAATGAATATGTATGGTGGTCAGGAGCACTCAAAACAAATCTATCAAATGTCTAGGACTCTTTTGGATCACTAGTTTATAAAGACAGCAAATTAAAAGACTAAATGCTATTGTTAGAACAACTGTACTTTATCTCACTGTGTTACACATCTCAAATATAGGGAAAATGGGAAAAAAGCTAGATCAGAGACTGGAATAAAAATAATGCTATCTGGAGGCACCTGGGTGGCTCAGTGGGTTAAAGCCTCTGCCTTCGGCTGAGGTCATGATCTCAGGGTCCTGGGATTGAGCCCCACGTTGGGCTCTCTGCTCAATGGGGAGCCTGCTTCCCCCCCTCTCTCTGCCTGCCTCTCTGCTGCTTGTGATCTCTCTGTCAAATAAATAAATAAAAATCTTTAAAAAAAAATAATAATGCTATATGTTCAACAAATTCTATTTTATTCTAAAGATGCAAGAATATATTTCCCAAGCCTCCTTGTTTAGGAAGAGCTCTGGACTGAGTTACGGCCAGTATGTAGAAATGATATTCAACACTCCCAGGTCTGGTTCCTGAAACTTCCATGCTCTCTCTTTCCTTTTTGGCCAGATACAAAAATATCCAGTAGAATGCTGTGAGGCTCTTGAAGATTTAAAAAAAACAAAGCACAAAAAAGCCGTATGAATGAAGGAGATTAGATCTCAGAATGGCTGTGTGGAGAAGGGATCTTCCTCCTACTGCCTGATGACCTCATTGGATTATGACATGAGTCTGAAATAAAAGCTACTGAGATTTGGGATTGTTTGTTATATTAGTTAGCACATCCTTACTACTATAGACTCCCAAAACTTTACTTATATTTAAAAATCAGAAGAGCAGGGATGCCTGGGTGGCTCAGTCGGTTAAGCGTCTGCCTTTGGCTCAAGTCATGATCCCAGGGTCCTGGGATCAAGCTCCATGTCTCGTCAGGCTCTCTGTTCATTGAGGAGTCTATTTCTCCTTCTGCCTGCTGCTCCCCCTGCTTGTGCTCTCTCTCTCTCTCTGACAAATAAATAAATAAACTCTAAAAATTAGAAGAGTTATACAGTATATGCTCTAATCCTCAAATCACATCAGACTGCTTTCAGAGGTATAATACACAAAAATAGTATGCTACAAATATAATCAAATTTACAGTATACTGAAAAGTAAAATTGGAAAGAAACGATTTAAGGGAAAAGGATAGAATCACTAGTCATTACATTTTGAAATGAGACAGCCAGCTCCTCTATTGGGGATTTGGTTATTCCATGGTGATTCTCTAGGAGGCACCATCCAATGAAGGTAAGACACCATTCAGGAGGTGACCAAAGAACCATGCACACTAAATGACTGGGCCAAATGTTCTCTATTTTTATGAGGTTAAAAAAAAATCTTATTTGTAAGAATTCTGATGATGTAGATTTTTTGTCTGTATTTTCATGTTAAGTTTATTCTTATGTTTTTCCTAGGATATTCTTTCTTACTTCCCTAATGTAGTTGTATTTGTGAGCCTGCCATTTTCTCATTATCTCTTCTTAATGTACTTTTCCTTTTTTGGACAATTTTCTATTTTATATGGTATTTTTTATACTTCTAAAGTTTTCCTTTCTAATACTTCTTATTGTTCTAAGCATAAGTTCTCGTGACTGTATATTAAATATTATCTGCGATGACTCTAATTTCCAAATGTTTGTTCTGTGAGAAATGCTTTCTTTCAGTAGTATAGGAAAAAAAAAAAAAAAAGAGTGTTCAATAAGACCAGACTGACCAAGGAAAACACAGGGATCAGAAAATGGGTAAGAAATCAATTAACATAAATTACTCCTTTAATATCTGCTCATCTGAGCCCTGACAGAATCCTTAACGTCTTTTCCCAAAGCACTTTTTAAGATAAACTGAATTATTTTATATCCTTTTTGGGCTCATGTCATCATCAGATTATCCCGCACTCTGCAAATGGATCATATATTATCTGACTTGCTTTCACAGCCCCAGAGGAATACCTTGGGTCTGAATTCTCACAGATATCCCTTTGGTGAGACCATCATACATATATTCATCTAACAAAGTTTAATGAAGGTCTACTATGCACTAGATATTGGTGATATGTCAATGGACAAAAGATAAAATTGCTACTCTCTCAGAGGCTTATTTTGATGGGGAAAAGAGGGAGACAAATAACAAACCAAATTAACTGCAATTAATTAATTACCCGGTACATAGACAGTAATAAGTGTTATAGAAATAACAAAATAAAAATTTTAAATAGGGTGTTTAGTAAAGGCCTTACAAAATGGACATTGGAGTCAAGACTGAAGGAGGCAAGGAGGTGACTGTGATGGTATCTTAGGAAAGAGAGTCTCCAGCAGAAGAAACAGCAATTGCCTTCAGTTGGGAACGTTCTCGGAGTACTTGAGGAACAGAAAGAGGACAGTATACCTGGAGCAGCAGCACTATGACTGGGGCTGGGGGAAGAGCAAGAGAAGATGAGGTCAAAGACCTGACAGGGCACAAAATCATGTGAGCCTCATGAGTCACTGTAAGGACTTTTTCTTTTCTTTTTTTTTTTTTTTTAAAGATTTTATTTATTTATTTGAGAGAGAGCGCATGAACATGCAAGAACATGGCAGGGGCGGGGGGAGAGGGAGAGGCAGACTCCCCACTGAGCAGAGCTTCCAGGACCCTGGGATCATGACCTGAGCCAAAGGCAGACGCTTAAATGACTGAGCCACCCAGGTGCCCCAGAACTTTCTCTTTTTCTTTTAGTGAAATGGAAAGTCACTGAAGAATTTTGAACAGAGGAATGGTATTAAGCGACTTATATTTAAAACATTTAATTCTGGCTGCTGCATGTTGGCAATGACAGCAGAAAGCAATTAGAGGATTGCAATAATCCAGGTGAGACATGATGGTTCAAACCAGGGTAACAGTGGGTAGAGAAGGTGAGAAATGGCAAGATTCTGAATATATACAGTATTTGGAGCAGACAGGACCTACTAACAGATTGGATACAGAATACAAGAGAAAGAGAGGAATCAAGGAGGACGTCAAGATTTTTTACCTGAACAAGTAGAAGGATAAAATTGGCTCAGCTGGGTGGCCTGGGTGGCTAAGTCGGTTAAGCGTCTGCCTTCGGCTCAGGTCATGATCCCAGGGTCCTGCGAATAAGGCCCGCACCAGGCTCCCCTCAGCAGGGAGGCTGCTTCTCCCTCTGCCTCTTTGCCTGCCGCTCCCCCTGCTTGTGCTCTCTCTCTCTCTCTCTCTGACAAATAAATATTTTTTTAATGGCATTTATTGAAATGGAAAAACTAGAAGAACTGGTTTGAGAAAGAGAATCAGGAATCATAAGATAAGTCTGGGATACATTAAACTTAAGAAGACTATTAGACATCCAAATGGAGACCTCTAGCTGGCCGTAGGAGTTATATAATCGGGATTCAGAGGAAAGACACACGTGGGAAATATAAATCCGGAAGTCATCGGCATGTAGATGACATGTCCAGCCATAAGATTAAATGACATCACAAAAACTATGAGAAGAGACTGGAAGGGAATAGTAAGAATTCTGGGGCACTCCAACATTAAGAGTTGTAAAAGAGAAAGACATAGCAAAGGACTGAGAACAATAGGCCAGTGAATTCAGAGCAAAACCAACAGAGGGTCAGGTCATGGAGTGTCAAGTGCTGCTCATAGGTCAAGTAAAATGAGGATTGATATTTGATCTTTGGAGTTAGCAACATGGAGGTCATTAGTAACCTTGACCAGAGCTATTTCAGTTGGATGATGGAGGCAGAAGCTTGTTTGGAATGTTTCAAGAGAAAATGAGAACAGTGAAATTCAAGAGAGTGAAGATAGACAACTTTTTGGAACAATTTTGCTATAAAGAGAAGGAGACAAATGCAGTGGTAGTAGAAGAGGAGGGAGAGTAGGATCAAAGGAGGTTGTCTTTGTTTTCACTTTACAGATGGGAAATATAACAGTATGTTTGTAATGGTGGGGAAGAACCATTAGAGAGGAAAAAACTAGTGATTAGAAGAAAAGAGGGAAAATCACTGCAGGGATGTTCTTAAGTACATTTGAGAAATGGAATCTAATATACAAGTAGAGGGTTGGCATGTGCTGGGAATGTGGGTACTTCTTTATCCATACTAACAAGAGAGAAAACAGAGCTTAAGCACACAAAGGCAGAGGTGGTTAAATGTGGTAGTGCAAACTTTAGGATGTTTTCTTCTGGTTGCTTCTATTTTCTCAGTGGAATAGAAAACGAAGAAGTCATCTGCTTAGAGCTAGAATGGTGTAGAGAGGCTAGAGGTTTGGGGAAAGAGGGGAAGGTATGAAATAAGCATCTAGAAGCATGGAAGTGTGACTGGCATGGGGAAATATGATTGTCAGGAAGCATTATAAGTCTACTCAAATTTGGTGATCAGAAATTTGAAGTGAGACCAATAAGCCTAGGAAGCTATGCAGAATAGACTAGGAACAGAAGAAGAGTTGTATTTACCCAGTCTTTTGATGGCTAAGGAATAGAGTATTTACAAGGGAATAGTATAGTGATTAATCATGAAATTTGAGCTAGGCTTAAATGACAGGAAAATATGAAGGAAATGAGGAATAGTAGGGAAGTAGGGGTCAAAGAATTGTTGAATAGGGGTATTAGAAAGTAAAGTGGAGATAAGAGTGTATAGCAAAGAAGGATTCTTACAAGCAAGATTATGGCAGTTGTTAGTTATGATACAGTCTTGAATGAACATAGGGATAAGTCTGAGGAAGGATGGAGGACAAGATCACTGAAAGAAAGAGTGTCAAGGAACCAAATGGCTAGAGTAGTAGAAGAATCATTCTTATAAAAAATCATGGCTGGAGCAGTGTTTGAAGATGCGAAAGCAAGCCAGGAACTGAAATATTCAACAAATAAGGTTACATTCAATAAAGAGGCTAAAGTAAATAAGTTGATGAACTTTGTGATGCTGAAGACAGTTATTCATTATAAGAAATGGGAACCTGCTTTCGCCTTTTACAGAATATTAATGACCACACAAAAAAGAATGACAGATAATTGGAAGTTATTTCCACAATCAAGAATAAAAGGGAATTTATTAAGTAGTGGGTAAATCATCCTGACATATTTAAGGCTGGATCGTGCCTTTCCATTCTTTAGGAGGAGTCATTCAAAAAAGAATCCATACAACAAATGTATTTCTACTTGCTCTGAAAGAATCAGCTGACAGGCTTTACTTAGATTTACTTTTAAAGTATTTGACCATAAAAAATACCTCTACACAGGGCACATAAGAATAGAGAAATTATGAAATCAATATAATGTTCTATTAAGTAAGTTTAAAAAAGCAAATCGCAGCTACCTTTAAAAATAAAGCACTATTTTTCAAATGTGGGGGCAGCAGCAATAAGAAAGGAAATGATAGAACCATTTAAGACAAGATTATTTCTTCCCTGAGCATTCTAACTACTGCAAGTCAACAAGGAAATCTGTAGGTTTCAGAAAATTGTTTCAGTCATTCTGAACATTGGTTATATTCATTCAATCTTAAGGAGACTATTAAGAAATAACATATTTCTAGGAGCACTTGGGTGGCTCAGTTGGTTCAGTGTCCAACTCTTGCTTTTGGCTCAGGTTATGATCTCAGGGTCATGAGATTGAGCCCCCTCCCCCACCCCGTGGGTGCAAGGAATCCTCTGGAGATTCTCTCTCCCTCTACCTCTCCCTCCCCTTCTGCCCTACCCCTGCATGGGGGTGTGCAGGAGCACTTTCTCTGTCTCTCTTTCTCTCTCAAATAAATAAATAAATAAATAAAATCTTAAAAAAAGAAATAACATATTTCTAGGAGTGATCATGTAGCTATATGATGGCATTGTGATTCAGTAGCAGTTAAACACTAAATATTTCAGTTAGATTTTAAATTATATTCACAAATTACAATCTTTCACAAAGAGAAATAGATGAAACACCATAAAAAGGTAGATGTATCTGTTTAATCACTGTCTCCTCCCACCAAAAAAAAAAAAAAAAAGGAAACTACGGAGCTCGATGGGTGACCTGGCTTCAGTGAATGTATAAAATTAAAAGTAAATGAAAGCTAGACAAGATGCCTGTCTGTCATGACTGGATATTTAACTATGTGATTAGTTGCTGGGGAAACAAATATGACTAAAAGACATATCCCTGCCTTCAGGTCACCCATAAGCTAGAGGAAAAGACATGCATATAAGCAAAATATGCATGGGCAATATATATTTGTACATAAAAATGCTAGGGGACCAACAGGAAGGGGTGAATAAATCTTCCTGAGAGAGTAAGAGGAGGCTCATGGGTGATATTTGGAATGAGCCTTGAGGACTGAGTTGGGAGTTCATATTGAAAGAGGTCTACATGTGCGTGTGCTGGGAGAGGGTGGAACTGGGAAGGAAGAAACTCATGCAGAGGGGAAAGCATCAGCCAAATCTAGAGGAACGAAAATGCACAGGACATTTTAGTTAACTGTGAAGAGAAAAGTGTGATTTATGAAGAGAAACAAGGATGAAAAATTTGTAAAATGAAATTAGAAATGTAGCCTTGTAAGTAATTTTTTTTAAGACTTTAGATTTCATCCTGTTAGTATGTTCCATAGAATATTAGTTCTATGGGATGTTGATGGACATTACATGAAAATCCTGGCACCTCTGATAAGGTTAAATAAACTTTAAAGGATTTCTTTACTCTAGGACTTCTCTGCACTTCTTAATATACTACTATATACTGTGAATCTCAAAAGGAAAATAGCTTATATAGTTTTACAAACTAATTTGATCACAGAACCCTCTTTTTAAGAAGCATATTAGAGAACTAATGTTCTGTGGGAATGTACTCTTAAAATTGCTGCTGGGGCAATGGGGAAATCACTGCTATATAAATTGCTTTCCCACCACATGACACCATATATCTATTCCTTTACCCAATAAACATTTATTTAGTACCTTCTACATACTAAGCCTAATAGTGCATAAAAGTACATGAGCCTTATAAATTCAGATTATGGTCATATGAATAAAAATAATATTAGATGCATCCTGGGTTAATCTGAACAAAACAAAAATGAACTTGGATTATTATTGTAAAGGATTCACATTTATCATGGTGCAGCAGTAGTTACGGAAGGAGACTCGAGAGCCAAACTGCCTGAGTTTAAACCCTAGCTATTCCACCTACTAGCTGTGTAATCTTGGGAAAATTACTTAACCAATCTGTGCTGCATTTTTCCCCTCTGTAAAATGGGAATGGTAACAGTACCTGACTCAGAGGTTGTTCTGATAATTAGGTAAATTGAATAAATTGTATTTCTAAAGAGCTTAGAACAGTGGTTGGCATAAGGTAAGCATAATGTGGTTTGTTAAATAAATAAAACCAATATGCTAGGGTCAGAGGGAGTATTTTTCTTTCCTTTCCCAAAGTATTTTATTGCACATTTACTTTGGGAAATTTCTGTAATAAATCAGTAGCCTGTTTAGAGATTGGTGAAAATGAGGTAAACACAAGACCATTTGGGCTCTTCCTTTAAATGGGAAACTTGACTGAAATATCCATCTTTACCCTAGGTAGTGCACCATGGTCTCCTAGCTCTCAGTATTTTCTCCACACACTAGTTGGAAAAGTCTGGATACAAAAATGAAACAGAAGGATGAAGGAATAAAGTCGATTGCTAGTTTCTTCTTTATACTTTTTCCTATTTTGCAAATTATCCAAAATCAGTATGTATTATTTTTTTCGTATTCAGAAAAAAAAATGTTATTTTAAAAGGTCAGCTTTTAAATTAGTGTTAGAAACAAAGATGAATACAAAATGGTAACTTTTCTCCTTCCCAATCTAGTAGCCAGGGATAATTGGGAGGTCAAGGTAAGATGAAGCATTATGTTTCAAATTAGAAACAGCTGTGAATTTATCAAAGAAATTCCAAAAATCTTAATATGCTTAAAAAAATCATTAAAATTAACATATTATTATAAAGAAAATGATGTGATTCACACTGAAATCATAACTGCTTGAGAATTTAGGTCACTGTTCCTTCTTTACAGAATAAAAAAAAAAATGATGTTCAAAGTTACCTCAAAATTAAAATTTTAGGAAAGAGCTGAAGAACTCAAATTTCAAGGATTAAACCTGGGAAATCTTCTCACAGACATTTCATAATAATAAAGCCTAAAGATTTTTTTTCCTCCAGACTGAATAATAACATATTCCTCATTTTAGTAAATGTTGGTTGGATCATTCAGACTGCTCAGGTCAAAAATCTTGCAATCATTTCTCTCATGTCCCGCATCCAATGGTCCAGTATATCCTCTCTGATCCTCTTCAAAACATGTCCAGAATCTGACCACTTACCACCCACAGTCTCTCTGGTCCAAGCCACCATCCAAAATGGTCTCCCTGCTACTATTCTTCCCTTCAGTTTATGCTCAAAGCAGCATCCAAAGGAGTGATCCCATTACAGCATAAGTCAGATGGATCGTCTCACTCCCAGTCATCCCCAAACCTCAGCCATTTCCCATCATGCTTATGACATAAAAGCTAAAGTCCTGGCTAATCCTTCCATAACCCAGTCCACATTAGCCCTCTGCTCTTATTCTTCCTCCTCTGTTCTGTTTCAGTCTCCCTGGCCTTCTTCCTGTTTCTAGAACAAACCAATCAGGCCTTTGCATGTGCTGTTCTTCCCCCCCTGGACTGCTCTTCCTACAGACATCCAGGCACCTTACTCCCACACTTCCTTCACTACTATGCTCAAAGGTCACCTTACCAATGAAGTTTTCCCTGATCACCCCTTTTAAAATTGCAGGACACCCTATGCACATATTCCTATTGGACTTCCCAGAATTTTCTCTAAATAGCAGATAATACCATCTAATATTCCGAATATTTTCCTTATTTATCTCATTGTCTCTCCTCAATAGAATGAAAGTTTCCTGAGGACAGGATTTTCCTTTGTTTTGTTCCCTAACATATTCTTAGAGGCCTGAATAGTGCTTAGTGCACAGTAGCTGCTCAATAAATACTTGGTGGCTGTTAAATAAAGTGGAGATATCGGGTAGGCTTTTGGAAATACACTCCTGAAATCTGGAGAAAGGCCTGAGCTGACGCTATAACTTTAGGAGTAATCGGTGATGATGTCATTAAAAATAAAGACAGGAGAGATTTGGTAAAAAAGAAAGAAAAAAAAGAAAAAGAAACTTTCAAGAAAAGCTATTTTCACAATCTTTGCTAGAAAGCATCATGATAAAAACAATGCACTTTTTGCAAATTTCAAATTGGCAAAATTTACAAAACTGAAGGCAATTCAAAAGATATAAAACATGCAACTAATTGTAAGAATCTGAGTCAATATTTTTTTTTCTTTAATTTAAATTCAAGTTAGTTAACATATAGTGTAATATTGCTTTCAGGAGTAGAATTTAGTGATTCATCACTTACATATAATACCCAGTGCTCTTCCCAACAAGTGCCCTCCTTAATCCCCATCCCCCATTTAGCCTATCCCCCACCCACATCCCCTCCAGCAACCCTGTTTGTTCTCTTAACTATAGAGTCTCTTATGGTTTGCCTTTTAATTACTCTCTAACTGCATTTGCTTTATTTCATATTCAAGGTTATCTTATCTTTTCAGTAAATGAAGGACATGGATGCCTTCTCATCTTTCCATTTACCATCTGATCTTAAACAACAACCATGGAACACTAATAAGGAAATGGAACACATGTAATGTGTTCCTCAAGAATCACTCTAGCCTTCCTCCTCGGTGACTATTTAACTGTACTGGTGACTGGCAGGACTTGGGGGAATTGAATGTAATCTATTTGGAAGTAATGGCGATTACAATCCTCTCTCCAATAATTTGAAACTTAGTCTGAAGCTTCTTCAAAATATAAATGTAGCGCCCAAGGTCAGACAACACTTTACTGAGAATCAGCTATTAGAATGCAGAGCGGTCGCCTGAAAGACTCTGCTGTCTGCATTTTGTTGAAACAGATGTGAAAAGTGGGAAAAGTATTATAAAATCACCACCACCCCTGCTTGGTAATTTGTGTTAATTGTATGTATGAAGCTGTTGGCCCATTGTACTTCTTAAATGACATCCCTCAACAGTCCCTGCAATTTGTCTCAACAAGATGCAGACACAGTTGGGCTGGAAGATGTCTCACTGCAGAGCAATCTAAAAGCTTTTTCAAACACCTTTAATGCATATTCACAACCACCACTTTCTAGAATGCAATATTTCATCACCTACTATATTTAAATTTCTAAAATCTGCATTATATATTTCAAGTATGTTTAAATCAAAGTTTAAGTATTGGAAAAGCCTACATAATTTAACAAGTAATATGTATTAGAGGATGCTGACTCAGCAGATGGTGGGCAATCAACAAGCCAACCTTAACTGTATGAAAACTGCAAATAACTGCAGGTTTAAAGTTATGAAGATGAAGCTGAGAAAGAAATTAAAATTTCATAAAGGAAAGAGACAAGAGAAATCAAATGAGGAAAAGGAAAAGTATAAAGGCAAAAAAGTTGAAAATATGAAACAACCTGAATAGTAGGTAAAATAGAAAATCAAGTAAATAAAATGAGTTTAGGCTCTAACTAAGCTAAAAAGAAATTGGTATTAATCAACCACCATACTAGACCCACATTTTAAAAAATGGAAATTATTTTAACGGGGGGGGTGGTAAATGAAAAAAGAGAATTCTAGAATATTGTGGAGAATATCATCAAATAGGTCATCGTGAATTTTTCTCAGATTCCTTCCCAATAAACTCTCCAGAACCTTCTTCTCTATTACATCTCTCTACTGCTCCTTGTTGTATCTAGCATCATAACCACAAATCTACCTTCCTCACCACAACAGACTGATTTTCCTGTAAGAGATTTGTATGGAGTATGGAAGTCAAGAAAATGACAAAATTTGAGACCTTTCAGGATGACCCATTATAAATCATATTTAACACTTATTGAATACCAGCATCATAGAATCATAGACTCTCAAGGTCAGAAGAGATTTTAAAGGTCTTCTAGTCCAGCCAAGCACCCATTCTCAAAGTCCCTCTGTGATATTCCTGCCAAACAGCTAAACTATGCTTACTGAAACATGTTGATTGATGGAGAATCCACCATCTTCCAAAATGTCTCATTTTACCTTCAAACGTCAATTCAGCCTGTTATTTATTTCATTTCTATGTCCCTCAAACTAAATAGTTCACTGGGACATTTATTGATAAGAAAACATAAAAACATCTAAGTAACTGGAGCCTACCTTACAGAGACTCTCATTTTATTCAGATGATTGGGGGACCCCTGACAATCAATATATTTTCAAAGTTCCCCAAGTGAGGGGTCCTGGGTGGTCAGTTAAATGACCAACTCTTGGTTTTGGCTCAGGCCTTGATCCCAGGGTCATGAGATTGAGCCCTGCATCAGGTTCTGCGCTCAGCGTTGAGTCTCCTTAAGATTCTTTCTCCCTCTCCGTCTTCCTCGGACCCTCCCCCCACCTAAAATAAATAAGTACATCAATCAATCAATCATCAAATTTCCCCCAAGCGATTCTAATATGCAAGCCAGGATTAGAAACATTGCATGAAACTAAGTTCACTCCACACCATGGTAGAGTTCCTATTATAAAATGTCAGCTGACCCATCTTCCTAAAACTTCTATTTATTTGTCTCAATTTGATTCCCTGATGATTATACAGTAGAATACAGTAACATTATAACATGAAAAGAGTACAAGACTCAAATTCAGACAGAGCTAACCCTAAGTGACCTTCCTAAGTGAATGCCCTCAGCCAAATTGTCTAACTATTCTGAGTCTCAGTTTCTCCATCTGTAAAAAGAAAGTATAATCGTTAATGGGGAGCTGAGGAAGATAATATATTCCACATGGGCATACAATGCTATCACATCCATCTGAGCCCTCTCTAGGTAAATGTAGTAGAAAGACCCTAGGGTGGCCCCATGATTCCCACTTCCTCTCCCCTTGAGTGTTCACACCAGGTTTGCTCTCCCCTTGAGTGTATGTGGGACCTGTGACTTGCTTCTAACCAACAGAACATGGCAAGATGAAAGGATTTTATAGTATAATTAAGGTCCCAAATCAGTTGATTTGGAGTAAATCCAAGGGAGGATTATACTGAGTAGACTTGACTTCATCCAATGAAAGCCCTTAAAACAGTGACTGAACCCTCTCTGAAGTTAGAGGCTCCAAGCAGCAGAGACTTCCTGTGGGCTGATAAAGTAAGGTCATGTTATAGTAGCTCATATGGCAAGGAACTGCAGGTGGCCTTTGGAGGCTCCAGTCAACAGGCAGTGAAAAATCAGAGCTCTCCGCCATTGTGCTTCAAGGAAATGAACTCTGCCAACAGTCTTAGTAAACCCAGAAGCAGATCTTCTCTCAGTCAAGTTTCTAGATGAAAATGCATCTGTGCGAACCTGGGCAGAGGACCCATGAAGCTAGGTCCAGACTTCTGAGCCATGGGAACTTTGAGATAATTAATAGTGTGTTGTTTTGAGCCACCATGTTTGTGGTGGCTTGGTTTGCAGCACTAGAAACTATTAACCATTTCCATGTGAATGTTTCAAGTCTGCTCACGGTCTTGGTCACTCTCCCTAAAACATCTCCACTTCAGCAAACTTTCCTTTAAAGTGCAGCTTGTAAAAGTGGCTGACACCATCACAGCAAAAATCTATTCAGGCAGAAGGCATCAAAGGATGCAAAATCTGGGGTGATGGTAGTCAGAAATTTAATGAGAAACACTATATTTATAATTAAATTTGATTATGCCGTTCTATATCTTAAGGAACAGATCCTCTCTGTTGTGTCAGTCTTACGTTGAGAGTAAAGAGCCATCGGTGTTCTTATTATCAAATTGTTCGCTAACGAGCTTCTCTTTTTCCATCTGGAAAGTAACCTGTGAAATCTGACTTTTGTACTAACTCCAAAGTTTGCAAAGTAGGTTTTTCGGAATTTCAGAGTCATAAAGGTTTTTATTGTACTTTACATGAACCTATTAATTTGTATAGTCACTTGCACTGCATAAGGCCCTCACTTGCCTCGTAGTAATTTGACCCACTCACATGCGCATATGTGTACACACATGTGGGTGTGTAGGTTCTCCACAACAGAAGAACCTCAGAACTCTAGTTTTCCTCTTTTCAGATTTACACAGGCAAAATACATTTAAAAGTATCTCTAACCGAGCGCCTGGATGGCTCAGTGGGTTAAAGCCTCTGCCTTCAGCTTGGGTCATGATCTCAGGGTCCTGGGATCGAGGCCCGCATCGGGCTCTCTGCTCGACAGGGAGCCTGCTTCCCCCCCACCCCTCTCTGCCTGCCTCTCTGCCTGCTTGTGATCTCTCTCTCTCTCTCTCAAATAAATAAATAAAATCTTAAAAAAAAAAGTATCTCTAACCAATTCATATCCAAACACATCATGAAACCTCATTCTTTCAGCTTTGATCATTAATGACTTTAATGATAGATATGATTATCTATCAGAAGATATGATTATCTATCTTTAGTTTCCAAAAGGAGCCTTTCTATTAATCGTCTTTGAAAAGGGACATGCAGAGGAGATTAACAGCACCCCTCCTATGACACACACCACCAGTCGTTCATTGATTCCCAATGTCAAAGGTGTTAAAGACCATATACATAGTTTTTCACTTTCCTTATTGAGGACATGAGCATCTGATCCTAGAGGGACCTAACAAAGATAGATGCTCAGAATGACAAAATGAAAAGATAGAAAGGGCTTGTATTCTTGATGACATTGCTCAGCCAATGAATTAACCAGACCTCCACTACTCAACTGATCTCTTTGAACATGAGAAAATAAATGCTTTGTGTAGGCCACTTTCTGGGTATTCAGTTACTTGCAGTCAGCAACACACTAAATGATAGATTTGCGTATTTCCCATACAAGGACTTACCAGGCCCTACCCTGCTTAGCTTCCGAGATCAGATGAGATCAGGCGCATTCAGGGTTTGGCTGTAGACTACATTTGCCTATCCCTAACAATTTTTTAGCCATTCTAAGCCTCAGTTTTTTTCAGCAATACAAAAAGGAAATACGGCTATATAGTCTTTGCAGCTGATCAAGTTAAGATAAAGTAGCTAAGTTCTGGTACCAATTTCAGTGCGTGTGGTGGTGGGGTCCCCCACACCAGCAAGAAATTCTCTGGACGCCAGCTGGATGTCCTATAATTCAACTCCATTTTGACACCACCTACCCAGGAAGAATCAGATTTCACAGGTTAAGGGCTCAGTCCTATAAGACTGTCCTGTGTCCCCCCCAGACTCCACTCACTTCAGACACTAGTCACAAGTCCAGATTGTCACCTGTGCTTCTGACAGACTGGTTATAAACGAGGGTTCCTAGAACCCCCTCCTTGGGTTTGATTAATTGGCTAGAGGGGCTCACAGAACTCAGAGTAACATTTTACTTACTAGACCACTGGTTTACTATAAAAGAATACAACTCAGGCACAGTCAGATAAAAGCAATGCATAGGGCATGGTATGGAGGGAGGGTGTGGAGCTTCCAGGCCCTCTCCAGGCACCTCCACATGTTCACCAACCTATAAGTTCTCCGAAGCCCTTACCTTCTTGGTTTTAATAGAGGCTTCATTCCATAGGCATGATTGATGAACTCACTGGCCATCGGCAATTGATTCAACCTCCAGCCCCCTCACCTCTCCAGAAGTTGAAAAAGTTCCAATCCTTTAACCACATGGTTGGTTCCACTGGGAACCGGCCCCCATCCTTAGGTGCCTTCCAAAAGTCACCTCATTAACATAACAAAAGAATTACTGTTCTCATCACTTATGAAATTGAAACGTTTTAGAAGCTCTGTGCCAGAAACAGGAACAAAAACCAAATATGTATTTCTTATCGTAAGTCATAGTATCACATGAGGTCATTTGCCCTAATCCAATACAACTGTATCCTTATTAAAAGAGGAAATCTGAATATACACACACATACAGGAAAACACACCACGTGAACATAAAGGTAGAAATGAGGGTGATACGTCTACAACCCAGGAAACACCAAAGATGGCCGACAAACCATCAGAAGCCATGAGAGGGGCTAGAAGCAGCCCTCAGAGGAAACCAACTCTGCCAACACCTTGATTTTGGACTTCTGGACTTCAGATTCATAAGACAATGAAATTCTGTTGTTTAAGACATTCAGCATGTGGTACTTTGTTATAGCAGCCCTAGCAAAGGAATACAGGATTCAATGTTAAAAGTAAATCCAAATTCCAAAGAAAACCAAACAACGACAACTTTTTCACAGAAAAGAGTGTTCATGTTTTATAGTTACACATTCATGAGCTGACATTTATTTTCATAGATAATTGATGGTAGCACACACAAAAAAAGATTCTCAACATAAAGTGTTTACATATGGATTAACCTTAGGTCAGAAACTGAAGAGCTTCTCAAAAGAAGAATATTCCACAGCGGGGGGGAAAAAAAGAAAGAAGTTGGAGGGCATGTATTTTTAATAGAATCTAAGGGAGAATTTTTGAATATACAAATAGAACAGAACAATAAGGAGGGCTAAGAGACAAGTGCACTTTCTTAATAAAATGATGAAATCACAAATGTTAGCATAGATTAAGAAGGTAATCATGAGGTGTAAGAAGAAAATCCATTTGGACATATCTTTTAAATTTTAATTCTTTACAAAGAACTGTGAATTGTTATATTTGCATAGTTAATTATTATTTTTTAAGTCTTTCAGTTCCTTGAAATTTCTTACTAAAGAATTGTCAGTAAAAAGATGTGGAAGAAGATGTTTTGTATTGAATTTGAATATATTATTCACTTAATTACAACCTTCATGTAACAAAGGTTTCCTAATGTAGTCTCATCTAAAATTAATAGATATATACTTAGTGAGTCCAAATGTTTAATGAGTTACAAGGTTTATTAACATTCCCATTTTATTTATTCTTAGCTTTACTAAAGCTCATCTATTGCCCACAGGCTTGTGATGCACATATCACGTAATAAAAAGGCAAAATTAAATTTAAATTCTTATGTAGCAGAATTTCCTACAAGCAAATGAATACCAACATGGCTACATTATTTCAGAACTGCCAGATTTAAAATTGAAAATTAAAGCTTTTATTTGCTTTTAATTAATCTTATATTTGTACATAGAGACAGCACAAATAAGTGCCAAAGTTACCAACAGACCTAGAAAATGATATTTTGAATAAAAATGGGTACAGTTTCTGCAGCTTGGGGGTAGCTCTACTGCTCAAATAAACACCTATCTCATCTTTTGACTGATGGCAGAAATTATTAAAATGATTTCATTTTATTATTTGAGATAAATAATGAGAGATAGAGAGCATGAGCAAGGGGAGAGGCAGACGGAGAAGGAGAAGCAGACTCCCCACGGAGCAGGGAGCCCAACATGGGCCTCGATCCCAGGACCCTGGGGTCATGACTTGAGCCAAAATAGATGCTTAACCGACTGAGGCACCCAGGAGCCCCAAAATATAAATACGCTTAAAGAGAGTAACACTTTAAGCTATTCTCAGTGAAAACATTTGGGATCCCACCTAAGTATACACATTTTTATAGCCAGTGGATGGGGTTTGGAGAGGGAGTAGAGGAAAGAAGCACCTAGATGGAGGCTGAAAGCACCACAACCAGCATTTGTCAGTTTTCTTATTTTACTTCTATCTATTCAGGATTCTATTTTTCCAAATGAACTCCTTCTCATGGAAACCATGATATGGAACTCAGAGATCTAGACACCAAATAGATGTGGTCTAATTTAAATTTATGTGCAAACATTTATTGAATATTATGCACAAGATACTGAGCTAGATTTTATGGGAGATACAAATATTAAAAGACAGAGTGGCCAAGTTCTCAGAAACTTATAATCTGGAAGGGCTATAAAATAAGTTTAAAATTCACTAACCACGGCCAAGAACACAGATCCAAGGATTACACTGGTTTGAATACTGGCTCCAACTGACAAGTCATGTAACCTCTCTGGGCTTCAGTTCCCCAACTCTGTAATGAGCATGGCTTGTTAGGAAGCCAAATTGGGTTAATATATATAAAGCCCTCTGAAGTGTAAGCAATAAGTATGAGATAAGCGTCATTTGAGAAAACTATTTAAAAAAGTGAAAATGGGAGTTCCAGGAAGGGCAAGAGGCCATTTGATGGAAAAATCAGGAATGGCTTTTCTATGATAGGTAGCATAAGGCAGACCATATTAGCGACCCTCTCTCCCGCATCAGACACAGAAGAATTTCATCTTTTCAGAAAGTGTTGCTGCCATTCTGCTGTTTGACGGCTTCACTTCACATGTGGGTAGTACTGCAACTCGCTCTTTTCCTTTTGTTTGCTCTTTCTCCTTGGTCACAATGAGAACAACTTGCACTAAAACTGTCATTTTATAACAAAAATATGTCAACATTTCACATATAGTCTTCACAAAAATGTCAGCATGAATTTTTATGATGCAAGTGTCATGACTATCCTTCCACATTCATTTATTTTTAATATATGAAGAAGTAAGTTCTTGTCTGCTAGGAGAATAGAGAACATGAGATGAATTTGGTTCATATCATGGTATTTTTTTTTTTTTTTAGAATGCCATGGATATTGGTATGGTTAGGACTCAACCAGATAGTCTAGAATAAATAAAAAATAATTTGTCATGTGTACACAAAGTACAATATAATGCCTTTTCAAATGTTTGTACATCATTTACAACTGATTTAAAAATAAGTCTTAAAAACTGCAGTACAGTGAATTAAACCATCATGCTGTACACCTTAAACTTACACAATGATCTAAGTCAATTATTTCCTAATAAAACCAGAAAAAAAAAAACCTACACTACATAAACTCTTAAAATATAACCTTTCTGATTTTCTTTTAACTTAAAGAAGTAAGCATTGTGGGGACGCCTGGATGGCTCAGTCGGTTAAGCATCTGCCTTCGTCCCAGGTCATGATGCTGGGATCATGTCCCAGGTCGGGCTCCTTGCTCAGCAGGGAGCCTGCTTCTCCCTCTGCCTGCCACTCCCCATGCTTATGCTCTCTCTCTCTGACAAATACATATATAAAATCCTTAAAAAAAAAAAAAAGTAGGTATTGTGGATTGAATTGTGTCCCAAAAAGATATGCTGCAGTTCTAACCCCCACCCCCATACCTATAAATGTGACCTTATTTGGAAATAGGATCCTTGCAGATGTAATCAAGTCATGAGGTCATACTGGATTAGAGTGGACCCTGATCAAATGACTGGCATTGTTACAAAAAGAGGAAAATTTGGACAAAGAGAACAGACACAGAACAGAAGGCGACGTAATGATGGAAGCAGAGACTGGAGAGATGTAGCTAACTGCAAGCCAAGGAATGCCAAGGATTGAAGGCAAATGCCAGAAACTAGGAAGAGACAGGAGAAGGATTATTCCCCAGAGACTTCAGAGGGAGCATGGCCCTGCTAACACCTTCATTTCAGACTCATAGCCTCTAGAACTGATAAAAAGAATAAATTTCTTTGCTTTAAGCCACTTGGTTTGTGGTACTTGGTAATGGCAGCCCTACAAAACTAATATAGTAAGTCATTTCATTCATTCAGGAATACCTATCAAATCTATGTGCTGAACACTGCACCCAGTGCTGGGGACACAGTGTGAGCAAGTGCAACAGAGTCCCAGTTCTTGGGCACATAGGTTCTTGCAAAGAAGATGAACATTAAACAGACAAAATATACTATCACGCATGAAATTCAATTGCAAACATCCTACCCAAATACCTCTCTCAAGTCATCCCTTAACTCAATAGTTTAATTTTCTTTATAATCTTCATCACTGTATGAAATTATTGTGTTTGTCCTATGATTGTTAATACTCTCCCTTCATTCCATCCTCAGCTTTTAGAAGAATACGTGACGTTGTGGACACCCAATAATTGAATGAATGAATGAATGAATGAATTTTAAAAGCTACAGCATAAGAGAGTGTTTATTAAGGAGATGTAACCTTTTCTAAAAGGTCAAAACAAGTTTTCCTGTGGAAATGATATTTGGGCAGAATAATAAATAGGAATTAACTTCTCACTGAGGACTAATGAGAGTTAATTTGAAGAACAGACAGAAAAGGGTGTTTCAAGCAAAGGAAATAGCACTTTTGAAGACCTTGAGGCAGGAAAGAATATAGCACATTTAGAAACTCATAGCACAGGGTGGCTGGGGCCCCATATTTGAAAGGAAGGCTATGTCAAGTTGAGTTTGATGAAGTAGGCAGTGGTCAGATCACTGAGGCCAGGATATTGAGGCCAGGTCAAGCATTTTGGCCTTAGCCTAGTAGACAATGGGGAACTTTTAAAGGGTTTTCGAAGGAGCGTGAATGAGTATATTTGTCTTTTAAAAATTTCTCTTTGGCTCCTGGCTACATATTAGAAGCAGACAGGAGTGGACATGGAGGATGAGTTAGGGGTTATTACGGCATTCCAGATGAAAGATAGGGTAGTCCAGAGAAGGAAACTAGCTATGAAGATATAGACAGATTCAAAAGTTGTACAGTGGTTTAAAAAAAAAAAAAAGATTGTGATGGATTAGATGCAAAGTAGTGAAGGATAAGGACAAGGTTTCTGGCTCATGCTGTTGGGTGAATGGGGTATCATTTTTTCTGCTAAGGAACTGGAAGAGAATTAGGTAGCAGGGGGGTGAGTAAAAGAGTTTCGTTGTGATCATGCTGAGTTGAGTTTCTAGTGACACACCCAGATACACAGGCTGAGTAGACAGGGTCACAGACGAATCTGGATCTTGGCAGAAAGGCCTGGGCCAGTGACATCAGTGTAAGGCAATCATAGGCCTAGAGACGGCCCATGGGGAAAGTATTTAGAGAGAAGAGAAAAAGGTCTTAGATTATGTCTTGAAAAACTAAAGCACTGGATACATCTTTAATTTCTTTGCAATCTAGAGAGTTTTTTTGATTTGCTTCAACATGACCTTTCTATTGTCTAATTTGTTTTAAAATAATTAAAAACATACTGAAAAACATCGAGTCTTTTGAATTTTATTCTAAACCCTGAGATCCTAAATGTTACTTAAGGGGGATTATAAAACTGAGTTTTCTTCAGATGTATTTACCAATGATAAACATATAGGAATTAAACCACTTGGCATTTATTATATACATTTGCCAACTCTGAGTAAGTTTTGGATAAATATTCCTCACAAAATATCAACTTGGCTTACAATAGTCAAACTTCCTACATGAATACCTACATACAAACCCAAGAAAAGTTAATGTCACCAGATTGAATTTTCATTGACTTCTCAACTTTGAACTAATCTTTCATTTTCTCATATGCCTTTGGAGTATTGAGAACTTCAGGACTAGAAGAAAAGCAAGAAACAGCAGTGACCTAATACTATGACTAGTTAACAAAACTAATTTGGGTCACAGGAGTATCAAAAGACATGCAGGAGGCTATAACATGTTGAGTTTTCTTTCTAGAAACTGCTTTGATAAAGGCAATATTAGGGAATGTTTATGGAACCAAATTTATAGTTAACTCACAGAAAAATTGCAAATTTTAAGATGTCTTATTTATAAAAGTTATATCAAACTAATGCAGCTTTGAAGTCTTGCATCTTAAAATTTATTTATTCTGTTCTCTTCTATCATTCTTGATTCAACAACTGATCACAGTTATAACATAAACACTCTTTCCTTTACTCTACTTCCTATTTACATAATTAACAGTGTTGATCACACAGAATCATAAGAATTTTGGAACTATAACCCTCTTTAGAAGTTATCTGGTACAATTTTATTTTCATAGGTGAGGAAAGAGAGGCTCGAAAGCATTAACTGACTTCCCTAAAAACACATGAATATAGCAAAATACATAATTAGCTTTATTTTTCTTTGGTTCAAGCCAGTATACTACCATTTATATGTAACACTTCATCTTTTCATATTTGTATCTGTACCAAGGTAGACACCATCTATCACTATACACAAGTTTTAACCCACTATAAGTAAGCTTTAATAGTAGACATAAATCAACTTCCCAATTATTTTTCAAAGGTTACGGACATCCTATATTGTATAATAAGACTCTTATGAAAGAATATCAATGAGCTTTAAGCTTTCCTCTCTCTGTTGCAGTTTGAGGTCATATTTAGAATGTCCCTTCACCCCATTAGAAAATAAAATCTGCATTTCTACGATGAGTCCTCAATTCATAATATGCAGGGGAATCTTAAGGGGAAAACACATTATCTATAACTCCCTATCACAAAAACAGGGATTTGACTCTCACTGTTCCAGAAATCCCATTGAATAAAAAGGGTTTGTAAGTGCTGAGTTTTCTAAAAATAGATGACAAATATATTTTTCATCTCCTCTTAGAGTTTACCCTATTTGCTTGTTGTTCCTCTAAACAACCTCTGAAAATATTGCAATCTTCAATTCATGAGCAGGGAAAGACATTCATTCCTGCTTTAATGAAGTAATTTTAGAAATGAGTTTCAGAGACAGTAATAGGGTATCACTATGGACACAAGGGAGGGAGAGACATTCTTTGACTAAGTATGACTCAACATCCACATTCTTAGGATATTTATTTATGTAACAGGAGAATCTGGCATATATTTAAGACTTCCTCACGTTCTCAATGCAAATTAAATAAAATCCAAATGCGTAGTTCCCAGAAGACCCACTAACATCTTGAAACTGCCTAACTCCAGCCTCATATCAGACCACTTCCTGGCTTATTACCTGCCCACCATGTGTCCCTTAAAAGCGACAACTTACATTTGACTTAAAGAACTTTTCTATTTATTTATTTATTTATTTGACAGAGAAAGAGACACACACAGTGAAAGAGGGAACACAAGCAGGCAGAGTGGAAGACAGAGAAGCAGGTTTTCCACGAGTAGGGAGCCCGATGCGGGGCTCGATCCCAGGACCCTGGGATCATGACCTTAGCCGAAGACAGATGCTTAACTACTGAGCCACCCAGGCACCCCTGACTTAACGACCTTTGCCTTTAGCTTTTTCTAATGCCTGGAATATTCTTTCCTTTGATTATCACATAGCAGAGTGGCCTGCCCTTACCATCCTGACTATATGCCCACTATATATTACCTCAGGTCTCTCCCATTAGCCTGCAGAGCGTTTGTTACTATATCAAATCATCGCTATTTAAGAGGTGCATTATCCATCTTTCCCCCCTAGATTGTAAACTGCATGAGGAAAGGAACTTCAATCCTAATGTATTGCTTAGTCCCCTGGCACATAGATCAGTATCGAGCACATACCTGATACCCAGTTAATAGGTATTAAATGCATGTAAAATTAATGTTGCTCTAATACTTTATATACCTTTTGTTCACTCGGCTAACCTTTATTGTCTACTCTGTGTGAGATAACCTATTAGGCATTACCTAACAGGAAAATTTAAAAATAGAATTTGCCATATTCCTCAGAACTGGAGGAAACACAAAACCTAAAGTTATAAAACTTTAGTATTGAACTTGAACATAGAGATCATCTAGTGCAGCTTCTTTGTCCTGCATAGGAAGGAAGGGACAGAGATAATAGCGTCTTGCCCAAAATAACACATGTTTTTACTGCGTTTCTAGAAAAGAAGTTGCGAAGTCAGATCCTCAATGGAATATTTATAGCACTGAAGTTTGCTTCCCAGCAATGAAGTCAAATTTACTACTATAATTATAAACATTATTACTATGATTACTACTACCACTTCTACTGGACCCCTCTGTGGATGTCACATAGCACTTTGTTTCCTAAATATGGGAATGACGGTCTCTAAAACACATACCAAATCCTTTAAATACCAAACAATTAGATCAATTCAGTCCCACTCCAATACATAAATTTTATCGACTCTTCATCATCTGACAAGACTATTGCCTGCTCGAACAAGCTGACAATACCAAGGACTGCAGCCCAAAAGGGTTGAATCATCAGCACCAGAAAGATATTATCACACACCGAGGCCAACGCACTGAATTGAGTCTTCCGTGTGGTGTGTAAGTTAAGGTTTGCATTACCTCACATAGTGCCTATAAGACAGGGTAACGAATTGAGTCTATTACAAATGCTAAGTAACTGTCAAATGATGGCGGGACAGAAGGATGAATGACTGACTGAAGGAATAAATGATTTAGTCCAGGAAACCTTCTATCGGCAGGGGGAAGCTCCCCTTCTCTGGGTTTCTCATTGTGCTTCTCATGGTGCTAGATACAGCCCAGCTGAGAAATGGCATCATTCAGGGAATCGAAGAATCTTTAGGGTTAGAGGTAACTTAGGACAAGCCTTAAGAATTGGATTTCTCTATGAGGACTTCACTTTACCAAACTTATCTCACCCCAATACGCAAAGTCTCTCCTAATAAATGACTCAAAAATCCCTTCAGGGATGCCTGGGTGGCTCAGTCAGTGAAGTGTCTGCCTTTGGCTCAGGTCATGATCCCGGGTCCTGGACTCAAGCCCTGAGGCGGGCTCCTTGCTCAGAGGGGAACCTGCTTCTTCCTCTTCCTCTAGCCCTCCCCCTGCTCATGCCTACTCTCTCTCAAATAAATAAACAAAATCTTAAAAAAAAAAAAAAAAACAACTTCAGTTGCACTTTTAGTTTATCGAATACAATAAAAACCTCATTTCTTTTAAGATATAACAATATTTTAATATAAAAACACTTCATCTTTTGACTAAGTCTGTTGGGAAGTAAGGAATCTGGTGGGTTTTAAGTATATCCAAAATGAATCCAGTCAGGATCGTCCCAGCGGAGCCTAGGTTAGTTTGTACTTTGCACACAGACAAAGTGAGGCACAGGAGAGTTATAGGTGAGAGGAAGGAGAAAAAGGAGCTTCCTTTCACCTGGCAGTCCTCCTCTTACCACTATCCTCTGAAAGTCTGGAAGCCCCTCTTGACATGCTCTGCTTGCTGCCTGTGCCATGGTAACTCAACAAATCCCTTTTGCAAGAGCCCTCATTGTGTGTGTCCTAAATAGCACAGTTAGAGATAGATTCTGAGGGGCACCCTCCCCGTGCTTGTGCTCTCTTTCAAGTTCTCTCTCTCAAATAAATAAATAAAATCTTAAAAAAAAAAAAGAAAAGAAAAGCAAAGAAAAGCAAAAGAAAAGGAATCCTGGGAGCGCCTGGGTGGCTGGGTCGGTTAGGCGTCCAACTCTTGATTTCGGCTCAGGTCAAGATCTCAGGGTTGTTGAAATCAAGCCCGGAGCTGGGCCCTGCACTGGGCACGGAGACTGCTTGGAATTCTCTCTCTTCCTCTGCCCCTACCCCTCCTCTCTCTCTCTCAAAAAATTAAAAAAAAAAAGAAAAGAAAAGAAAAGAAATTCTGAACTTTTCCTTACACATTAAGGATATTTCATATTAAATTTGTAGCCTTCACCCAAAGCTACATGATATGGCAGTTACATACACAATATGTTAATTGTTAAAAGTTATATACACGGTGTAAGTTATTAAAATGGTTAACAGGCTCTGGAATCAAAGAAACTTGCACTCAGATCCTAGCCACACTCGTCAGCTGCCTGACCCTTGGAGCATTATCTAATATCTTTAAATCTCGGTACTTTTATCTGTGAAAGCACAATAGAAGTATCTGTTCCACACTATTACTGTGTGAATTACATAAATGCTTGATATGCCGGCCACATGGTGGACCTTCAAGAAAAGTGATGAGCAGTAGTAGTAATGAGAGTATAAATGGCTTAAATACTTCAAGCACCATCTAAAGCATGGACATATCTAATACGTAGTCAGCAAATTTAAACTTAACCATGGCTTTCCCATCTACTCACCACTACACTATCCAGATAGGAGTAACAGGAGAAAAGCGAACCACAACCTGTCTTCTCTTCTGTAGGAGTTTTCTAATTAGCACATTAACTAATTTACTACTTACAAATGTGCAAGTGGTAAACACAAACCGTTGCCTCAGACATCAATAACTTAAGTGATTTGATAAATGTAAATGCATTACGAACTCATTGTAATTAGACATAATTAAGGATTGCACACCATAATTTATCTCTCTTCATGTTGGACTTTTCATTTAATGAATTTATGATTCTAACAAGGAGACTATGTTAGAGCATTAATTAAAATAGGTAGTATTTTAGTTCAGTATGTAATTTTCATTAAAGATACCCAGTATGGTCAATAAGAATCTCAAAAATAATTCACTCCCCAAATATTTGAAATCTAAGTCTTCTGAGCATACTATTATTAGCAATAATCTTTTTGTTTTTTACTTTTCAGAGTTAGTGGATCATTAGAAAGTAATACTGAATTTTTTTTCCTGGATAGATCTGATTGAAACTGTGTTTGCACATAAAAAGGGCTCAGAATCATTATTATAAACTGATTCAACTGCAAATTTATTTGCAAATTTTGGGAAGTCTTAACTTCAAAACAGAACTAAAAAATATTTACAACAAACCAGAGGATATGATTAAACGCCAAAATATTTAGTTAAAAAAAGTCAGTCCTATATCCGAGATGTTCTTCCACATGAGGATAAACAATAACAAAATACCCAGTTAATTAAACAACTCGCTCATTTCAAACACCCAAACTACAAGTAGTACTAAAAGAATATTAAAATTTTACTCATAATGATTTAAAAAATAGTTCATAATTCATATTTGAGCTAGACTGTGTTTGATGATTTTTCTTCTTGATAAACAACTGTTTGAAGAAAATTAATGCAAAAAATGTCTATTTTATCTCATTGCTGGTAATTATTCATTGTGTACTAATTCTTGTTATTGGCTATTCCACGGCTATTCCCACAGACATCTCTAAAATCAGATAGCAAATCTGGCTTATCAAGTGACAATCTTACATTCTTTCTCATACATCACTTTTATCTATAAAGAAATAAGGGGTGGCGGAGAGACTTTAAAAGAGAAAACCCTGAGCAGCCAGACTCCAAATAATTGGAAGAACTATAGCGCCATCTCGTGGAAGAAAGTGTCTAATTAGTGAAATGCTTTGATTCTATTAGAGAAGAAATGTGATTGAATTCTTGGCCATCAACTCTAATTTCTTTTGATGATATATTATTTTAAAACCTTTAGTCTGGAAAGTCCACCAAATAGCAAAGGACACTATTATCTAAGGGACTAACATATATAATACAGAAACCAGGAACTATGTCTATTTCATGGAGAAAGAAAATACAAAGTTAGTATCTTTATTAGAGGTTGTCCTATTAAAGAAGGACCCTGTAAAGAGGGTGAGGGATGGAAGATGAATAAAGCTGGAGGTACTGGTTGTTTCATCCTTCTTTTCAAAATGAAAGGAATAAGGAAACCCTTAACATGACTGCCATGCAGTTTCTGAAAAACTCATTAAGGAAAGATTTCCTTTAACATCCATAATCATTTCAAGGAGGAGAAATGCTCGGGAAGGCCAGTCTGGGAGGTGATTCTATCTGCAGGACACTGAACAGTACTTTGAGGGGTAGAACCCCCCAAATCAGTGGGTAGGACCAAACAGTGAACTCTGCGTGAATCCTATACTCCAACATACTTTTCTTTTTTTTTTTTTTTAAGATTTTATTTATTTATTTGACAGAGAGATAGAGAGAGAGCACAAGAAAGCAGAGCAGCAGGCAGAGGGAAAAAGAGAAGCAGGCTCTCCGCTGAGCAAGGAGCCCGACACGGGGCTCTATCCCAGGACCCTGGGATCATGACCCGAGCCGAAGGCAGACGCTTAACCGACTGAGCCACCCAGGCGCCCCTCCAACATACTTTTCAAAGTACTTTTCAGCCTACTGTGTTTCCCATACAAACCCAAAAAAAAAAAAAAAAAAAAGCATAGAGTACAGAATTTCTCCTTTGTAGAATTAAACATCCTCTCCTTCTTCTGCTCCCATACAATTTGCTCATAATTTAATATGGAACTTTATTCCTTAAGAATTATTATTAATAATTATTTACCTGCCTGTTTCTCCTAAGACTGCAAACTTTTTGAAAATCAAGGCTGTCTCACTCACTTAACACCAACCACAGTGCATATGGAGCACTCAACCCATGTTCCTTGAATTGAATCAGTTATACTTTACAATAGTATTTGTTTGGTCACAGTGATAAGCTCCTGAGTAGGAATAATGCAGGTATTCCTTAAGATACCCAGACTAGGGGCGCCTGGGTGGCTCAGTGGGTTAAAGCCTCTGCCTTCGGCTCAGGTCGTGATCCCAGCGTCCTGGGATCAAGCCCCGCATCGGGCTCTCTGCTCGGTGGGGAGCCTGCTTCCCCTCTCTCTCTGCTTGCCTCTCTGCCTGCCTCTCTGCCTACTTGTGATCTCTCTCTCTCTGTCAAATAAATAAATAAAATCTTTAAAAAAAAAAAAAAAGATACCCAGACTAGCACTATAAACAGGGATACCCTTTTCTTTCTAAGGTTGTCAACTCCCAAGCTCTTGTTTGGGGGTTTGATCTCTGAATCATTTTTAAAACTCCCATCTCCTGAACAAACAAGGGCAGTGGATAAAAGAAAATTTGTCTCTATATCTATGCTTTTAATTTGGGCAGGGGGAGGGGAACGTAGTTATGATTTTTCTCAATTTTCTTTCTTTAAGTAAATAAAAATCTAAAGAGGTACTTACCTGATATAGAACTAACAAGAATAAAATAAGAAAATTAACATAATCCAAGATGACTTCAATCTCCCAGCATGGAGCTTTTGCCCTTGCTTCCCTCCGCCTCACCCTCCGCCACTCTCAATTCTTAGCTCCTGCTCACCGCCCCTCCTGCCTGGACTTTCTTTTTTATCTAAAATACTAACACCTGATTACAGAAGAGAATTTGTTACAAATCATTAACAAAGACCATTTGGGAACCCAATGCCTGTCTTCCTAGACTAACTTTTATTTCTCTCTTATTTGGCCACATTTTAGGCACTCACCTCAAGCTAGTCACTTCAAGGTGCTTGACAGCAAAAAGGAACATACATTAGTAACTTTTAACCAACTGGACATAAAGATCTCTAAAGAAACCACCGTTAAACAAGAAGTTCCTACACTTGTGGAATATCTGGGTGCTAAAACAGGCAAGGCTACAGTAGGGTTGTACCGTATGTATGCGTAACAAGGACCTAATTCTCAGCAACTCTATTTTAAAGTGAGGGCCCACAGTTTTATAACCTGGCTTGCGAAGAAGAAATGCTTCAGTAGTCATTAAATGAGAGGTAAAATCTTGATGTGAAACAACAACTCTTTTAGCTCTCTACAGGGTCAAGGATGTAAGCACTGCCTTGTAAATACGATACTACAAACCTGTCTCATTTAAAATGGCATCCAGACTTGTACTCTTACAATACAAAGTGCTAAGCACAAATCTCATATTACAATCTATTTCTTAACTCTGACTTTTGATTAAACAAGATAGTTACATAAAAGGTCCAGGCATAGTAGCTGGTACTTAACAGTTTTCTTCCCCTTTGCCTTTGGAAGTAAGAGGACTGGGAGCATGTCTCTCCTTTCCTTAGAAAAATGATAAAACCTCTCTGAATCTCAGTTGCTGTCTGTGAAGGATAGTAACATCACCTCATCCAGTCTTTGGAAGGGATAAAAAATATAACCTGTAAATAGCTAATGGGAAGTCGTTGCCCAGTAGAAAGTACCTATTATTGTTATTAGCGCTGTTATCATTTTTTGAGTGGTTTGGCATAAACTGCATACTCAAACTTCTAATCTTTACATACTCACTGAAACCCAAATCTAAGTAGACAAACTATGCTTGAATCTTGTTGCTATTGTACAGAAAACCTGAGAGGTGGCTAAGCACCTCAACTATTACAAATTTTTTAAATGTGAGTTTTTCCAGTGTCAGCCTTAGGGTTTTAATAATAAAATTGCATTATCCAGCTATATTCCAGTTTGTTCTTCATTAAAAATCAGTTTCCAAGGAGAAAATCCAATTGTGCCAATACAAAATTCTAGGAGTGGTTGAAAAATCCGAGATCTTGTTGAAAAAGACATGAATGGGTCCTTTAGTAGCTCTGAGGGAGCTAAGTTGAAAATGCCAAGGAAGTTGTATTTTTGTGGTTGTTATTTTATTACCCTTTCCAGCAATTTTCCACTTGAATGCCCTTTAAACTTGTAATTTAGGCACACTTTATTCTTTATTGTATTTCAATCTAGGAGGCAAATAACTTCATCAACTTAATCGAAGACTGGGAACCACCAAGACTTCTGGTTAGAGTTCTAGTATTGATTTAGCTCTTAATTTTCCATTATTTAAATTAGGCCAATAACCAGATTGCTTTCAGTACCGTGTTGGCAAGAACTTCTCTGCTCCATCTTTGATTCTCCCTTCCCCTTTCCACTGCCAGTGTTCAGAAAATATTGTGGAACTGAATTTATCACAGTAAAATCGCTTCCACTAAACAATCACATGTTAAGTAAAATTCAGCTTAAAAATCATTATAATGGCTTTCCTCTTTCTTACAAACTATGCTTATTCCCTTGTCAACACAGTTCTCATTGCCCCATATGAAATCCATGAAATCAATTTCTCCTGGTTTTGGTCACTCCAATCACTTCTGCAAGCCCAAGAGAGCCTAAGACTGAGCTCTGGAGCACTCCATTACTTTCAAAAACATTTCAAGTTACAAATGAGAATCCATCCAAGGAGACTGAGAAGAAAGATACATGATGATAACCCAAAATAGTATGGTGTCCTGAAACCAAGTGAAAAAAAATTTCAAGAGACAGAAGTGATCAATTATGTTAAACACTGGTGATGAGCAAAGGAAGATGAGGACAGATTACAGATCATCAGACTTGACAGGTGGAGGTTGCTGTTGGCTCATACAGGTGTGGTTTTGGTGAAATAAAGCTTGATTCAAATTGTTATGAAGATAGGAGCTGAGACCATAGAGACACTAAGGTTTGCTATGCAGGATGGTAAATAAGTTGGTTGCTACCACAGACATAGAAGGAAGGGAGATTTCTTTTCTCCTTCTGTTAAATTTTGATTAACATTATAGCACTGATGGCAGAGAAGAAAGGAGACATATAATTATGCAAGATAAAAGAGAGATAATTATGGGGCACCTGGGTGCCTCAGTCCATTAAGTGTCTGCCTTCAGCCCAGGTCATGATCCCAAGACCCTGTTCCTCCCTCTCTCTCTGCCCCTCCCCTGACTCATGCTTGCTCTCTCTCTCTCAAATAAATAAATAAAATCTTCAAAAAAAAAAAGAGAGAGAGAGAGAGAGATAATTATGGCATTACAATTCTTGAGAAAGCAAAGAGATGGGAGCCCAGTGCACAAGTAAAGGGTTATCCTAAAATGGGGAAAGAGACACTTTCATTGTAGCAGAAGGCTACAGATGTGGGCAGGCTGTTTGGTGGAAAAATAACATTATTTTCTGATTGTTTTCTCAGTGAAATAAGAAGCAAAATCATCCATTAAGAGCAAGGAGCAGTGAGGAGGAGTTGGAAATTAAGAAGAAAGAAGAGGGGTGAAATAGTAATCCCTGAGAGAAAGAAAATAAATCAATAAGGAGATGGGAACTGTGGTCGACTGAACTGCAAAGACTGCACAAAGGCCCATTTGACACAAACGGTCAGGAAATTTAAAAGAGATCAATTATAATAGCTGTTTTTCTCCGATGATCAACTACAAGCTTGGGAAACATTTATTGACTGCTTATTATGTGCCAAGCACTGTTCAAAGCATTTTACTTTTATTAACACCTTTGAGCCCACAGCAACCCCATGAGATAGATACAGATGAGGAACCGGAGGCACAGAAGCATTAGGAAAGTTATCCAAGGTCACATAGCTAGTAAATGCTCCCCTAGGATTCAAAGTGTATAGGTCCAGAGCTCAGATCTTTAACCACTAAACTATACTACCTTTTTGCAAATAGTTGGGATTAACCAGCGTTGGTTTTCTGCCACTTGAGTAAGGCAGAGGGAAGGCAAGGGACCTGAGGGTGTTTGCAAGTAATTAGATAATGGAACCCAACCTGGACAGGGGGTAAGTGAGAACAGGAACTAGAGCGGTGGACATTAAAAATGGCATTACCAGAGGCACCTGCCTAGCTCAGTCGGTAGAGCAGGGGACTCTTGATCTTGGGGTCGTAAGTTCGAGCTCCACGTTGAGAGTAGAGCTTACTTTAAAAATATATAAATAAATGATAAAAATAAAATAAATAAAAATGGTATCACCATTGGATTGGAAGTCCTGGTGTGATTGAAGAATTACCATGGAGGCAGTGAGCTGAACGGGATGTTAGAATTGCGATTTTGAGGGTGGTAGAGTAATTATAAGGACAAAATATAAGGTTTGACCAGAAGAATTGGAAGCTAAAGTCAGAAGGAAGGATGAGGAAAATTGTAAGAGGAAAAGGTCAAGGAACTAAAAAATCAGGGACTGGATGAAGTTTTCACATGAATCAGAGGTGGTGATGGAAAGAAGAATGTGAGCTGGGTGTTACAGTCTTTACCAACTGAGAAAGACTGACTAGAAGAGAGGGAGATTGCTGCAGGATGAGGGGATGCATAGAGACAGAGAACCTTGCTCCAAACAGGGGTTACCAACTCATTCCAGTTCGCCCAGAACTCTCCCAGTTTTAGTACTGGAAATCCTGGTCCTCCTTGAGCTGGGGATTCTGAGAGCAGAGGAAGGGTGAGGTATTTCATGGAGGAGGCAATAAAAAGAGAATGCCTGGTCTATTTCCAGGTCCTGTGTGATGTGGCTGTTATGAATTTTAAATCATAAAACTGCCATGTGGTGGTTACTACTATATTCAGCTCCTCATCTCTGAAGGTGAGATGTGAGCTTTGCTCAGATGATCTGCTTTATTTGAGACAAAGGTTTGCAACACATTTTCCTCCCATTTTGTTGACTTGTTACCTTAAGGATAGCGATGTTTCCGATCTCATTAAACCTAATATGCTCTAAAAACTATAGCTAATTGTCTATGATCTATAAGTGTTGTAAGTGCCTGAATGGGCTCAATGGGAAAGATTGCTCAGTTGGGAAAGTCATATCCCACAAAAGAGCCTGAGCCCTCAAGGAAGGATGAGTAAGGCAGAATCAGCCTACTTCCATGAGTCTGCAGCGAGACATAGCTCTGCCAAAGATGCATTTGTAGGCCCCACTCCACTATTTCAAAGGCTTCTTGGGCCAAGGTTCAGAGAATCATACTATTTTCCAGACAGAAAACACATTAAGGATACTTTAGAAGTTATTAGAGTCATGGCAACCATCTTCTTTGACTGAACCCTTGCATGAATTCTCCACTCAGATTGTGCACTAAATGTAGTTTCTGTGTATTTCCAGTTTCACATGATAGTAAATGCTTCAGGATATTTTCTGATTTGTTCAGGGACCGTACACGGACAAAACTGGTAGCATATTAAGTGATTTCAAAATAGCATCTGCACAGAAAAAGACTCGAAGAATACACTAAAGGTTAACTGAACAACAATTCAAAAGCTGCCGTGAGACCACCAGGCTGGTGTGAGCTGCCTTCCAGATCTTTCCTACCTTCAACCAAACATACTCTTCTCTCTCCTTGCTTTTGTCACCAAATTTCTCAAAAGTAAATTCTGTATTTATTCAACCCCAATTCACTCCTTGACTTGCAATCTGACTTTGGCCTATATCCTCTTAGAAGGTCACCAGTGATTACACTGGTAGTCATTTCTGAGAAAATCCCAGTTTCCTATACTTGTACTATTTTGAGCAAATACAAATAGACTGTGTAAATATGAGCTGATGGTTATACATTTGTTAGTCTCACACAAAATTATAAATCAGAAAAAAAAAATCCTTGGATAGACCACACATCTTAAGTTGAGGTTTAAACTTCCATCTCTCCAATTCAGGACCCAATTCTCCTTGAATTTCAGCAGCACTTAAAATCATCTGCTATCTTTTCCCTGAAATTATCTCACCTCTGTCCTATTTTTTTTAATATCTCTTCTCTTATTCACCTATTATTTTTTCTTCCTTCTACCTTCAAAATTAATATGCATTACATTGTATATAATTCTAGAACTTTTAGCAACATGTAACTAACTTCTTTTTAAATTCTTTAAAATTCTTTTAAAATTCTCTTTCCTAGAATATTTTTTTTCCGAATGTTCCTTCTTTGGTTTTCTTTCTTTTTTTTTTTTTTCCTTCTTTGGTTTTCTTAATTGTTTCTCTTCTTCCTCCAAAGACAGGTAATCCTTAACGACCTACATTTGGACTTCGCCTTGCTTTCTACAAGGCTGATCTTTATTAGCCGTGTTCTACTATTGTGATTTCAACTGCTATTTTGAAACAGAATGTAGCCCAAACCAAATGTTTTAAGAATTCTTTCCTGCAGTTCCAGCTCATTGCTGAACATGTCCACCTGGGTCACAGTTACCTCACATTCTATCCAAAATCCCATTCATCTCCCTAACCAAAACCAATTCTTCTGATTTCCCTAACTCTGCTAAAGAAGCCAACAACCTCACGGTCTCCCAAACTTAAAATCTCTATTTCTGATCCATCCTAGTCAGTCAAAATTTTTAATTATTCTCCCTCACTCTATGCCTGACAATCAATACTTCTTATCCACCTCTATGATCATAAAGCCTTCTTAATTACCTCTCTGTCTCGGTTTCTCCAACTTCCAGTCCATCTAGAATATTATTTTCAAATAGATCTGCTGAAACCTGGGGTCAGAACGTCCTTTATTCAGAAACCTTTAACAGACTCCAGCTGTATAGCTAAACAAAGTCAAACCTGCTAAGCTGGCATCCAGACCCTTCCAGGCTGTGTGTATATATCTCTGACGATACTTATCTTACAATAGATTCACACCTCTTAGATTCTAAAATCAGAAACAAGAAAATCGTGAATAATTAAAATGACCCTGGAAAAGTCCTTCGACAGGCACTCCACTGGAGATCACGAGTTGGTTCAGCACAGCCAGTTTTTCTTCCAGCATTGGAACAGATTCCTGTTTCTTTGGTTGAGCACCAGATGAAGTAGTTGGCCTGCTTTTAGGGTCCATTTTATATGAAAAATGATGCATGTATGCATATCTTTAAAAATTAGAATCACACTCAGCTCAATGATAAGCTCGCACTTGAGAGGCACCCAGAACAGAGACAAACCGAGGGAACCCCAGACTCACATGCTTCCTGCCATGCTCACTCCAGGCAATCATTGAGATGAATGATGGGCAGCATTGCCAGTACTATTTAAATCACAATTTTTCTCTCTTTGATTTCTAGGATTGTTAGTTTGTTTTGCTAAGGTGATGAAATTCCACTGTTATGTCCTTTTAAAAAAGTTATTTAGATACGTGCCTTTACTTCCCCTCTGACCTTTGAATATAAGAATCATGTCACATTCCTAGTTGCATCTTTACTGCACTTCACACCATAATGCGTCACTCTGTAAATATTTTCTCAGCAAATCAAATTTGCTTTGATTTGTTTGTAAGACTTAAGTGAGTAACAGGGTAGTTTGTAACAGAATATGCCTAATGATAATGTCATTTCCTACTTTATTAAGAATCCATATCTTTTCCCATGAAGACATACTGACAAAGTCTCTTCTATTGCAATAACTTAAAAGCAGCAGCTATTTTTTTCCTAAATAAACTAGTCTATTTTACACACAATAAAAAAAACAGTATCAGTAAACTCCAGCGGAGGCAGTGAAAGTCATTGATATATGCTCGCTACCTATATCTGATAACCAAAATATACATATTAAAGTATATGTAATTTAAATACATATTCATATATATATTCCAAAATAATAACCTAGTTATTTTAAATTGAAAGGAGATAACTACGTCATCATGATTATATTAAAATCATGAAAAAAAACTGATAGCATCCCCCGCATTAGACTATGTAGTTTGCCAATGTTATTTAAATACACTCATAAATATAACTACAAACTTCCTAGAAAATTATAATTATACTACCCTATGTAACCTGAGATTATTACGAGAGCTATTTAAATATTTACCTTGGGGAAGTATAAGATGTCCAGAGCTTCTTCTCGGAATCAATTTAAATAAACCGCCCTGTGCATTTTGGGGGACATACAAAAATAAATTTTGGAGTCGCGGCCACATCCTCTAGATACCTGTATTTGACTCTTCCTGAAATTTAGTGATAGAATCTACCCTGTAGCATCCGAGAGTGCACACTTGGCAGGTTTGAGTAGTCATCTTGAGTTGGGGCAGAGCTAGTGACCAAGCCCCAGAAGCACTAAAGGGAAGCTGCCAGGGAGACTCTAGGTGTGTCACACAGCCTTGCTTCCCTGGGCAACATCTGCGGGACTTTGAGAAAGTTCCTGGGAACATAGATCCCCGAGCGAAGACTGGAGCTTCCTCTGACCGCTAGAGGGCTCCGGGGGATCGTTACTACAGGCCGCCCTCTAGCGGCGGTGGAAAGAAACGGCCTGGCTGTGTGATGAAGTTTACACTTCAAACACCAACCAGAACCGGGTCCCGGGGCTAAATGAGAGACATCCAATGAATGTGCGGGTGGGCCTCAGGTATTTGGAGCTGGATAAAGATGCTTCTGGGTCACTGATGTCAGGAGTGCTTAGTAGAGAAAGACATTCCTACCTAGACATTTATAGCTTTTTCACCCATGTCCAAAGATGTTACCCTTAAGGAGAAAAACTGTATGTCAGAATTAGGAGAGAATAGAATATATACAGGTTTGGGGATCAGACAGATATGCCTTCACATTCCAGCTTCCCCGTTTACTAGCATGATATCGTAAGTGTGTAATATATTTAGTCTCTGTAATCTTCAGTTTTCTTACCTAGAAAATGTAGTGTTTGGTATACACAGTGCTTCAAAAATAGGACACAGTCGAGGAAAGGAGGGTATACTAGTTTTGTTATTTTTATTTAACCTAATACAATTGGAATCTCTGAGACTCTGGGCAGTATCATTAAGTGCTGCCCCTAGCTACTTTTAATAAAATCTGACATATCCGTCAATATCTACCTTAGTATGGAGATGCCACAGGAAAGTCTACTGCTCCTAAAACTGCTGTCCTTTGTACTTTGGCTACAGATTTTTAATTGTTCTCATGAAAATCAGAAGGTAGCCTATCTATCTAACCCCCTACCTGGTAGAGCTGATAGGTCAAAATGGAACTTTAATCTGCATGTCTGGTATTTTTGGTTCCCCAAAGGGCCAGGAGCCTCATCCTGAGTGATGATGGGCAGAATCAGCAGAGTGGGAGGAAATGTACTGGGAGGGGCCAACCCACCTTAACTAACGCCTGCCAGTCTCCTTGCCTGGTATTGATTGATACACTTGGACTCCACCTGTTATACATCTCAACATCAGCACAGATGATTCTCATCCCATCTCATTCTGCCACCCCGAAGTTTTCCCTGTCCCATCTGTTTTTGCATTAGCTCCTTGGACACTTACTTCAGCCTGGATTTAAACTGTTCCACCTCTAGCTTAGATTTTAAGCTTAAGACCTCTTTAAAGTCAATTTCCCCAGCTCTCATCCCACAAATATCCCACCTGTCTCAGATTATTCCTTTCTCCCTAACAGTTCTCAAAAGGCCAGAGAGTTAAGGCTGCATTTTTTTTTTAATAAGAGATGAGAGCTAGAGTTAGAAGCCTGAAGACACTGAACCAGGACCAAGATTCTTTGTAGATGTTGCTATAGAAATAGGATCAATGGATTGCATTAGTTTCTGTTAGTTAATATTCCTATTAAGGAATAACCCAGAAACTACACAGAAATGACTATTCATCCTCTAATGAAGAAGGTAGTTAATGCACAATAACTACATATTACTTATTAACTATACAGTGGCTTTTTCTTTTTGTCAGAGCATGTGTTTGGAGTTTTGCACTTGGGTTTTTCCTTTCTTCTTTTTCTTTTTATTCCTGTAATAATGGTGGATTTCCAGGGATCTATCTGTTTCTTTCCTCTGGAACCCCTAGTGACTAGGAGCATATATTTCCAGGATAGGAAGATGGGAACTGAATGGTGCAGCAATTAATCAGTGGTTTAAGAATTGCAAGGGATAATAATGTATAGTCCACCCAGAAGTTACGCTGGATTTTAGAACTTGTTAGACCCCAATGTGACATAAATGGACAGTGTCATTCATCTTAAAGTACTATAGGGTACCTCTTATTTCCTCTATGGTCTCAGTTTAGCATTCTACCTTGTATGTTCTTACTGATTTGTAAATTAATGAATTCATTGAGGAGGAAAAATGAGTGTATTTGCCTGGATGTTTGTCAATATTGCTATGAAAAAAATGTTCAAATTCTGTACTGGTGCATTCTGTCCTACAAAAACAAGCACTGTCTCTATCCATATGTGACAGAGAATCTGCCACACTAGTCAATTACAAAACCTAATCTTTTGAATTAAACATCAAAAGTTTAGATGCCAGAAAAGGTAACGACAGATTTTTTTTTCCATATCCACATTACAAAACTGCAACTCTGAAAAATCTTTTTTAGGAGTATACTGCTTTCTAGAGTCCTTGTCATCAAGTTTTGACATAAAGTATTTCAGGCACCCAATTTAGAAAACAAAGAGCTACTAAATGTCCAAAATGTCTATCGCTATAGATGTTCTAATAACAGAATAATGTTAATGTGCTTCTCTCTGCCTCCTTCTCAAAAAATAGGCAGTTCAAGGTGTGTTTATTCACTCTTACAAATATATTTCCCCACTCTGTCAAAAAGAGAAGCATAATTCAGTTGAAGTGCATCAGAACTGTGTTTCCTTATACCATATTATGTGACAAGCTGTAAATAAAATGAACTCTTTATGAATACATTATGCGTGGGATATGTTCCCAGGGTGGCATATAAAGAGTATTTTAATGACATTCATTTTTCTAGGTAACCAAAGGCAAGTTGCTATTTCAACAACCCATGGACTGAATATAAAGCAATTTAAAGTGTCCTAACACAAACCCAGTGGTCCTGGCCCCTGAAATATTGTTATGTCAACACAATAAGCTTCATCTAGAAAATTATTCCTTTAGGAAATTATATTGACCACATGAACTTTTAAAAATGCTTTAAGTATTTAATACAATATGAATAGAATTTCTATTTTTATGTTAAATTTCTTTAAATGGTGTCTACCATTGGATGCCTTTTAGATAAAACCAAGCATATACAATTATTATACTGTTAAGCTATATGAATAATTGAGAAACATACCAGAACCCCAAATTTTATAATTTAGCAGGGAAAATAACAACCCAAAAATCATGCATAAAATGAAAGTGCTCTCATACTATACTGTATTAAAAAGCTGGGTATAAACTTTATATAAGGAATAATCCTGATCTCACAAAAAGAAAAAATACATATTCTTAGAAAAACCTAAAAGAAATCCAACAAAATGCTAACAGTAGATACTTCTTTGGGGGTGGATGTTCTTTCTTTGTACATTTCTGTATTTTTCTATTTCCTGTAATAAGTATTATTTTCAGAAATAATATCATTTTTTTTTTAAAGATTTTATTTATTCGACAGAGAGGAGAGAGATCACAAGTAGGCAGAGAAGCAGGCAGAGGGAGAGGGGGAAGCAGGCTCCCCACTGAGCAGAGAGCCCGATGCGGGGCTCGATCCCAGGACCCTGAGATCATGACCTGAGCCGAAGGCAGAGGTTTAACCCACTGAGCCACCCAGGTGCCCCAATAATATCATTTCTTAATTAAACAAGTGTTTGTTGAGCACCTATAGTAGGCTGAGCACCTATGCCAGGCACTACTCTAGGCACTGGGTGTACAGAGGGAAACAAAACTAAGTCTTTGCCCTCACAGAGAATATGTTCTTCAAGCAGTGGGGTGGGGGGTGGGAGGGAGGCAGAGAGACAATAAATCAGTGTGTAAATAAATAGAATATTAGGGGGTGATATTTGCTATGGAGTGGGAAAAAGTGGGTTAAGGAGATAGGGTAATACAGGAAACGGGGGAGTGTGGGAAGACATTACTGATGAGTCCACATGGAGGGAGGGTGAGACAGGCAGCATGTGCAAGAGTGAATCTCCCAGGTATCCAGGGGAGGAGTGATTCAGGCAGAAGAAATGGTGAGTGAAAGTCACAGGGCAGAAGTTTGCGTGGCATGCTTGAGAAAGGGGGACAGCCAGCGCTCGGGGTGAGGTGGAGAGTGGTAGATGATGAGCTCAGAGAGGCAGCTCACAATCAGGGCTAAAGACACTGGCTTAAGAAGACTGTGGCCTAAAAAAAAAAAAAAAAGACCGTGGCCTGACTTGCATTTGAAAGGCCCTGTGTGGAATAGACTGTGGAGGGCAGAGGTGAAAGGCTGGGAGGCAAGTCAGAAATTGTTATGCGGATCCAGAGAGAGATGAAGGTGGTTTGGGTGAGAACAGCATTGGTAGGGTGGTGAGCAGTGATCAGATGCCAGAGTGCCCTCTACAGTAGGGGGAATGAGTGAGGGATTTGGGAATTATTCATAATAAAGTTAAACTGTGTTTTGCATATGTGATAGTTAATTTTGTGTGTCAGCTGGACTGGCCTAAGGGATGCTCAGATAGCTGGTAAAACCTTACTTCTGGCTGTGTTTGGAAAGGTGTCTTTAGAAGAGATTAGCATTTGAGTCAGAACTGAGTCAAGTAGATGGCTCTCACCAAAGCCAGTGGGCATCATTCAATCCTTTGAGGGACTGAGTAGAAGAAAAAGATGGGAAAAAAGGTGAATTTGCTATCTCTGCTTGAGCTGGGACATTCATCTTCTCCAGCCTCTCTTTAACCTGACTTCCCACTTGGCCATCAGTGCTCCTGGTTCTTGAGCCTAGGGACTCCACTGAATTATTCCACTGGTGTCCTGGTTCTCCAGCTTACACATAGCAGATAGTAAGACTTCTCAGCCTCTACAACTGCAGGAGCCAATTCCTATAATAAATCTCCTCCTACATCTATCTATCTATCTATCTATCTATCTATCTATCTATCTATCATCTATCTATCTATCCATCTATTCTATTGGTTCTCTTTCTCTGGGGAAACCTAATATAGCACATTTCCTTTATGAAATTTCTAATGTTTTCTAATGTTTAATAACTCAATGTCTCCATTTTTCTATGTCAGTGTCTTAGTTTTAACAACTTTCTGCAAAAATACATTGAGTTTTTATTTTAGCAGAGAAAGGATTAGTAAAATTTTTAACTTAATTATACAAAGAAAAAACTGCCGGGTACAGTTTATTTTTCACACTATCTATATTCTTACTAGCTCTTGAAGAATTAGTGTCACGCATCCACTGATTACAATAGATAAATTTTTCTAAAATATAATAGAATCATCTTTTAAACATTCCAGGCTTCTAAAGTGAGGCAATGGACTTATTGCATCTTTAAATAAAGTGCCATCACTGTTTTCAGATAGCTAGTTTGAGAGGAAAGCCGCACACTGACCCTGAGGAATAGGTTTTATGAATAGAGTGACTCGGGGCACCCAAGTTGGTTGGTTCAGTCGGTTAAGTGTCTAACTCTTAATTTCCGCTCAGGTTATGACCTCAAGGTTGTAATATCGAGCCCTGCGTCCAGCTCTGCACTGGGTGTGGAGCCTGCTTGAGACTCTCTCTCTGCCCCTCCCCCTCAAAAAAATTAAAATTAAAAATAAAATAAAAATAGAGTGACTAAAATCACTAGTTCTTCAAAAGATACTGATTCTGAAATTATTTTTTTTTATTCCGAAATTATTAAGGGAAAAAAGCACCTGTGTAAGGGGCTGTGTTTTTAATGTCAATTCCAAAATATGGAACACAAGCTCCCAGAAGCTCAGAATTCAGACTTGAAAGCAGATAGCCTTGAGTTTGAGTTCCTGCTCACCCCTTACCAGGCAGGTGACCTTGAACCAGTTACTGAAGTTCTTTGAACCTCAGTTTTCTCAGTTGTAAAATATAACAATGTGTATACTAGTGTATGCATGAATGAATTCCTAAAGTCTCCTGAATATCAGAGTCTGTGCTTCTCTTTAACCTGACTTCCCACTTCAGCCAAATTTCCTCCTTATAGTCTCCCAAATGTGACAGCTCCCAATTACCATGCCCAGGTGACTTCTGAAGGAGAAAATATATATAGAAGGCATCCTTTGGAAGCAGACATTACTTTCATTTCTAGGTCTCCTTGGTGCTGCTACCTTTGGGCTACACCTTTACAATTTAGCTGGTTATTAAACTGTTGTCTTCATTATTAACTACAAATACTCACTTTCTTCTTTGTGCCAGGTACATTTTGTTAGGCACTTCCATAAATTTATTTCATTTCATTTTAACAGACACTTGAGGTGACAAAAAGTTACTTTTCAGGGGTAGGCAGAAGAGTGGCCCTCTGAAGATAACCATGTTCTAATTCCCAGGCTCTGTGATAATGTTATTTTAGGCACCAGAGGGGACTCTGCAGATGTGATTAAGGTTAAGGACCTTGGGATGGGGCGAATTATCCTGGATTATCCAGGAAGCCCAATCCAATCACAAGCATCCTTCAAGGAGGAGAAACTTCCTGGTGCTTGTCAGAAAGCCAGAGAGCCATGTAAGATAGGTATGACCTACCATCAATGGCTTTGAAGATAGAAGAAGGGAGCTTACAAGCCAAGAAATGCAGGTGCCCCCCAGAATTTGGAAAACGTAAGGAAATGGTTTCTGTCCTGGAGATTCCAGAGGGAACGCAGCCCTGCTGACCTCCTGGTCTTAGACCAGTGAGACCCTTGTGACTTCAGATCTCTAGAACAGTGAGGTAACAAATGTATATTGTTTTAAGCCACTGATTTTGTGATCATTGGTTACAACAGCAATAAAAATATTGATAAGTATCCCTTCTCATATTATTTTACAACTCTAGAGAAATAAATTCCGTTCTAACTTTTGCTCAGCTTCATCTTCTGGGTCCCCTCTCCCTTCACTTTATCATCTACCTTTTTTGGCCCACATCTGGCCACTTACCTTTCTTCTAATGCTCTGTCACACACATTTCAAGCACAGATTACCACCTCTTTTATGTTGATATCAAAGCAGCAAATCTTTCATCTATCCTTCATTTGGATATTAAGTGTACAGAAAAAATGTCATCATAAACTTTAAGCAAAATATAAATATGTAGGACCTTAACTATATATACATAATAAATTGAAATCTGATTGATTTGTAAAGGGCTTAATTAAGACTTAAATAAATAGACTAGCTCTACCAGATTTCATGCAATTACTCTCCAAGTTGGGTCTTTGGGCACAAGATTTAATATGTCTGGCTCTTCCACCTGGGTCTAGTAGATAAGTCAGGTTGGCATTTCATTACGAGAAACCCAAAATTGAAAGATCCATTCTAGTCTCAGGCCTAAAACCACATTTGCTCATTCCAGATTCACCTGAAAGCCCTGTACTTAGGGAATTATTGGTTTGTAATGAAGCTTTGATTTTCCCAGTACATGAATAAAAGAAATTGGATATTCTATCTGGTCTGTGAATGCATCGTACCGGATTATAATTATATGTATATATGTCTTTCTTTTAAATAGAATTGTGAGCTCTCTGAATACCTTGTTCAGTGCTGTGTTCTTAGCAACACAATCCGTATCACTGAGAGAAGAATCTCAATAAATCTTGAATAAATAAGTAATTAAATAAAGAAGAGGGCAAATGAGGGAGTAGGTCAAGTTTGCCCGGCTGCCTTTGTACCTTCCCTAGCAGTGACTTTCTTCTATGTGTGGGTACTAGTTTCCTTTTTCTATCTCCCAATACTCCCCCATCCTGATCCTTGGTATTCCTCTCATGGGATCCTCTTTATAGTCCCACCTGCCTCCAGCTCAGCTCAATCCTATACTTTCCAACACAGGGGGAATAAGGGATGTGATGTTTGGTTTTGAACTGACTCTTACAAGATACCTTCAATTCTCTGGACCAATCAAATGTTTACAGATGACTCTTTTATTTTGGGGTGCTTTAGAAGCTTTATCATAATCTCCTATGCGGGGTCCCTCTAGCTATAACTTCGATAAAGGGGACAGTATCTCTCCTTCCCCTGACCCCTTTTTCCTCAGTCTCTGGTTTTTGGTTTTAACCTCCACATAGCATCTCTTCCAGGAAATGCTCTTGGACAGGACTTCCAATGGCTCTAGACAGCTGTCTTTGCTCTGTGGACCATAAGAATGGTTACAAGGAGAATTCCACATCTTCTAAAAGGGAATGTGCTTGCTTTCCAGGCACAGCAACTTGTGCTCACTCTTTCACATGACTCACAGCTAGGTCTCTCTCATACTGAAGATCTCCTGGGTAGCAATAAGATTTCAGGCTGTGGGTGTCTCAAAATCCAGGACATAAATTTGAAGCTCTTGGAGTGGTCTCAGTGAGGCCCCCCCCCTCTAGGCTTGAGAAAAAGGTGCTAAAAACCTCCACCCTACCTCCTTGAAAGGAACGTATTGAAAAACACATTGACACACATTGACAGAATTTCCCTCCTAAGAACTATTTTCTCAAATACTCTCTTTTTTCACTCTCTATCTTTAAGGTCAATACAGTGATCAACATTTCCCAGTTTGCCTGGGACTGTCCCAGTTTTAGCATGGGAAGTCCTGCATCTCAGCAAACCCCAGGCCTTGACAAAGTGTGACCTATTTCTAGAAGAAAGGTCCAAGAGTCATAAAACTGGTTTTTGGTATGTTTTCAAAATCTGAATTTTAACGTGTCACCTCACTTTAATATGTGGTATCAATATTATCTTACGTTCTCAAATTTTCAACTTAACATCCCATTACTTATGTGCACATACATATATAGATGTATGCAAGATAGAACTGTTATGATTATGCCCACTTTACAGAAAAGTGAATGGAGGCTTACAGGATTCAATAACTTGTTCAAAGTCTCCATGGGAATGTGTAACAGCTAGAATCCTTATACATTGCTGGAAGGAATGTAAAATGACACATTTGGAAAATAGTTTGGCAGTTTCTGAAAAAGTTAAATGTACACTTCCCATATGATCCAGCAAGCCCACTTCTAGGATTTACCCAAAGGAAATTAAAATATTTGTCTACAGGAAGGTTTGTACATAAATGTTGATAACAGCTTCATTCATAATAACCAAAACTAGAAACAAGCTAAATGTTCACTAACAGAATAGATTTTTTTTTAATTGCGATATGTCTATGCAATAGCGTACTACTCTGCAATAAAAGTAAATAAACTACCGATACATTCAACAACATGGATGAACCTCAAAAATACCAAGTAGCCGAACAAAAGAAGCCAGCCATCAGGACTACATAAGGTATAAGGGAACTCTAGACAAATGTAATTTATACTGATGGAAAACAGAGAAGCGGTTGCCCAGGGCCAAGAGTGGGGGAAGGCAGTTAACTTGGAAAGTGCACAAAGGAATATTTTGTAGTGATGGTTACCTAAAATATTTTGATTGTGGTGATGATTCCCCAGGTGTATACATTTGTCAAAACTTATCAAACCGTACACTTAAAATTATACCTCAGTAAAATTATTTTTTAAATTTAACTAGAAAAAGAACAAACTAAACCCAAGCTAGCAGGAAGAAAAATAAAGATTAGAGCAAAGATAAATAAAAGAGAAAACAGGAACACAGTAGAGAAAATCAATGAAACCAAAAGTTGGTTCCTCGAAATGCTCAAAATTGACAAACCTTTGTTAGATAGACTTAGAAAAAAAGAAGACTCAAATCACTAAAATTAGATGAAAGTGGGGACACTACAACTGATTCTACAGAAATAAAATGGATTATAAGAGAGTAATATGAACAATTGTAATCAAACAAATTGAATAACCTAGGTGAAATGGACAAATATTTGCAAATACAAACTTACCAAGGCTAACTCACCTAGAAAAAGAAAATCTGAATAGACCTATAGATAGCAAAGAGATTGATCAGTAATCAAAAATCTCCCAAAAAAGAAAAGACACCATGATGGTGTCACCAGTGAATTCTAATAAATATTTATTTAAAAAAAAGTAACACCAATCTTTCTCAAACTTTTAGAGAAATCGAAGAGGAGGGAATACTTCCTAATTCATTCTTTGAGGTTGGCATTACTCTAATACCAGAGCTAGAAAAAGATACTAAGAAAAAAAAAACCACAGATCAATATCCCTTATAAAATTCTCATTGAAATACTAACAAAATTCAGCAAACTGAATTTATAAAAACACTCAAAAGCTAGGAATAGAAACAAATGATCTCAATATAATAAAATCCATATATGAAAAACATCAGACTTAATGGCAAAAAATTAAAAGCTTTTCCTATAAAATCAGGAACAAGGTAAAGGATATTCACTTTTGCCATTCTATTCAATATGATATTAGAAATTCTAACTAGCAAACTTAGACAGGAAAAGAAATAAAAGACATCTAAGTTGGAAGAAGAGAAATAAAATTATCTCTGCAGATGATATATATGATCTTATCTATAAAACCCCTAAAGTTTCCACAAAAACACTGTTAGAACTTATAAATGAATTCAGTAGGATACAAAGTTAATACACAAAAATCATTGGCATTTCTGTACACTAACAATAAACAATTCAAAAAGGAAATAGCAAAAACAACTCCACTTAGAATAGCATCAAAAAGAATAAAATTCTTAGGAATTAACTTAACCAAGGAGGTGAAAGACTTGTAAAATGAAAAATACAAAACACTGCTGAAAGAAATTAAGAAAAATAAATGGAAAACACATTCCATGTTCATGCATTTGAAGATTTAATGTTGTTAAAATATCAATACTACCTAATGTGATCTACAGATTCAATGCAATCCCTAACAAAATCTCCATGTTTTTTGCAGAAATACAAAAATCATCCTAAAATTCATATGGAATCTCAAAAAACACTGAATAGCCAAACAATCTTGAAAAAAAATGAAGTTAGAGGAATCACACTTTCTAATTTCAAAGCTACAGTAATCAAAACAGTGTGATACCAGCATAAAGACAGATATATAGACCAATGGAATAGAATAGAGAGCCCAAGACAAAGTCCTCACATATGTGGCCAAATGATTTTGACAAGGGGTCAGAACTATTCAATGGAGAGAGAACAATCTAAATGACAAATAGTGCTGGGAAAATTGGATATCCACATGTAAAAGAATGAAGTTGTACCCTTACCTAACACCACTTACAAAAATGAACTCAAATGGATCAAAGACCCAAAAACTATAAATACTCTTTGAAGGAAACATAAAAGAAAAGCTTCACGACATTGGATTTGTCAATGATTTTTGTGTATGGCAAGAAAGACACAGACAACAACAACAACAACAAAAATAGACAAACTGGACTTCATAAAAATTTTTTAAATTGTGTATCATGAGATGCTATCAACAGAGTAAAAGGATACCACACAGACTGGAAGAAAATACTTGCAAATCATATATCTGATAAGGGATTAATATTAAGAATAGAGAACTCCTAAAACTCAACAACAAAGCAAACCAAACAACTCAATTCAAAAGTGTGCAAAAAGGGGGCACCTCAGTGGCGCAGTCAGTTAAGCATCAACTCTTGGTTTTGGCTCAGATTGTGATCTCAGGGTCATGAGATTGAGCCCTGCATTGGGCTCTGCGCTCTGCATGGAGACTGCTTAAGTTTCTATCTCCCTTCCCCTCTCCTCTCCAAAATAAATAAATAAATCTTTAAAAAACTATAACAACAAAAGTGAGCAAAGGATTTGGGACTTGGATAGAGATTTCTCCAAAGAAGATATGTAAATGGTCAATAAGCACATTGAAAGATGCTCAATGTGCATCATTAGAGAAATGCAAATCAAAACTATGAGATATCATTTCACATCTATTAGAATGGCTACTGAAAAAAAAAAACATAACAAAAATAGGAAATAACAAGCGTTGGTGAGAATGTGGAGAAATTGCAACTTGTTCACTATTGGTGGGAATGGAAAATGGTTCAGCTACTATGGAAAACAGTATGGTAGTTCCCCAAATAATTAAAAGTAGAAATACCATATGATCCAGCAATTCCACTTCTGGGTATGTACCTAAAAGAATTGAAAGCAGGGTCTCAGAGAGATATTTGTATACTCATGTTCATAGCAGCATTATTCACACTAAACAATTTTTAAGTGTAAAGTTAAAAATTTAACTAAATTAAATTTAGTTAAAAAGTAGAGGCTAAAAAGTAGAGGCAAATCAACTGTCTGTCAATGGATGAATGGATAAGCCAAATGTGGTATATATATAATCAATATTATTCAGCCTTAAAAAGGAAGATAATTCTGTTAAGTTTTTATTTATTTATTCAGGTAAGTAATCTCTATACCCAATGTGGGGCTCAAACTCACAACCCCACGATCAAGAGTCACATGCTTTTCCAACTGAGCCAGCTAGGCACCCCAAGGAAGACAATTCTGACATGTGCCAAAACATGGATGAACCTTGAGGACATTTCACTGAATGAAATAAGCCAGTCACAAAAAGACAAATACTATATGATTCCACTCACATGAAGTACTTAGAGTAGTCAAAATCAGAGACAGAAAGTAGAATGGTGGTTTCCAGGGGCTGGGGGGTAGTGAGGGATAGTAGTTATTGCTTAATGGGTACAGAGTTTCAGTTTTTTAAGATAAAAAGAGTTCTGGGGATGGATGGTGGTGATTGTAGCCCAACATTATAAAAGTATCTAAATCACTAAACTTTACACTTAAAAATAATTAAGATGAATTTTATGTTTATTTTACCACAATAAAAATAACGGAAAAACTATATGAATAGGGTGGGGCAAAAAAATCCAGTCAAGAAATGGGCAGAAGACATGAACAGACAATTCTCCAAAGAAGACATACAAATGGCCAGCAGACACATGAAAAAATGATCAACATCACTTGACATCAGGGAAATCCAAATCAAAACCACAATGAGAAACCACCTCACACAGGCCAGAATGACTACAATTCACAACTCAAGAAACAACAGATGTTGGGGAGGATGCAGAGAAAAGGGAACCCTCTTACACTGTTGGTGGGAATGCAAACTGGTGTAGCTACTCTGGAAAAGAGTATGGAAGTTCCTCAAAAAGTTAAAAATGGAACTATCCTACAACCCAGAAATTGCACTACTAGGTATTTATCCAAAGGATGCAAACATAGTGATTCAAAGGAGCACATGCCCCCCAATATTTATAATGGCAATATCCCACAATAGCCAAACTATGGAAAGAGCCCAGATGTCCATTGACAGATGAATGGATTAAGAAGATGTGGTATACATATACAGTGGAATATTACTCAGCGATCAAAAATAAAATCTTGTCATTTGCAACAACATGGATGGAACCAGAGGATATTATGCTAAAAGAAATAAGTCAGTCAGAGAAAGACAAATACCATATGATTTCACTCATATGTGGAATTTAAGAAATAAAACAGATGAACATAGGGGAAGGGAAGGAAAAATAAAATAAGATGAAAATAGAGAGGGAAACAAACCATAAGAGACATTGAATTCTAGGAAACAAACAGGGGAGGAGGAGAGGAGGACTGGGTAACTGGGTGATGGACATTAAGGAAGGGACTTTATGTAACGAGCACTGGGTATTATACACAACTGATAAATCACTAAATTCTACCCTTGAAACTAATAATACAGTATATGTCAACTAAATTGAATTGAAATAAAGAATCTTAAAAAATAAGATGGTGAATTTTATGTTTATTTTTACCACAGTAAAAATAATGGAAAAACTACATGAAGGGGGGTACGGGAAAATGGCTAAAAGAATTTAAGTGGCTGCCTGTGGGTTTTGGAATGTGAGAAACAGAAAACAAGAGATTTTTTTTTAAATAAGACTCTTACTACTGTTGCCCTTTAAACTATATGCATGTGAAACTTGAAAAAAAACACAAAATTCAATTCTTATTTGTTTTGTTTGTTTGTTTAGAGAGAGAGAGCACCGAAGTGGGGTGAGGAGGGGCTGAGGGAGAGAGAATCTTAAGCAAGATTCAATCCTAGCACGGAGTCCGATGTGGGGCTCGATCTCACAACCCGAAGATCATGACCTGAACTGAAATCAAGAGTAGGATGGTTAACCGACTGAGCCACCCAAGTGCTCCAGAAACACAATTCCTATTTGAAGCTATCATTTCTTTGGGGTTTTGGAAAATTTATTTCAATGAATCTGATTTTTCACTCATCACCATCTTTCATTTTCCCTTCCCCAGGGTTCTTACTAAAAGAAGTTAGTGCCATTACACTGTCCCTTAATCTTCTGTGGGCCTTGTCAGTGTAGGAACTCTACTAATTTCATGTCATGTATAAGGACACAGAAAATATTTTTGCTGGTTTTTTACCACGCTGTGGCACATACAGGTATATCTGCCTAGATATACAGACATCCTTCTTTCTTTGAGATCTTGATACCCCTTTGGAATTCTGCTGCGTTAAACTCAAAGCATAGGACCCATCTATTCAGAACACACTTTTATTTCCAATTTTAGTATGTCTTTTTGGCTTCCACCTTTCTTAACCTAGGTAATAATTTCTAATAGAAGGAATACACCCCTCTCTCCATTTTATAATTTTTCCTTCTCTTTCTTGTTGTTGGAGACATCTAGAATAATTTCCTTAATAAGGATGAACTTTTGGAACTCAAAACCTAGGAGCAATTTTTCTGCTTTTCTCCATGCCACATCCTTCGCCTGAGGCAAAGAATATAAAACTAACCACCATCTGTTTGAATTAAAGTAAAGGTAAAGAGAGAAATACTGGGGGGAAACTGGCTGATATAAAAAAATATGAAAAGAATTAAAGAAAGGAAGAGATGAACAGATTGTCATTTAAAAGATTTTCAATTGCTGTGGCTCCTATTAGGACAAGATATTGGAGATATTCAGGAAAAAGTAAAATGAAACCAGCTTGGAAATTATTGCAGTAGTAAGAATGAGAATGGCCATAAAATGGGGGAAAAAATGAATGAATTAAAGATATAAAGCCTGCCATTCTTACCTACTGGGCTACATTGCCTCCCAATGAATGGTTCTGATAAACTCACTGGCCTAAGGCTTAATGCCTAGTTAAATTATTGGATTCTGCAGACCCAGGGCATCAGCATTTTAACGAGGAATTTTCCTTAATAGAGTGGGGGAAATGATTAGGGGAGAGCTGAGGATTATTTACTCCTTATACCTCACACAGAGGGAAACTAAGCCTCAGATAGTTAAAATACTTGCTCAAGGTCCCAAGCTAGGTGGTAGTGCTAGGATTTTAATGCCTAATAAAAATATCTCAATGATGCCCTTTGCATGTTAGCAACCGACAGGTTGGAGTTCATATTTTTTGAATGGAGAACTTAACCTATGTGCCTTGTTCATAGCATTCTTCTATTGGTAGACATTATGACACCCATGCCAAAGCCATACTCCTGGGTCTGGCTGCTGTACGAAAGTCACAAGTAGGAAATTAATCATGTACCACCTTAGAGACATTTAATGAAGTGATATACTGTTTATTTATCAATTGGCGATCCAGAGCTAAGGTATCACCTTTTAGCCTCCTGCTGAATATTAGCCAGATCACCTTAAGAATAAAAAGGCATTGGCCATAGTGGTGGATTTCTTGGCCTTTGGAGAGCACAGTATTGGGGGCTGAGTCATGGAGAGCCCTTGGAGTGTGTGGCCTACTGTGCTGTGGAGGAGAAGCCTTGCAGCCTCAAGAGTGAAAAAGTCAACAGTCTGCAAGGACCTCCTAACTAGGTATGTAAGTGTCTCCTGATTATACAAACAAGCAAAATAAGTCATGGAGTGGTCCAGGACCTTGTCCAAGGTCAAGCAGTTAAAGAACAACAGAGAATGATTCGTATACAGATTAGTCTAACTCCAAGGCCCATGTGTGCTCCTCAGTACTCCTGCTGAACCACTCTGCTCATCTCTAAGCCTCTGCTCATCTCATCGTTGCCAACCCACTGGCCTAAAATTCCGAACAACTCAGAAATGGCCATTGTACAAACTCAGGTGCTGAATTTCACAATGATTGTTCCTAAGACACACTCAATCTCAGGAAAAAAGAAAAGAAACTAAATGATGGCACAGTCCTCGTTTGAGCAAGACAGCACATGGCACACATTCCCACCAGCAGAGGTGGCAAGAGGAGGCAAAAGAAGAGAAGGAGGTGGCGCCTGGGTGGCTCAGTTGATTGATTTCAGCTCAGGTCATGATCTCAGGGTTGTGAGATGGAGCCCTGCATTGGGCTCCACACTCAGCAGGGAATCTGCTTAAGACTCTCTCTCTACCTCTTTCCCTCTGCCCCCCTCCCCTGCTAGTGTGTGCTCTCTCTCTCTCTCTCTCAAATAAATAAAATAAATCTTTAAAAAAAAAAGAAGAGAGGGAAAGTGATACAAGGGACACTGAAAGGAAGAAAGGAGTTTGGGAACTAATAGTCCACATTATGTATCTATCCTGATCTTTTCACTCTACGTGCCTCTTTTCTCAAACCCAGTGTCTTAGCTCAGGCTGCTATAACAAACTACCATAGTAGCTTAAACAACAGACATTTACTCTCATGATTTTGAAGGCTGGAAATGCAAGATCTACAGTCAAATTCCTGGTGAAGGTCCTCTTCACATGGCCTTTCCATGGTATGTGAACACAGAAAGAGATCTCATGTCTCTGCCTCTTTTTATAAGAAAACTAATCTCATCATGGGGACTTTACTTACATGACCCATCTAAACCTAAATCTCCCAAAAGCCCTACCTCCAAATACCAAATACCATTGGAAATGAGGGCTTCAACATATAAATTTGCAGGAGGGGATAAAACACAAATATTCAGTCCATAGCACCCAGTCAATATTACTATTACGAGTTCAAAGAAGTAACAATAACTAAACTCAATGCCCGATATTGAGTGTTTGCTTTTAAATTACCACGTGGCTTGAAATACCAACACCTGTAAAATTGATTTACTTTTAGGTCAAGCATTGAACTAATATTTCTTGCCCAAAATAACTGAATTATATTGATTATACCAACAACTTTAGTTAAAGTACATGATTACAAATTTTCAAGTGCCAAGTTTCATAAGATCTAAGTATAAATAGTTCTAAATACCTTTAATGCAGAGCTATTTATTGGCAATGAAAAAGATTTTTACAAAAGACAAAAAGTTAGTGTTTATCTACATGGTAGGAAATGGGTAACTATTTTCTACTTCCCCCTTTCACTTCTTTGCCTGATTCAAATTTACTAAAATACGGATTTCTCACTTTCATAGTTAAAAAAAAATTACCAGACTTTTGACTTTTTTTTAGAGAGACAAAGGGAGAAAGAGAGATCAAGAGAGAGAGAAAGGGAGAGGGAGAGAGAGAAGCTCGAGCAGGCTCCATCTCATAACACTGAATCAAGAGTCAGACGTTCAACCAACTGAGCCACCCAGGCGCCCCCAGACTTCTGACTTTTAATGCTACTTTTGGTAGCAGCGCATGAAATATTCTTCCCTCACCAAAATAATAAATAATGAAAATACTGAAGAAAGATGAAGGGACCACACTGGAAATTGGGCTTGAGATTCAAGCACGATGCAAGGCAGTCTCCTACTCATCAACCTCCTGGACCATTAGAGTGACCTGTACAAGTATTCTAAAGTCACACTCTCTGAACTTTGGTGTTTTCTGGGGTACTCAAAACTCCTAAGCAAAATCATGATGGAAGGAAGTCAGTTAAATTCAACAGCAGCCTTCCAGAGGAAAAAAAAAAAAAACAGTAAAATGTTATTAGCATTGAAGTCAAAATAGAAATCATCTGTTTTAGTCAAGAAAAGGAAAAGTCACCGACATTGGTCACTTTTCACTCTATTAAAGGAATAATTAGAAAAATGTAACAATGCCACCAAAATTAAATAACATTGAGTCCAGAACATCACAAGCATGACAATGACCTGGACTACAATAATCCATGTAAAGAAAAAGAAAATAGATACCTGAGTGCTAATGGCATCTACATTCAATTAGACATTGTCTACCTTATTATTTCACAGATAACCTTTTAGATATTGTTCTTCTTGCAAATAATTTTAATGCTCTTTATATTCATACAATATGACAAAAAGGGGTTAGGACAAACTTTTTTAATCTAGTAAAATAAATGTCCTAATTTTATTTCTAATGAAAAATTAATTGATGTTCAAATTGTTTTGGATTATCTTTCACTTCTCAAAAACATTATGGTCAGTTATATCAAAAGGTAAAAGGTAGCCCTTTTGCAAAGTTAGAAATGTACATTTAACATAATTATCATTTTTTATGTCGGGGAATATGAATGATTATTTTATGTATTCTTTCTGGTAACTTAAAACTTTGGAGATTTGCTAAGTTAAATTAAATAATAGCAATTTAAAGGGCTAGATCACTTCTAAGTAAGAGAAAATATTAAATATTAAACATAAAAAACCCAGATTGGATAATCTGAGTATTTTAAAATTAAGGTATATTAATAAGAAGTTAAGAAAGATAGTATCTCACCAAGCTCCTCTCCGTATTATTTTTTCATCTAAGATACACATACACATATATAAATAACATTGGGAAACTGTAAAAACAAAATTTTCTCCCAACCCAAAAATCTCACAAAGGTAATAAAAAAAAACCCAAACTTTTAATATTAAATAAGCATTAAAGCAGAATGTGATGTCCACCATAGACAATGCACTAAAAAACCACAGAGAGAATCTCATCTCCTTATATAGCCAAGCTGACTCAACTCCTTACATACATGTTCACAAGATAAACAATAACTAGTCTTTAAGTAAGAGTACTTTACAGCACTGCTTGTCACACATCATACTCCTCAACTTACCTGGTCATTGGGGTGGCCATCTGGGTTAAATAACTGGGTTTACCCAGAAGAGAAACAAACTTCTCATAGCTTTATGGCCGGAGGTAGTTTTGCAAGGTGGAGCAAAGCACCCACCAGGTGTAGGCTCCTACCTTTCCACAGGGACTGGAAGAGAAGGGCGTTACCTTTCTTGAAGTCTACATTCAAAAAGATGGTTTCCGGGTCTGGGAGAAATAAATTCCTGGGTCCTAAAGCTGACAAAAGGCCCATCTAGTCTTTAAAAGATTTTATATACATATCAAAGAAAGGAGGAAGTACTTACAAGTTTTCTAAAGTAAATATTCCAAGTAAAAGGAGAATTCTCTTCCCTTGTTTTCAACAGGGAAAGCTCAGTTTATTTTTTATTTTTACTTGTCTCTATAATAACCATGTATAAAAACTATATACATATGTGTGTGTGTATATACAACTATATAAAAACTGTTTTATGCACATTTGTGTATATACACATACAGTATATGAACCACATATAATAAAAATTGATGGCAAAAAGACTAGACGGTAAATGACGGTAACAAAAAAGACTAGATGGTAAAAATTCACCAAAAAGTTAACATCAGTTATGTCTGCTTCATAATTTTTATTTCCTTCCTTCTGCTTTACGTTAAATGATTTTATCACAAACATACATTCTTTTATTTTTAGCTGAAATTAAAAGAAAAAGAACATCGGTTCTTTTGAAAATATTAAAAAAAATATTTCCTGAGAATTCTCTGCAAAAACTTCCTTATTTGTGAGAAAACAAAATGCCATTTTTTTAAATTAAAAATAATGCGAGGCATTCAGTGCAGTCATTTGTCATGCTTTGTTTGATGGGTTTCAAAGCGGTTTATTAGTCAGTAAGGCCGAGGCCAGCGTTGAGGTTCTCTGAGCTCGGTTGCTACATGCCTGGCAGTGTTCACATGGGGGCCAAGGAGAAAAGTTGTTTGTTCTTCAGCGTGGTGAGTGCAGAGAGCCAGCCAGCTTCAGCGGCTGAGTCAATGAGCAATAAACGTAATGTTTCATAGCAACAGTGATTCAAGGCACGCTAGCTGGGCTATTTTCAGAAAGCTTCTCTCATCTGAGATAGAGGACCTTACGACTGCCTCGCTCCCTTAGGAATTCTCTTCTCACAAGAGAAATGGACTTCTTTCTCGGATGCATCGCAACCCTCGCAAGTGGACGCCCAGCCCAAATATTTCCAAAAAAGAGTCTCAGCCTCCATGAAAACGAGTTGCTATCTGGATTGTCTCACCAGATAACCGAACAGATGGTAAAGCATCTGAAGCCAAAAATCAAAACCTTCTGGGCTCAGGTCGACAATTCCACCACAAAAGGAACAAAGCACGGAAATTGGAGTGGGCGAGAGAAGCGATTGGTTGAAATCTCTGCAACCTGGAGTGCTTGGGACACCAGGGGCCTCAAGGCGAGGAGCCCTGGGAAACGTGGGTTCTCTAAAGCGTAATGCAACGCACAGAAACGCACAGGCCCGGGAGTCAGGCAGAACTGACCTCAAATCTCTGCTGAGTTACTTACTAGTCCTATGACTTTGGGCAAGTTAGTCTTAGTGACCTTTGTTTCCTCATCTGAAAAATGGGGACATAAATGGTTTTACTAAAGAGTTGTAAAGATTGAAAAAAATATATAAAATTCCTGGCACAATGGAGGCACTTAATAGTTGGTAGCTACATAGTATCCCCACACTACCTCTATGACATGATTGGATTTTGAGAAGATTTGATTTGGTTGGGAATTAGCCTGCATCTGCAATTGTTAGACTTAACCCAAAGTGATCTCTCTTTTGCGTATTTCTTCAACATTTTTATCCATATTATGCCTTGAAGCTACGTATTCACCTTCTATTCTTAAATTTATTATTTCCTACACTAGAGTTGAGCTCTTTGAAAACAGCAACCACTGAATTTATGATAGATTAATGTTTCGTGCTTCAGGCAAATTTATCTACCTTATGATGGGAACCGATACCAGGGTGGGAAGTTGTATTTTCTGAAAGAGCCAGAAAAAAATAGACACGTACACCCATGTATATTGCCTTTATAACTATGTTTACAACTAACCATTCTATGAAGAATGCAAAACAATAATAATAAGGGGCGCCTGGGTGGCTCAGTGGGTTAAAGCCTCTGCCTTCGGCTCAGGTCATGATCTCAGGGTCCTGGGATTGAGCCCCACATCGGGCTCATTGCTCAGCAGGGAGCCTGCTTCCCCTTCTCTCTCTGCCTGCCTCTCTGTCTACTTGTGATCTCTCTCTCTGTCAAATAAATAAATAAATAATCTTTAAAAAAAAAAAACAATAATAATAATAATAATAATTTAATCCAATGGTTTGTGAAATTTTGCTTATATTTGTTCCATTAAGCACAAAAAGTGCTTTAAAGAGCTACAATGTAAACACAGTATATGGATTAGAAGAATGAATGCAAACACCATTACATAGATCTGGTTTGAAAGAAAGGGCAAAGATATTCACTTAGTCCAATTTAAAAATGAGTTAGTCCTCCCTTCTTCCTTTCACCCCCTCCCTTTTTCCCTCCTTCCCTCCCTGTCTGGGTAGTTGAGTGCTAAAGCCACAGGGTAGAGCAAAGCAAGGCAATCTTCAATTTGCCCCTCCATCTGCATGCTCCACTGCTCCTTTTCATGAACTCTGCTCCAGCTAAATTAAAGCACTTGCTCTCTCCACCTCTGCACTTCTATTCACCCTCATGACTCTTCTGCCTGGTGCATCCATGCTTCCTTCCCAGCCTTCTCCCCTACCACCTCTGCCCAGTATCAGAACCTGTCCCATCCGCCCTGCGAAGCATAAAATCTCCAGAGCAACCACCACCACCAGATAACATTTTCCCCCTCGTAACTTTTTCAGAATTTTCTCTGGGTCTCTCTCATGGCCCATCACTTTCTCCGTTGCATTATTATGATTTGAGGGTATATCCTATCATCTCAACCGGATTGTAAACTCGTTCGTAACACAGAGGGGAAAATTTCCATCTGATGAATCTTGTGATTCTCTAAAGCATATGGTGTAGTATCTATAACACACTACCAAACATTTAGTCAGAATCTGTTGATGATTTATTAGGAGACAAAAAGGAGAAAGGCCATATTAGATAACAAGAACAAAGAAATGAGGATGGAAATTGGTAACATTCACTCACTGATTCAACATGCACTGAGTTCCAGCTATGTGTCAGGTGCAGTGAAGAAAGAAAGGCTGAGAGACAGAAATAGTGGAAGACAAAGAAAGACCATGGTGGCAGAAGCCATATGGCTCCATGGGGCTCTTCCAAGGTCCATCTAAGAGTAGGGATTTCAGATCAGAGTTGATAAGAAGCCAGTATAATGATTTATGATTTCTTATGATTTATCATATTATTAGTGAATTAGTACTTATAATGATTCATTAATTTTTACAATGCCTCTTAATAGACGCTATTTCATTTAACCATCACAGTAACTCTGTGATATTTGCAGATGAAGAAACAAGTCTCAAGAGATTAAGAAACCTGCCCAAGGTTAATACCAAGGTTAATACTTGCTGCAGTTGTACAAGGCAGGGCTACAATAAAAACCTAGGGCAGTGTGGCTCGGACCATTTCCATGCCATGCTCTATACCTACCATTCTTAGGTGGAGGAAAGCCTGGAGAAAGAGGGTAATTGCCAGAAAATCCTATAACAGCAGCCTAGTGGATTAAGGAGTTTGAAAGGAGTCAAAGAGGACATACTAAGGATATGCCCAGTGATTCCCTACCTTCACCACTAAGCTAGGTTCTCAAAAGTCTCCAGAAAATAACCCTAATCAAATCCTAATCCAAATCTGTTGTAGAAGACGTGCAATATCAGAAATGCACAGGTAATATAAAGGCTTAGTACAAATGTTTGTGTTTGTTTTTCCAGAAAAGGCACCTAATTAATTGGCATTATTTGGGGTGAAAAAAATCATTGTCTTCCCAGAACAAGGGACATTCCCAAAGACAGGTGATCTTGACTCTTCAAAATGTCAAGAGTATGAAAGATAAAACAAAGGCCTGGAAACTAGATTTAAAAGCTTGAAGAGACAAAGACAACTAAATGTTGTGTGTGATCCTTGATTGAGTTCTGGATTTTTTTTTAAGGGGGCTCTAAGGAACATTATCAGTATAGTTGAGGAAATTTGAGTACTGATTATATATTAGACAATATTATTGCATCAATATTAAAACTGTGGATATAACAATGGTGTTGCAGTATGTGGGGAAATGACTTGGTTATTTCCCAAGGAGATAATGCTGAAATGCAGTGGCATGGTGCTTACAACTTATTTTTATTTTTTAATTTTTTTGAGATTTGTTTATTTGAGAGAGAGAGAAAGAGAGCAAGCACAAGTCGGGGGGAGAAGCAGAGGAAGAGGGAGAGAAACTTAAGCAGACTCTGAGCAGAGTGCAGAGCCCAATGTGGGGCTCGATCTCATGACCCTGAGATCATGAGCTGAGCGGAAACCAAGAGTCAGACACTTAACAGACTGAGCTACCCAGGCGTCCCACTGCAACTTATTTTTAAATGATTCTGCAAAACAAACAATCACATATGTGTATATGATGTGAAAGAGAAAAATTTCAAAGTAGGAATGTTAACAACTGCTGCACCTAGGTGACATTCAGCAGGTGTTCATTGTTTTAACTTTGAAATATTTCAAAGCAAAAAGGTAGAGAAAACACGTGCTCATCCTACAAGAGTGGGGAGCATTTACAGAGCTATATGAGTAACTTTTAAAATACAAACACTAACAGAAATATCTGTTTGCGAAATTATCACCAACTGGAAAGTTCTTATAAGTGGTATGGAAATATCCAATACCATCACCAGCTCTCCTAAATCTTGAAGTAAATTGTGTCCTTTAACATTTGTGCAAACTTTCAAAGTAGAAGCAAGCCTTGGCTAAAATTTCAAACTGAAATTAATTAGGAAACTAAACAGTGAATGTTCAAAGCCCTCTAACAGTTTCCTGTAATAATGGAAGAGCTTTGAAAGGCTTAACCATAAGATTCCTGTGGCTTTTTACAAGGATTAAAGTTAAAAAAAAATATTTTTTTTTTAGTAATCTCTGCAACAGTGGAGTGAGAGGGGGTAATACGTATAAAAATCATTAAGCAGAAAATCTTCAAGAATTACAGTCTTCAGAAATTCATTTCTGTTATTTTCTCCCTACAGCTCTTCTGCACGAGAAAGGACTGAGGTGGTGCCAAGAATTTTTTACTATAAAACATTATGATGCCAGGGTGGCTCACATATCCCAGTAACATCTGGCACACCCAGTAAAGAGGACTGCAATTAGTGAAGGGCCTGCTAAAGATACAAGACACATTCAAGAGTTAACTCATGATTTCTTTTAATGATGATGAACTCAGTTTGGAGATGGGAAAACACAATTTCAGACCCTGATTCCTTAAATGCTATGAACAGTAGGAAGAACACAAAACCTATTTTTTTCCTCACACTCGAATTCTCAAAATCCTTATTGAATTTCTACTTCATTGTGTGACTTCAAAATATGTCTGAAAGCTAGCTTTTCTCTGTATTTTCTTCTGTATTTGACCTTATAATACTGTCTCTAGATCTTCACATGATAGAAACATTTCCCAAGATGTTTAAATAAATGACATTTCTGTGAAGAAGATGCTTACATCTAGAGTGACTTGACAGTCCTTCAAAATGTAATTTATAAAGTGCAAACAAATGCTAGATTGTTTTAGGGGCCAAAAAAAATTATTTAATTATGTGCCTTCTCAATTTGCGTTGCTTTTTTTTTTTTTTTAAAGATTTCATTTATTCATTTAAGAGAAAGAGATAGCAAGAGAGAGCACACAAGCAGGGGGGAGAGAGAGAAGCAGGCTCCCCGTTGATCCAGGAAAGAGATGTGGGGCTTAATTCAAGGACCTTGGACCATGACCCAAACTGAAGGCAGATGCTTAACCGACTGAGCCACCCAGGCAACCCTTCTGTTACTTTTTGACCATATCTCATAGTCATCACCATTATGCTGGGGTTTCAAAACCTAAACATCATCAAGAATTAACTTGAAATCTATCACACACAGCTCACTGAACTAGGAAAATAGACCACGACCACAGGGTCACAGTTATTCCCATTTATCACAGCAAAGGTTCCTTGGTCCCTTATGAATGGTACATTATCCAAGAAATCTTAATCATGAATTTCCTTAAAAAATTCTATCGTAATACATGCACTGTTTCAAGAAACCTATTTCTATGTGACAAAAAGTTCACTAAGCCATAGAACAAATAGTCCATTTTTTATTTTGGAATGACTATTCAAGATGGTAATATCCTACTCTTCAAAATCACAGAAATTTGGTTTTATCTAATTGTCCTCTTCCTCCTCTGGTCATCATTGGTGATGTCCACAAAATATTTGGGAACCTGATAGGATGCCCTTCTGGGCCTACTTAAAGTCACATTGACCATGGGACTTGCTTTGGCCAATGAAATATGAGCATAAGTGCCAGGCAGATATTTCAAGAGCCAGTGCTTAATAATAAAGACTGCATGGCTCTATTTCCCTTTGCACAGGGACCAGCAACCTCCAGCTCCATCAGCTTCATCAGACTGAATTCTGAAAAGAGGACACTATAGAGTGGAATCCTCGAATTACCCATCATGGGCATGCCGCAAGAAATAAACCTTGTAGTAACTTTAGGCCACTAAGGTTTGGCTGTTTATTAGACACCACAACTTAACCAGGCTTATCCTGAATAGTAGACCTCCTGTATTTTATTAAAGATGACTGTTAGGCTCTTGAAATTTCAAAGAATAGAGAGAGAAGCTCTGAATACTTGGCTGATGGGTATTTATTATAATAGTGTATAGAGAAGGAAGTAAGGAGTTAGAGAAAATGGTCCTGGTTGCACCAGACCAAGACTTATAGATTCAGGATACCAAGCAGTGCCTGGTTTCCTATGGTCCTCTTGGCAGGGTCACCTGCTGATGGATAGTCAAGTGCTCTCAAACCATGGGGACTCAGTTACCCTCCGTCCCTCTTCTTCTACAGTCCCTGAAAAAACTGTCAATTTATAAGGCTTTTGGGGTGCCTGGATGGCTCGGTCAGTTAAGCGCCTGCCTTCGGCTATCAGGTCCTGGGCTCCCTGCTCATCGGGGAATCTGCTTCTCCTTCTGCCCTTCCCCCTGCCCTCTGCTTGTGATCTTTCTCTCTCTCAAATAAATGAATAAATAAATAAATAATAAATGTGTAAGGCTTTTGTAACAGTGACAGTGGGTCTACTGTTGCCCCAGCATTTAGAGATATTTCATACTGCTTGCTCAGGTCCATCACAGGGTGCCCCCACTCACCCACAGGAAGTATAGGCTCCTGAGTTCTGGAGGCCTAACAAATGTCCAAGATTCTTGAACCTCAATTTGACTTCAAGCCACAGGCGAGTGAGGGACCTGCACACAAAGACAGCTTGTCTGGAATCTCGTCTACTTTATTATCTATTCCTTGTGGCCCTCCTTCTCCTTCTCAGTTGGAGAAATCCACTTTCCTACATGTTCCCCTCTCTTTCCAGTCACCCTCCTGCACCCTCTCTTCTCCACTTCTCAAGACTTATTTTTTTTCAGAGCACTGAAAAATGATTCTTTGTGTAAGCATGGAAACTCTGGTTTCAAACTTGGTGAGCAGCTTTTTAAATCTTTGTTTCTGCTTCTGGTGTGGAGTAAGGTGCTTTCCAGACACCAGGGAAGAAGAGCTAGAAAGTAAACAATGGATACGTTGGGACATAATGCTTCGAAATTCCATTCAAATTTCCTAAGAATGAAAATCTGATTAGGTGCCCACTGACCAGTCAGTAGCTATATGGGCACACTACACTCCATGGTGAGCCTGCCAATGCTTGACTCCAGGTCAGACTTTGATCCTTGGGCTTATCAACTGAAGTTAGAGTATCAGGGTCACTTGAAACGAAGTAAGGCATTCTCTATAAAGGGTTGGCCACAGCCACTATTGTCAAAAAAGCAGCTTTCCTCAGAAGAAGGTTAGACTACATCAAAAACTAATGATGTACTGTATGGTGACTAACATAACATAATAAAAAATTAATTAATTAATTTTAAAAAAGAAGAAGGTTAGAGATAAGCCACCCAGCCCATATTGGGTTCAGTTCACTGCTCTCATCTAAAACATCATTTAAAAAATGTAGTTATTTAATCTCTATGAACAATTCAAACTTTCATCTCACTGAATTGAAAATCCACTGCTCCTCGCTCGGTAGGAATTCCCTGCCCAATTCATAATGGGCATTGCAGTGGTAAGAGAGAACTCTTTATACTCGACCAATAAAAGGAGAGTGACAACGTATCCAAGCAAAGAGAAGCAGAAAGAAAATGTATAGTGATACATTGCATAAACATGATATATTTACATGCCCTTCACAGTTTATAAAGTATTTTTGCATATTTTAACAAAAATACTGATCCTACAATTAGAGATTTTCCTTGCTTAGTCTGCTGCTAATTTTATGAGTCTTCCTCTATCTGTAAACTGGAAATAATAACAGGATCTAGATATCATATTTGGTGTGAAGGTTAAATAAAATAGGTAACATGAAAATTATATAATAATATACTTTATAAAATCATCTGTTTTGATGATTATTTTTAATGTGCCAGATTATATGCTGTATGCTGGGAATAGAAAGATAAATAACACATAACTCCCATGCTTAAAAGCTTATAGTTTCATGGATAAGAGAAACATGGGGAAAATGATTTCAGTAAAATATGGCATGTTTGTAATAAAAGTATGCATATGTTCTGAGGGTGCATAGATGAGGCCATTAGTCTAATCTTGAGGTACAAGAAAACATCTTTAAGAAGTGAATGCTTAGCCTACCTACCCCATCTAGCTTATCTAAGCTGCTTATGGGAGACAAGGAGTCAGAGGTGTCAAAGGTTAGCCAAAGAATGAAGGCTAGAGAGGGGCAGCTCCATAAGTTTACACCAACAACTCTTCAGCCCCATGGAAGAAAGAACATCCCAAGAATGTGGTCTGATCCTCTTACCATAGCCTTAAAGAAGCAAGAAAGTTAGAAAGGCCACGTTCATTTATTCTTTCAACTCAATACAAGGAAGCTTCTGCCCATTAGCACAAGGAATATTAAATTATCTCAAAAATACCCGACACTCTTCTGCAAAAAAAAAAAAATTGAATGGTTTTAGGGGTGGGGCATCTATGAGGTTTCCTCGGCCTACAACCAACATTTCTTAAGGTGTTGAACAGAAAAATTCCAAACAACCAACTCTGAAATGTGGGAACTTTTGCATACAAAAATACACAGACAAAAGAATTATGTACATATACTCAAAATACTAAAACAGAGATGTCAAGTGGATAAATCAAGCAATTTATCTTTTTTCAACATTAAATCATAGCCAGAGTATTCATGCCTATACCCTTCCTCTAAGAATGTTAAAGGAAACTTTTCTACCTTTGAAATATTAGCCTTTTTTTTCTGGCAGCTTTTCATATACTTCATACACATTACTCATCCCGCCAGCTTCTTACTTTGCCTTCTTACTTTGGTACTTAAAACATTAAAACCATTAAACATCTTCAGTGATAGAATTTGTATTACTCTTATGATGTTACAGAGATCTTTGAACATGGACTATCTTTGTATTTATTTGTGTCTTCAATTTTTTTTTTAATCTATGTCTTATAATTCTCAGTGCGCAGGGTTGGGAGTTTGCTCCCCTTTCCAGGTAGAGCCATAGCCAGCACTGTTTCTATCAAGTTTCTGATACATCTGAACTGCTGGATTTCCCTTGGTATTATAGGACCCTCAAAAACCCAAATTCCATCATTCTATTTAAAAGCAAAATTCTACTACCATGTCCTGCATCACTTGGGAATTTTGAGATGTCATATCTTCCCTTGAAATACAAAGTAAGTAGTTAATTAAGACACGTGTCCAAGCTATAAGTATTTTGCATTTTTGTCTATGTATTCTTAACTGTTTGGATTCAGTAAGTTTGGGGCTTACCAGCTTAGTGTTTGATAGTGAATGACAGAAGAGAAATCAATGTTATGTCATTCTATCAGTCAGGATTCTTGCAAGTCCTGGTGATAAAATCCAACCTCAAACTAAGTCAAACAAAAAAGAGATGCCATTAGCTTATATAAATGAAAGTTCATAGGTATCTAGTAGCATCAAGTAAAGCGGGATCCAGGTGCTCAGATATGGCTCTCAGTCTTCCTATCTTGGGCAGCTCTCTTCTAGGCTCAATGAATATCTGCAGCCCACAAGACCCACACCGTGCTATCTTTGCAACCTGCCGCAGGGGTTCTGGCAGACAATTACCAGGGACAACTCTTCCAAACTAAGTACTATGGCCAGGGGTCTGAGTGTTCTAATTAAGTCAGACCTGGGGCACAAGTCCTCTTCTGCATCTGGATGATAAAGTCATCCATGCTCAAATCATATGGAATGGGATCTCTTCAAGAATGGATGGGATTTGGGACACCTGGGTGGCTTAGTCGCTTTGCTTAAGCAGCTGCTTTTGGCTCAGGTCATGATCCCAGGGCCCTGGGATTGAGTCCCACATCGGGCTCCCAGCTCAGCAGGGAGCCTGCTTCTCCCTCTGCCTGCTGCTCTCCCTGCTTGTACTCACTCGCTCTTTCTCTCTCTCTGACAAATGAATAAATAAAATCTTTAAAAATTAAATAAATAAATAAATAAGAATGGATGGGATTTGTAAACAGGCATGATAAGAGATGCTGGGCAGACAAAGCACAGATCTTTTTTACAGTTTTCAAAAAGATGACAATATTCTCAAAGATGTATCTACAAGATAGTTTTTTTTTTTCATAAACTATGAAAGTAAAATATACTCAAGTGCCAACATGTAGAAGGCAAACAATACTTGTGCCATAGAAAATCAGACAACTTTCTTGGAGAGAGTTATCATGAAAAACATTTGGGAGCAGCGAGGTTACAACAGTCTTGCAACTCTCCTTGCTCTTCATACTACACACTGCCAAATCAAACTTTCTAAAGTGATGCTAACGAACCTTTGTTAGCTCCTCAATACTTACATAATAATACACAGGCATCTTAGTCTGAAGATAACCAGACATAATTCTATTCAAATTCAGTCAGTACATATAACTTAGGACCTTCAATGAACTATCAAATCTCTTTAAGCCTCAGTTTACTCTTTTGTAAAAATAAAATATAATGCCTACTTCAGTGGATGTTGGAGAACTATATGAGCCAATATCTGGCACATAACAGATGCTCAACACTTATATTTATTATTGCACACATTCCTCCACAGGAACAGTGTATTTTTCTCTTGTCAGTTCCTCCCAATACTTTCCTCACCCAGTGGAAACTTGATAAAGGCAGGGATTCTGGCTGTTTTATTTTCTAAGGGCTCCTCAAGGCTTAGAACTGTTCCCATAACATAGTAGGTGCCCAATAGGGATTTGTTGAATGAATAAATAAATGCCCTACCTTATCTCCCACCTCCAATAGTTAGCTCCTTGAGGAGATGATTCCCATTCAGTTTAGTTTTATGTTACCCCAAATTCCTAGTTCAGAGCCTGGAACAAATAAATATTTGTGGAATGAATTACAGAATTGTTGACAACCCGAACAATTGCCTCAGTACTCCATTTTCATTTCTCACACCCTAATATTGTCAGCAAACATTTTCAACTATAGTCATAACTATCATTCCTAAAATTTTTAAGGTCCATAATCAGCGGGAGAAAGTGCTACACATAATATGCCTTCATGATCAATCAAACACACAAAGTTAAAAGCATAAGGAGTAGTATTATGTTGTTCAATGGCATTAAAGATGTAAAGATTGTTCAGTGATTTGGAGTGCTTTTTTTTTTTTTTAAGGATTTATTTATTTATTTTAGAGAAAGAGAGACCAAGAGAGCATGAGGTGGGGGAGAGGGTGAAAATCCTCAAGCAGACTCCACGCTGAGCCCAGAGCCTGGCACAAAGCTCAATCCCAGGACCCTGAGATCATGACGTGAGCCAAAATCAAGAGACAGGCACTTAACCGATTGAGCCATCCGGGTGCCCCTGGAATGCTTTTTTCTTAAACCTGCCTGCTTTTCAATCTTAGACAATGAATAGAAAATAGTAGTATTTAATAAAACATTTCTAATATCAGAGCACATTACTGATCAATGAAATGTGCCTTTTAACATATATGCAGGACTGATATAATCAGCTTTTTAATGAATCCCAACAGTGTAGCAGAAAGTTTTACAAATTCCAAATAGTGAGATTTTTTAATGAAAGTTATTAGCACACTTATTCACCAAAGAACTTTACACCATTTTCTGGGATTTTTAACTGTTTTAATGAGCCAACTGTTACAGAGAGGCTTAAAGCCTACACTTTACTGGGGGTATAATAGAACAAAGATCCATTTAGCCATGACTTAAGTCATTCTCAAGCACTTGTGTATTTAGAGAGGTATGATAAAATAAGGAAGAGATGACTTGTTTTCTCCAAATACTAATGGGACTGTGTATTTGAACATGATTTGAACCCACATAAGTGGATTTCCTAATGGAAAAATATGACCTCTTACCTTTAAAAATTAAATGACCCTTTGGAGACCTACAAGAAAGAAGGTTCACCCCAACTTTGCTAACATTAAAGATCCATACAAAACAACATCTTGATGTATTAGTATATGAATCAGAAACATCTGGATCAAGTTTGACTTAAAATATACATTGATTTGAAAATAAAGTTAAAAGTTTTTATAAAAATGTGTACTTTGTTTCAAAGGTTATAAACCATTAAACACATTTTTTATTCTATTCTAAAATTTAAGTCAATTATTTGAAACAAAGATCAGAGAAATCTATATTTCTTCTTGATATGAGACTACATAGAAACTTCCAGCAGAAAGTTTTGACCTGAGATCAGTTGACTGAGGGTAGAGTTTAGGAAGACTCTCATACCTCTGAAATGGTGTTCAAAATTTTGTGTGTATATGCAGACATGTCTTTATCTAGAGAAGAACTTCTTGATCTTGACATTCTGACATCTGGGACCAGATAATTTTTTGCTGTGGGAGCTGTCCTATGCCTTGTAGGATGTCTAGCATTATCCCTGGCCTCTACCTACAAAATGCCGCTAGCACAGCCCCCTTCATCACTATCAAGAATGCCTCCAGACATTACTAATGTCCTTGGAGAACAACTGATATGGAGAGGGGGTCCACTGCCTTCATCAGATTCCCAAACAGGTTAAGAGCCATTGCTTTAGTCTGTAGAACAGAGGTCCTACTTACCTCCCCATAGATTAGGGCCCATTAGGCCCCATAGATAAGCATGCTGGTCTGACCTTTGGAATTCCCTTCGAAATGAAACCCATTGCTGTGGCATTTTCCCACTCTTCTGGCTAACAAAGTGATGGGACACCTTCACCACCCTTCCACCTGTTAAGTACAATCACCTAAAGATCTGTTATTTCAAAAATCTTTGACTAAGATCTCCCAATTGCCAAATGGCTTCAGAAAGTCTATGGATTAATTTTAAAGAAGGGGAGTCATAAGCCTCTTAGTTTGTTTATCCTGTTTTGATTCCCCACCATACAACCCAGTGCCTGACTCATGTAGTCAATACATATTTGGCTAATGATTGAATAACTGAACTGTGGAACCCACAGCATCTACGAGAGCTTCTTCTTTTTTTTTTTTTTTTTAACATTTTATTTTTAAGCAATCTCCACACCCAATGTGGGGCTCAAACTCACAATCCCAAAATCAAGAGTCACATGCTCCACCAACTGAACCAGCGGGGTGCTCCTATGAGAGCTTATTCTTAATTAAAAGATCCATAGTATGAGGCAGTTCTGGAGTTACTCCATACCATTAACTTCGACTCCTTGGCAATACTTTCTTTTCTCCATGTAGGTCTGGCCCATGTGCAGGTCACCAGTATCCCTCAAGGCATGTAGCATCTCAAGTATCCTTATCATCTCCATTGGAACCCTTGTGGGGTATAGGATAGTTCTCAAGCTTTGCTTTCCTTTTGCCAACAGATCCATGGATTTTATAATTTGGTTTCCTTTTCTCTTTAAAACCACTACCCCTCCCCACTGCCCTTGGTGTTCTTTTCCAAATCTAATTCTGAAGTAGAATACAGTATCTCTAGTGCCCTACACACACACACACACACACCCCTACACAGATTGGATTAAGCAAAACAAAATTGAGCTACATAGTGTTTCAAGAGATAACCTAAAACATAAAGACATAAAAAGATTAAGAGTATGAATGTGAAATACCCCCCAAAAGAAATCTGATGTAGCAAGTATAACAGCATTACTGAAGTTATAGAGGTTTGCTACATGACCAAAAGGTCTGATTCACTGGGAATACAAATCAAATGTTATATGTACTAATAAAATAACTTCAAACTGCGTGAAGCAAAATATGATAGGACTGTACAAGCAACTTGACAAATCCTCTTATTTTATCATAACATTCTCAGTAATTGGATCGAACAAACCCTAAATTAATAAGTATATAAAGATATGGCAATACTACTAACAAGCTTGATCTAATACACATATATATTTCAAACCTTGCCCATTCATTCCATTCTTCAATTAAATATTTCACACCAGTTTCCCTATATAAGCCTTTACTATCTCGTTTCTATCCTCTCTTGGCTGATTTCCTTGCTAATTCACTGAGAAATTCTAAGCAGTAAAAATTTTCTCCAGACTCCCTCTAGCACATCTACCCACTCACTAGTATCTGCACCCATCCATTCTTTGCCTTCCCACATTTACTACAGTGGGAGTAGAGCTTCTCTATAGACCTAGTCCCTGCTCTTGTACCCTGGAGCCCAGCAGCTCTGGCCTTCGTCCTCAAGCCCTTTCTCTCTCTTTCATTGTATGGGATCACTCCTATTAGCATGGCCCCATCTGTCCTGTGAATACTACCTCTTTCTCTGCTCCCCTCTGCTAATAACTACTTTCTGCCTCCCAACACCTATCCCTTGATACTCTCAATACTACCTGCTCTAGCCTGGCTTTCTCATTCATGTCTCCATGAAACTGCTCTTGTTGATGTCTCTGCTGCTAAAAGGTCTCTTCTGAGTTCCCATCTTACTGTACTATTATCAGCATTGATCCCATTGATCACTCTTTTCTTCATTAGCTTCTAGGACACTCACCCTGTTGGCATTTCTCCCACCTCAAAGTTTGGTGCTTCTCAGTCTCTTTTATGAGAATGGTTCCTCATTTCCTCTCAAACCTCTTACCATTGGAGAGCCTAAGGGTTCTCTCCTCTCTTCCCATACTCACTCCCTTGGCATCCTCATCCAGTCTCTGTGTTTAAATGCTATCTATAAGTGGTAGCTACACTTGTGCTGAGCACAGTATTAGGCACAGAAAAGCTGAATCACTATGTTGTACACCTGAAACTAATGTATGCCAACTAACTCAAATAAAAACATATAAAAATTTAAAATTTTTAAAAATTTAAAGGCTGTCTATATACAAATGACTCCCAAATGTATATCCCTAGCTTAGGCTTCTGTCCTGAAATCTAAGTTTGTATATCTAATTACCTACTGAACATCTCCACCTAAAGAGCTAATTGACATCACGAGCTTAACATGTTTAAAACATGACTTATGATCCACCTCCCCTCAAAAAAACACCTAGCTCACCCAGAGACTTCCCTATCTCAATGAATGATGACTGCATCCCTCCATAAGCCCAGGCAAAAACCATGGGGTCATCCTTATCCCTTTTGTCTCATACCACTTTTATTCTGCCCAGAAATCCACTGGCTCTATCTTTAAAATAAATCCAGAATTCAATCACTCCTCTCTACTACCATGTTATTACCATGATCCAAGCTGCCATTAACTCCTCCAACTGTTACACTAACCTTCTGAATTTCTTGCTTTCATCCTTCTCCTTGTAGTCTCTTCTCAACCCAGTAGCCACAGTGACCCCTAAAAATATAAACCACATCATGTCACTGCCCTGATCTCCCTCACTCAGGGTAACAGCCAAAGGTCTTATTATCTGACCTCATCTTTCACTATCCTCTGTTGCTTTCTCCCCTCCAGTCACATTGTCTCCTTGCTGTCCTTTGAACATACCACACGGGATCCCATTGACCAGTGTCTCTATCCATATACTCTGTCTTCCCACTTAGATCCTTTGCAGTCTCCATTCTTGCTGCCTGAAATGTTCTTTCCCTAGATACCCACATGACTAATGTCCTCAGCTTCTTTCGGTCTTTGCTCAAAATCATCTTTGGTGAAGCCTTCCCTGAGCCTTTATTTACAACTGCAAAACACATCCCTTGCCCTCCTGTATTATTTCCCCCTCTTTATCAGATTTTTACATATTTCTAATTTACTTACATACTACATTCATTATTTATTATCTGTCTTCCTCTACTAGAATATAAGCTCTTAAGTGCAAAGATTCCTGTCTGTTTCATTCACTGATATATTCCAGGCACCTCCTGGCACATTGTACATGCTTAGTAGGTATTTGTTAAGTGAAGGAATGAATAACTGAACAAAACGAACAAATCAATGAATGCATAGAATTTTGCATCCAATATTCTTGTCAAAACAAGTGGAATAATTACAAAATTTGAGCAAGTACTATTCCCTAAACGAATCTAAACATATATTAAAAATCACTTCCATACATAGACTAGTGTGGAAAGACACTTACAATTATAAAAGAGGAGGTATAGAGTCTCTCTGAAAGCAAAAAGAAGAATGCCTCACTCAGAGTTCTATGCTCGGACACATATTAATGGAAGAAATAATACCTAGGAAGTAAAGTACCTGTAAAGATATGTACAGCTGAGGTTGGAAAGTGGAGTGCAATGAGGATAGAGTGTTCTAGGAAAAATGAAAGAATATGAGCAAAGACTCCAAGGCAGTAGTGAGAGAATAAAGAGAAAGATGAACTGAAAAAAGCCTGGAGTGAGGAGATGGTGATGAATGATGAGGTCAGATTGAAAATTAAGTAGAGACCACTTCACAAAGATCCATGTGTGGTCTCTTAAAGAATGTAAACTTTACCCTAAAAGCAATGGGATTTCTAGTTCCTTCATCTCTTCATCACCAATGACCTTTCGTTCCATCCTATCAGCCACCCATCCCCATGGTTTTATCCTAGACCTCATCGGCACTAGAAACTACATCACTTCTGGGGCACCTGGGTGGCTCAGTGGGTTAAAGCCTCTGCCTTCGGCTCAGGTCATGATCTCAGGGTCCTGGGATCGAGCCCCGCGTTGGGCTCTCGGCTCAGCAGGGAGCCTGCTTCCCCCCTCTCTCTCTGCCTGCCTCTGCTTACTTGTGATCTCTCTCTCTCTCTGTCAAATAAATAAATAAAATCTTTAAAAAAAAAAAAAAGAAACCACATCATTTCTAAAATCTTATTTCCAGATATTTCACTTTCCAACCACCAGATCACTTGTTTATTACCTTCACCAAGACCCCCAATACATTGATCCCGTGACTTTCTCCCTGATAATCAGTCCCTGCTGCTTCTTTCCTTCCTTGTCTAGCCTGGATTCCATGGTCCACCAACATAATCACGCTCTTTCCCAAGATTGTGCTCTCTCCAGGGTCTTTATGCTTTCATACTACTCTCCTGGCAAAACTCTATTAATCTGCTTTCCTCATCTATGCGTTGGCAATTGAAAATTGGTAGAGAAGAACCAAATATGCAAACTTAACTTGTTTCACTTGAAATTCATACTCTAGACCACAAATAGGTACTCAAAAAGACCCAGAAATCTTCCTCTGTTTCTCTGATAGATTTTCTTCCTTACCTCCTCTTTCATTTACTCTCCCTTTTCCTCTAACCTCCCATCACCCTTCCTCAGCCTTCACCTTCACTCTCAGCGGAGGATTGCCTTACACTTCGGTAAGAAGTGATAAACTAGAGGACGCTTTTCTCCCTCCAGCTACAAGCAGAGTTGCATCTGCACTGCTCTTCTCTAGGGGTCCAGTGGAGAAAATTCTCGCTCCTCCTAAAGGAAGGCCTCTCTTAAATCCAGATCTTCAGCCAATGCCTCTTGCTGTCATCAAAATTGGCTCCTCTCTCCCTGTCCTACATTGTCATCATTCCCTCTCCATTCAATCATTTCATTGTTATCCTAACATTCCCTAGTCATTCCAACTTAAAAGAAAAAAGACCTCACTTCATTGTATTAAACCCTCCAGCTTCCACACTCTCTCTCCACTCCACTACACAGCAAAACTGCTTCAAACTTTTGTATACTCAACCCTGTCTGCCTTTTCATTCTCTCTTCAATCCCCCCAGCCTGGCTTTCACTTTCTACCATTCCAGTCAACATCACTATCATTCTCTCTGTTGTCAAATTCAAAGAACCTTTCTCTCCTTATCTTACCTCTCAGCAGGATTCCAGGGTCCTCTTCCACTCTTTTCTCTCCACATTTTTTATATGGTCCCATACAATAGTTTTAAGTACCACCTAGATTTCGATGACTCCCAAATTGATATCCACAGGAATGGTGTCTCCTCTTAACCCTAAATGCCCATAACCAGCTTTAACCAATGCCCAGTTGAATGACTCGCTAGCTTAAGGAGTCCAAAACTGATTGTCCAATCCAAATCTATTCCCCATACCTTGACCATCTTAGAAATGCCTTCATTGCTCACTTTATTGCTCAACCCACAAGCCTCAGAATCTTCGCGATCCCTTCATTTCCCTCATCTATCACATTTAATCCATCAGAAAGCCCCACCATTTCTAGCTTCAAAACTTGTCTCAAATATGTCCATTTCTTTCTGTTTAAAAAACCATCAGCTTTGTCCACTGTCATTTCTCTATTTCTCATCTAGTCTAATGAGCAGGCTTTTTCTTCCCTCCTTCCTTCCTTCCTTCCTTTCTTCTTTCTTCCTTCCTTTCTTCCTTTTCTTTCTTTCTAATTCATACTTTCTTATTGACTTAGACAATTTACTAAATTTGAAAATAAGCTGTGTGGGCAATGGCCACATCTAACTTGCTCACCATCATATTCCTATACTCTAGTACAGAGCCTCATGCAACACATAATTGTTGAATGAATTAAATAAGGAATTAATAAAATAGTAAGAGGAGAGTGACATCATCAAATCCATGTTTCCAGACTGTGGTTCTTACCTGGGGGCAATCCCCTTCCTCCCACCCTGAGATATTTGGCAGGTCTGGAAATGTTCTTTATTGCCATGACAGAGGTGAAGGAGGATTTGCTGCTAATGGGTAGAGGCTAAGTTGCTGATAAGCATTCCACGAGGCACAAGACAGCCCTGCACAACAACCAATTATTTGACCCAAAATCCACATAGTGCTAAGGTTAATAAATCCTTTTTTAGAGAGTTCAAGATAAAGTTTAAAGAATGGACTATTGTTAATTAGTCTCTTCCTCCATTGGCAATAGGAAGACCCCATAGGAAGTCATTCCAAGTAAGGGAGGATATCCTGGAATGGAATAAAGCATGTGTTATAAAGAGAAGTAAACACATGCTTAAGATATATGGATATAAGAGAAATGTTTAGAGCTGACTGTATTTTGTGATTAATTATACAGGGGGATAAGAGAGTCAGATAAACAGACAAAGATATCCAGGATTACTTGCAGGCTTCTGGTTTAGATGTCTAGATACAAGCAGTGTGTTCATGGAGTCTGAAAATATAGGAAGTTTAGCTCACTTGCACAGGAAGATGCAATCAGTCTTGAATAAAACATGAAGTTAATAAATGGTTGTGGAAGATGAGTCTAACAAATTCCATTGCTAAAGTAAACCCAAGATATAAATTCTCAGAGATAAATCAAGACAAAGCTTATAAAGGTGAAAACAAATAGCATGCAGTATAGTTACTATAGATATTTCACAAAAGGGAAGAAAAGGGAATAACATGATATAAGGTAAAAAGGAATAAAACTTCAAAAATTCAGTGAACAAAAACACCCAGAGAAAATAATCACATAATAAAATGTGAACTGAACTTAAAACAAAAAAAGATGATAAAAAGAATAGAAAATCTTTACATTGAATATGTAATTTCTTTTAAAAAAAAAAAAAGATTTTATTTATTTATGTGAGAGAGAGAGAGAGAGAGAGAGAAAGAGAGAGGCAGGGAGGAACAGAGGGAGAGGGAGAAGTAGACTCCTGAGGGAAGCCTGAAGCAGGATTCAACCCCATGACCCTCAGATCATGACCTGAGCCGAAGCCAGACGTCTAACTGACTGAGCCACCCAGGCCCCCCCAACATGCAATCTCTTTTAGTACAAGTGATCAGTGAGAGGACCAGTTTGTATTATTTGCATGAAAGTAGTTTAGAAGTTTTATGATATATGGAGAAAAGATAATAGTATTCCATTTAAAATATTAGGCTTTAGGGCTTCTGATTTTATTTCTGACCTTAATGACTTGAAGTTCTTCATTATAAAGAAGATTACTATATGTTTACAGGACCATGATAGAAAAACATACGTTTGACCAAGAGAAATTGTACTTTAAGATCAAGGCTTAATTGTAAAAAACAAGGTTATCTTAAACTAAGGGTTGCGGTAGGCTGAAAAACACCACACCCCCCACCCCACCCCAAGATAGCAGGTCCTAAGCCCTGGCATCTGTAAATTTTACCTTATCTGGGAAAAAGGTTTTTGCAGATGTGATTAGGGGTCTTGAGATAGAGAAACTACCGTCGATTGTGTGAGTGAGCCCTACATGTAATCTGACAAAAGGGGGGCAGAGGGAGATCTGATACAGACAGGAACAGAGTAGACAGGCAGAAGAGGAGACCAAGTGACTATGGACACAGACTGAAGCAATACAGCCAAGAGCCAAAGAATGCCAGCAACCCACAAAAGCTGGAAGAGGCAAGAAACAGATTCTCCTCTAGAACCTCCAGAAGAAGCCAGCCTTGCTGACACCTGGATTTCAGCCCTGTAATATTGATCTTGGACTTCCTGCTCCTGGAACTGTGAGAGAACACATTTCTGTTAATTTAAAGCCACCGAGTTTGCAGCAATCTGTTATTACAGCAGCTACAGGAACTTAATACAAAAGTATCTCTTAAACGTTTATAATGTTAAAATACAGTTTCAATTGTACCAATAAAGAATAGAATACAATATAGATAATACTGTTATAAACTGGATTGTGTCATTCCAAAATTCATATGTTGAAGGCCTAACGCCCAATGTGCTATATTTGGACAGAGAGCCTTTACAGAGGTCATTAAGGCTAAATGAGGTCATCAGGATGGGGCCCTAAAATGACAGAATGGTGACCTTATAAGAAGAGACACCAGAGTCTTCTCTCTCTCCGCACATGCACAGAAGAGAGGCCATGTGAACACACAGTGAGAAGGTCATCTGCAAGCCAGGAAGTAAAGTCTCATCAAAACCAAACTTGCTGTTGCCTTGATCTTGGATTTCCAGCCTCCAGAACTATGAGAAAATAAATTTCTGCTATTTAAGCCACCGAGTCTATGATATTCACTTATAACAGCATAACTTAAGTAATACAAATATGCTTTCTACTTTGCCCTTATCAAAAAGCCATTTTGCATCATCATGTTACCAATTGCTTACATTTTCCTCCACAGTTGGAGTTTGTGCTCAATGTTATACCATATAAGAAGAAAAAGACTGGACTGTAGAAAACTATCGCATTTCATGCTGTGCCTGCCAAACTTTGGAAATGGCCATGCCCAGCCTCAGCTGACCGAGGCCAGCTCTGCGTACCACCACCACACTTCCCTGGCTTCCCTCACTTACCCCTTACTTCATTTAACAAGAGAGCACTAGAAAAAACAAATATGTGAGAAAACTGGAAGGAAACTCACATATCATTTAATTTCAAATCAAACAAATATATTCATTATGGAATTACTGAATTGCAGGCTCCCTGCTAGCATTAATGATGGAGAGGGGAAAATACAGATAGGTTTTCTGAACTTACAGAGCTTAAAGTCTATCTAGATTCATGAGGTCGGGAAGACAAAAGATGAACAAGTAATTACAAGGGTGGTGAGGGTGTTGGAAGAGGGAACACACAGCAGAGACTTCACCTAAGAATTCAGAGGAGACCTGAAGGCTGGGTGAGAGTAGGCGAGGAGAAATGTCTGTTGGTGGGGAGCAGAGAAGGACAGCAGTCTGGGATTAGCTTGTGCAAAGGCTTGGGAGAGTTACAAGCGTGTATGAAATTTAAGGAAATGGAGAAAATCCAACACATCCGGAATGTAGAGAACAAGAAGGGAAGTGAAGAGAGATGAGACCCCAGAGAGAAACAGGAAACAGATCTCAGAGGACACCCGTAAACTAGGTGAGGGAGATTGGTCTTGGTCTTAGCTTGGGGAAGAACCACAGAAAGATTTTAATGGGAAGGATGGCATGTCTAGATTTGAATGTTAAAATAGTCAGTCACCTACAGCCTGGAGTAGGAGTTGGAAGGAAGCTAGAAGGAATACCGAGAGATCTGGGATGCTCATGGCCTGTGGGGCTAGACAGGGGGCACAGACTGAAGACATGTTTAGGGAATGCATAGACCAGCCTTGGCAGTCGGTTCTATATGATGGGAGTGGAGAGCAAAGAGGCAAACTGACTCCCGCATTGCTGAATTCATTGTCCTACTTTGCCATTTACTGAAAGAAGAAAAAGCTGGTAAAGACTAGAGGTGAAAGAAGAGCTCATTTGAATTTGAGATGTCTGTGAGACAGCCATATCAAGATGTGCATTTTCTGATTTTCAAAGTAATATGATTTAGACTCGATTATTTGGAAAAAGAAGAACAAGGAAAAAAAAAATCAAACATCATCTTTAACCCCACTACCCAGAGACAGCTACAGTTCATATATGTTTGTATAGCCTTGTTCCTAAGTAAACCTGTGCATTCTCTCTCTCTGTCTCTGTCTCTCTCTGTCTCTCTCTCTCTCACACACACACACGCACACACACACACACACACTATTAGGCTGTTTTTCCCTTTAACAATGAATCCTAGCCATCTTTATAGATCATCATTTTTTTCTATAATATCAATTTCAATGGCTGCATAGGATTTCATTACATAAATTTGCTAAAATTCATTAAACCAATTCCCTATTAAAATATGATTTTATATTATGGCAGGGCATTTCAGACAGTGAAACTACTTTATAATATGATACTATAATGGTAGATACATGTCATTACACATTTGTCCAAACCCCTAGAATGTACAACACCAAGAGTGAATTCTAATGTAAGCTATGGACTTCAGGTGATAATGACGTGTCAGTGTAAGTCCTTCAGTTGTACAAAAGTACCACTCTGGTGCGAAATGTTGATAGTGGGGAGGCTATGCGTATGTGAAGATGGGGGACAATACAGGAAATCTCTGTACCTTCTGCTCAATTTTTCTGTGAACCTAAAACTGCTCTAAAAAATAAAGTCAAATATATTTTGATGAGTACTTTTCGATATAAAATTGTTGGCACATTTCTATTTCCTAAAGATAAATTCCAGTAAGTGGCATTGTCTAGTCAAAGGGTATGCTCATTTAACAGCTTGTTTGTGTTACCAAATTGCCCTCCAGAAAGTTTTTGATGACTTACACTCCTACTAAGAGAGTACACTTGAGTTGATTTTTGATCCCTGACTCAACACTACCCATATTGTGTTTCACTCCACAACTCCATTTATCCCATCATCAAAATAGTGCTGTAAAAACATTATTGGATGTTTCTGTCAACAACATTCCTGTTTTCTTATCCACAGTATAGTACCAAGTCATTCTGTCTTTTGATTACAGCTAGCTGCATCTCTGAGAAAATGTATGCCATGCTAATTTGTCTTTATTTAAAATTTCAAAGAAATTCCCACATGGATCCCAGATGTTGACCATTTAATACAAGAAGGTGTTTCCTCATTATACAAATATGGTATGTGTCCAAAATATTGGCATTGTTTAGGTTATGAATCACTTAAAATAACGGTATCACAAAAAACAATGGTTCATGTGTGAGTCATAAATTAAACAATGCCAATTTTTTGATGTGCACCACATTTGTATAATAAGGAAGGAAACACCTTCTTGGATTAAATGGTCAACATCTGGAATCCATGTGAGGGCTTTAAAAAATTAGGGCTGCATTTTCTTAAATTGTAGTGTAGAAAGAAATCCAAAATGGAGGCAATTTTTGGAAAAATTTCCCTGCCCCAATTACTCTTGCAAGCAGTGCATTGCTTAATTGGTACAAAACCTTAAGTCAAAGCAATATAAGTCAAATTCCATCAAAGTCCATTCCATTACATTCCATTACATTCCATTACAGCAATATAAGTCAAATTCCAATGCCAAGGGAATCTGAATCTTTTATTTTTGTTTTTCTAGATCTTTTGCTGTGATATTGTAGGATACAGTCGTGGTGTGTTGAATAGTGGTTTCCAGAAAGATATGTCCATATCCTAACTCCTGGAACCTGTGAATGTGACCTTATTTGAAAAAGGACCTTCGCAGATGCAGGTAAGTTAAGGATCTTGAGATATGATTATCCTGGACTTAGAGTCAGCTCTAAAACCAATGACAGTGGTCATTACTAGAGAAAGGCAGAGAAAAATTGGTGACATAGACACATAGGAGAGGAGAATATGAGTCAGAGGCAGAGGTTGAAGTCACACAGCCCAAACCAAAGAACTCCCCAGAGCCACTAGAAATTGGAAAGGGCAGCTCCCTAAAATCTTCTGAGGGACAGTGGCCCTGCCGACATCTTCATTTTGGATTTTTGGCCTCCACAACTGTGAGAGAATAGATTTCTGTTGTCTTAAGCCATTGTCTGTAGTAATCTGTTATGGCTGCTCTAGGAAACCACAATGGAAATTCATCATAATAGGATTAACCATACATTATGAATTAATTATATCACTGTATTTTATTCAGATTGATGTACCCAATTTTTTGACTTCTGGTTAGCGTCAAACAGTTGATGATTCTGAATGCTTTGGGTTTAAATAACCCGGAAGGCTACCTTTTAAACTCAGAATGCTCTGATCCCAAAGGTTTCTCCTCATAATTTCAGGTAAGCAACTTTGAGAGAATGTCCACAGAGTTGTGGGAACTGTGGAATTCTGGACTAACTAGACAAAGCAGCCTTATCATCTCAGCCTTCAAATGGTGACAGATGCCAGACACCAAACAGTTTGCTTGACTTCTACCCACATTGTGGGCAATAAAACATAGCGAAAATGAGGTATCAGTGTGACTGTAAAGCACAATTAAAGAGAGGTAGAAGACTGCCTACATTAGTATGTTTGCTGCTGGCAAGGTATTGAAATCCAAGTGTGTACACTCCCTTGGACCTTGACTGGATGGATATGTTTTGACAAACTTCATGGTGGCCTTTTGGAAGAGGTTCTCCATTTGGTACAGGAGCTCCATGATTATTCTTTCCATGACTTGCCATCCCCCAGCCCCATCCCCTGGTCCACCTCAAGAAGTGAAGGAGTTAGCAATAGAAAATTATATAGCCATCATAAATAGTTTCAGCATTTATTGAATGCCATGGGGAAATGTTCTCTGTAAAAAGTTGAGTTAAAAAAAAGCAGGATAGACTGTATAAATACTATGACCAAATTTGTTTAGTCATACACACCTTTACATGTACATACATTCAAAGTGAAAGTTTTCCATAAAAGAGCTAAATTGGCTATCTCCGAATGGTGGAATTACACATGAATTTTTGTTAGCTGTATTTTCAAGTGTGTTTCTTCATAATGAGCATGTATAACTCTTACAACCAAAAATAACACTGTAATGGAACTCAACTAATGGCTGGAAAATTAAGAACCGTCTTTGTGGGGCTTGTACAACATTCTTAAGGTCGTTGCTTATTCCAGAGATGGTTTATAAAGGATATAAATTAATTCTGCAAAATTTTCCTTATATATTCAAGAATACTTATCATCCTGATTTCCCCCTCACTTGTGTTATTTGCTTTTCCTTCACTGTTCCCACCCACCATGGGCACAGGTTGATCTGAGGCTGAGAAGGTAGAAAGACAAAAGTAGAGAGTAGGATGCACTGTCAACGAAAAAATAATGAATTCTTCCCTTGAGCTCTGACTCCTCTTGGGACCAAGGTAGCCTGAATGGAAGAGAGATAGAAAACCAACAATGCCAGGTAGCTTGTATTTTTCTGAATAGTGGAGCGTCTTAATAAACTTCGCATCGCTCCCCCCCCACCACCCTCACCAACTGCACATGGAGAGATGGCAGTTTTAGACGATGTTAGATGACTATTTTTTGCTCCAAATTTACTGGATCCAGTTACTGACACATGGAATATATCAAAAGTTGTTTGGCAAAAAGACTAATTCTAAGTTTCATGAGGCCAAGGACCACGTTCTCACTCACATTTGTTTACACAGAGCCTAGGGCCGTGCCTCACATTGCGTACCTAATAAGTGTTGAAATCCAGAAAGAAAAAATATTTTTGTGGATTTCAGATGACTGCAGAGGCAGTGTCTAACAAGCTTATGAACACAATAGAATGAGCTTTGCTGTATAAAAGGCCAGCAGAGCTTGAAGAAATCACTGGTCATTAGCAGGTAAGTCATGGAACATGCTGGGGAGTATGTAGCTTTAAAAATAAAAATGAATCAGAATACAAAATGAGAGGGGCCAGAAAGGACATGGGTGGCTTGAATGAGCATATTTAATTATGACTTTATATTTGAAAAGAAAAAACATGTGTAATGATTCTCAGGGAGGTGTGGCTGCTGAAGAGAATGTATGAAGTATATGCACAAATCTGAGCACATACCCAAAACTGGTTGGAAGGTATGGAATGCTCATATGTATGAATTTTTAAAGTTTGAGCATCATTGGACTAAGCAATTGGGTTCCCCATTCAACCCACTTCATCACTAAGAAAACAGAATTGCCTTTTCAACTTCAATGACCATGGCCTTCACTGTCTCCAGACCCAGCGACCACTCCTAACCCACTATATACTTCCAACCCTTTATAGTTAGCTTTATAAAATATTTATCTTTGTAAAAGCTACAGGATGGTGCTAACCATTTTTTTCTTCTCATCTGCCTAAAATCCATGTGACAATGTCTTCTAAAAATTTTAAAATACCTTCACCTCCAGGCTTCCCTGGTTTTGGTGCTTACCAGAGCAGAATTTGCCTGGAAAGCGAACAATGAATACACTAATATGTGACCACATGGAGAAAGGGAATCTGCATCTAGAGAACAGAGGAAAATACATGTGTACATCTTCGAGGTGGAGGGAGGTGAAGCAGGAGGAGAGAGAGTTGGCAGAGTACAAATTAAGAAAGAAGGGAAATCCTTGTCAATTAGAATACCAAGCTAAGCAGTTCTCTCAAGTAATTCAGGTAAGTGAAGGCAAAGTGAAGGCACAACAGGCTTATGTATGTTAACCAAGTGTATGCATCTGTGTGTGTGTCCTAAGTATCCCTAATATAGTCATCTAAAGTGTACTTTCCCTAAGTCTTAAGGCATTCCAGAGTAGAAACCAATTAAAATATTTATTTGCTTATTTGAATATCAGGCCAACCTAACAGGAAAAAATCCTCTGCTGAGTCTCACAGCTTGGGGTGAAAGTCTGGGGGAAGATCATATAAGTACCAATTAGCCCACATAAAACCTGGCTTATCAGGCAGCCATGAAGCAGGTTGCTCTCATTTGATCTTCAAGTTATTCTCAAGAAACATTAACCATAGATAAGCACTTCAAAATTTTTAGCAGTGAGTGATAAAAAAAAAATACAGTTTCATTTCACTTAAACACTCCTATGGGACTATTTTCTATAGAGGCTTCATAGTTGAAGGCTTTTGCAATTCTTTACTTTCCCTAAACTTCAAAGTTAATAGAGAAGAGAACGCTAGAAAGAAAACCATTCCCCAAGTAAGAGATCATAAAGTACAACATGCTTCTGAATTTCTTTAATAAATCTTACTGCGATCCCCAAAATGCATGTCTTACAATGCATCCCATAGCTGGTGAATACATTCTACAGCGGTATACATCCCCGTAAGGTTGGTAGGATTTCAAGATTTGAAACTTGATGGCCAGGGTCCAAATCCCATTTATTAACCTCGTGACCTTGGGCCACCACCCTAAGTGTCTTACGCCCTTGTCTGGGTAACAGGAATCCTGACAGTAATAGTGCCTACCTCCTGGGGGTACTGCCATGAGGACCACTATGAATTAATTCACCCTAAAGGCTTAGCACAGTCTCTGGCCCATAGAAAGGACCCAATAAATGTAGGTGACGTTAACATTCTACCAAGAAAAAAAAATGCTATAAATCATTTTAAGACAGGTTTTAAATTTTAAAATTGTTGTCAGCAGATCCCAGCTCCTCCTTCCCACAGAGACACTGAGACAAGCTTCTTCTGAGAGGACTTTTAAGTAGAACATCTCATGATAAAGACACAGGCTAGCATACCCCAATTCAAATCACGTTCAGACAGAATCATATCCTGATGCTGACTAAAACCCTTGTCTTCTGAGATATAACCTTCTCTAAAACCTAAAGCCTCAAAGTCTATAACTAGGAATGTAAGCAAATTAGAAGCCACTCCCTTTACACAGCCTTCTCACTAACAAAATTCCACATCATGAACTTCTAATAACGTTTCTTGTCCACAGATTAATAATAACCTAGTTCAAAACCACATCATTTCCTTTTTCTGCCTCATTTCCTTCAAAGTGAAACATAATTTTTTCTTGGACCTGGAATAAAAATTTCTAGATTAACTAAGCAAATCGTTACCAGAAATGCAATTTTATAATACTACTATTTCAGGAACAACAAAACACACAAAACATCTGTGTGGTGCTTGTTAATACATAAAAATAACCTAATATATATAGTGTATACCACCTAAGTGGAAAATTGAGTCTATAACTAGAATTGCAAACAGAAATCTACTACCAGTTCCATCAGTATTGTGTTTTGAAGTCCAGTTGGGAACATTTTAGGAACTGTGACATTTCTTTAAGTCTTGGCCGGAGGTCACAAACGGCTTAGCATAGATGTTTCATTTGCCCAACACAATATTTTTAAAATTATTAAACTCAAATATTTTTAGGTGGGCCATGCCCTTTCTTTACTAACAGGCCCTCAAAGGCATTTCATTTTGCAAACCTTGATTAAGGCCCATCCTTACAGAGAAGAGATCAAAAGATAATCATTAGTTAAATTGGTACCTCCCTCAATGATGTCCTGATGGAGTCCAGAGACTTGGAAAATTAAGGGTTCTAATAGTTTCATTCAGAAATTCTTCTAGTTTTCTTGTTGGATTACTTTTAAGTATATACTTTCAGTGTATATATCTAACAGTGGCTCATTCGATTAGGGTAGCTGAGCTGAGTTGTTAAGGTTCATTTATAGCTGGACACTGAAAGAAACCAGAAAATAGGGAATTTAAAAAAAAAAAAAAAACGCATCGGACCAAAATCCAAATTTTACATTATTTTCAAAAAATTAATAACATTCGGTCAATAGTTGGTTTTTCCTCATATAAAAGGAAATGAATTTGCGTGGTACAATATTTAAAGAGGAACTAGTTCCTACTAATGTATTTCAATGAATATTTATATATATATACACACATAAAGACACACATATATATACACACATACTCAGAGCAGGGACTACGCTAACTATAACTCTCATTCTTTTCCCTTCCTTCGTACTTTCTGGGAGATTCTATTCCACTTACAAATTAAGCCTGAGTCTGGGAGCCAAAGAAGAGAGCACTGGAGAGGGTTTCCTAAAGCATTAGTTCATGCATCACTCCAAAGGTATTACGTTTTAGGCACTGATGAGGCACAAGCTAGCTGGCTTTAGAGTCCAAATGTTATTAGCTAAGCGTCCTTTTAAATTAACATAGAGGAAGGCTTCGATTCAGACCGCCCCAGCAAGTACACTCTTGTCTCCAGCTTCTTCCGAACACAAATACAAGGCACCCTGCAGTGACTTTGCTTCTGGGGGCGCTGCCCCTGAACTCTCCTGGATGAGTCTTTCTGAAGGTTCTGGCGAATTCTCCCTCCATCTTGGACTCGAGTGCTGCTGGGAGACTTCCCAGAGCGAAGGACACGGAGAAGGGAACCCCAGAGCAGACCGGGAGAGGGGGTCCTCTGGAAGGCCTACTTCCTGGACACACCTGTTGGAAAGCACTTCCTTCTCTTTGGAATTCCTCCACTTCATTCTTCTGTTCTGAAACCAAATTTTCACCTATTGACAAAATAATTAGACAAAATGATCACTTACTCCACATTACTTAACTTCGCATTGTAAAATGAAATGCCTTTTATGAAATAACCTTATTGTGAGAGCCAGTCCAGCAAAGTCCTTAAGGCTTTTCGCCGGGCTCCTTCAAAAATATCTGAATAATCACTTTCGTGTAATATCCCCACACTGACGAAACAAAACGACTGCGATAAATGGGTTACATCCCAGTTTAAAACATCATTTAATCCATGCTAAATTATTTATACAAAGGAAAGGCTATCGGCTAGTAATAGTGTTTACTTTATGCCAGGCGTCAGGCCATGCATGCTGTGTGGATTACATAATTTGATCCTCACGATGACTGCAACAAGTCCTCATTTCACATGTATGAAAATTGAGGTTCATAGTGTTAAATCAGTTCAAGGTCACTCAGCTAGTAAAATGGAAGCACTTAAAATAGCATCCATGACTGTCCCACGCCAGTGCCCAGGCTCTTCCAACATTCAGATTTCATTAGGAACTTCTGGGAAACTAAATTAGGAATACATTTTATAATGCTTTGATAAATTCCAGGCTTCATACAGTTTCCAAGTGTGATTATTCCTAGGATTTATCAGACTTGAAGAATTAGGCTCAATAAATAACAATCAGTCGTAATTAACCCAAAAGGGCTTATGATGGGGGTTTCAAATTTGAGCCATATTTCCGCCCCACCCCACCGGAGTCTGTCTTTACCATTAACTCCCCCCTTTATCCACTGTGTGGTCAATCGTGCCTGATCACAAAACTTCACAACTGGTTTCTTGGTATTTTAAAAGCCAATCACATTGTTTTCCTGAGCCTTACACTGCATCTTTATATGAACAATTTAGTGGATTTCTATTTTTAAAACAAAAGACCAGAAAGTTTTTACCCTAAAAAATAATTACAAAGTGTTACCAACCAAATGTTTCTCCCCATGAAGGAAAAATGTCTATCTGAGCTGATCTTTCCAGATTGGCAAAACAATTTCTTCATTCTTTCAACTTGACTGGCAATTTCAAAACGGCTGCAAAGAACCTGACCCCAGGTGAGAGAGTCCGAAAGACTGCCATCTCAGTTACAATCCTGTGGTTAAGGCTTTTCATAAGAAAACAGTACTAATGTGTACATACCAGAGCATTTGGTTCTATTCATGAACTCATTTATTGTTTGCAGTGGGGATTTACTCCTAGAAAGTCTGCCAAGTATTTCTAGTGGGTTTTCACTAAGACATTTTATTTGTGCCCATTGGTGATTCTTGCCCTTCTCATCATATTCATTATTTTCTTCTTTCCTTAGCTTTTCTGTAGATCTAGAATTTTTTCTGAGTGATATCTCAATGAAAAAAAAATCATGAAGAAAGTTTCTTCACAATCAACAGTATTGAAACAAATGTACATATTTGGGGAAAACCAGAAATTAAAAGTTCTACCTCTCACCAAAAACAAAAACAAATTCCAAATGGATTAAACAGCTAAACACAAAAACAAAACTATAAAAGTTCTAGAAAAAACTGTAAGAGATTGTCATTACAGTTTTGGAGAATGAATTTTTTTTTTAAGCATTGACATAAAACACTAAGACCACAAAAGAAAAAATAGAGCTGACAACATAAAAATGAGAAATTTCTGTGTAAATAAAGACACCACAAACATGAAACATAGCCACAAACTACCTAAAAGTATTAAAAGCAGAGACTTGAAGAGAGATTTATATATCCATGTTCATAGCATTATTCGCAACAGCCAAAAAGTAGAAGCAACCAAAGCATCCACTGATGGGTGAATGCATAATCAAAACATGTTATATACATAAAATGGAATATTATTCAGTGTTAAAAAGGAAGGCAATTCTGACACATGCAACAACATAGATGAACCTCGAAGATATTATGCTAAGTGAAATAAACCAATCATAAAAGAACAAACACAAATGATTCCACTCAATTGAGGTACCTAGAATAGTCAAATCATAGAGACACAAGGTGGTGGTTGCTAGGACCTGGGGGGAGGAGGAATCCATCACTGTCTGATGATACAGAGTTTCAGTTTTACAGGATGAAAGAAGTTCTGGAGATGAATGGTAGCCATGGTTGCTCAACAATGTGAATGTACTTACTGCCACTAAATTGTACCCTTAAAAAAAGTTTAAATGGTAAATTTTATGTTATGTCTATTTTACCACAATTAAAAAAAAAAAACCTCAAACTTGAAGAGTTTGCAATGGTTGTAAACGGAAAATGTTACTAGCCACAGTATTCCAAATATTTTGATAGCAGCTACAACAATTGCTACAAATAATATGAATAAAAGCCAAAAGTTGGGAGCAATCCAAACACCCACCATCAGAGCAGAAAAACTGGGATGGATGGTGTAATGGAATATTTCACAGCAACGAACACAAAAGAGCAACTGCTGTATGCAACTGCCTGAATGAATCTCACAGACATAATGTTAAGGAAAAGAAGTCACGTATACCAAAGAATTTGTACTGAATGATTCTACTTATACGAACGACACAAAGAGGCAAAACTAATCTATGTGGTGAGAAGTCAGGAGAGTGGGTAATCTTGGAAGGAGGAGCGGTAACCAGGAGGGCGTACGCAGGGGGCTACTGGCCCAGTGAGAAGGTTCTACTGCTTCTGTGTGTTGGTTATACAGGTGATTTGTACTCTCCTTCAGAAAGTCAAGATATATGTAAAATAGGATCTGGTTTTTATTTAAAAACATATATGCACAACTCTGGGTCTCAATTCTAGGTCCCTATTATAAAATAGGAATAATCAAAGTGGCTACCTCACAGGGTCATTGTGAGGATAAATGATATTAAATGTAAGGACACACGTAGGCATGGTGCAAGTGCTGGTGTTACCCTGTGTTTATGTGTATACGACACACATATACATTTACTTTAACGATAATACATGGTACATCAAATAAATTCAAACAAGAGCCATTTATAAATGACAGTAATAATTAAAGAGTTGGGTTGGAAGGGAGGAGATGAATTTTCATTTTTAATTTCGCCAATTTCTCCTTTGTTTGAATTTACCATAATAAATACCATGTGTTAATTGTGTAATTAGATGTCTATGCAAATAAGAAAATGTGAAATTACTTCTGAGATGTTTACTAAATAACATGAAAAGTATTCATTCTTCAAGGCACTTGAATTTTAAAAACAATATAATCAACTATGTAAAACTATGCACCTGTGAATATGTACAGGAAAATAAGATACAAAATAGGAAAATAGTTTTGTTTTCTTGGAATGGACAGATTATGGTCATCCCCTCATAAATGTTCTCCAGTACGCTTGCTGCATTCTCGTTCCAATAATCTATTTTTAGGAAGGTGATATGTACTATCAAAGACGTTTACACTGTCTCAGCACTATCAGATCAAACCTAGCCACCTTTTCTCTTTTTTTTATTAGTATCTTAAAATTTTTACTTTTGTTTTTTGTTGTTTTTTTTTTTTTTAATTTTTATTGTGTTATGTTAGTCACCATACACTGGATATTATATGTAAACAATAAATCTTAGAACACTACATCAAAAACTAATGATGTATTGTATGGTAACCTTTTTTCTTTTAATACCTACTTCAAGTTCTGACTCCACCAGAGGCCCCTTGCAACCTCCCAAACCCGCACATTTTCTCCACTCCAACTCTGGAGGTTTTTGTTTTGTTGTTGTTGTTTTTTTTAATCCACACCAGTGAGATGCAGACCAGTCCTACTGAGCTTCTGTGCCTCCTTAGTTAGGCCCAACGATTCCTCTAAGGATGAGACACTTCTTCACTAGACTCCCCAGGGGTAAAGGACCAGTCATGGAGATTAACATAAATCTCCAGAGAGATACATAACTTTGAGGACCACTGATCTAGCTCCCTTATTTGACAGCATATCTAACCTACCAGGTGATGTCTCCTATGTTATTGTCTTATTATCTATGTGTTCATGAGCTTCTGCTTTGTTTCCCCAGTTGCTCATACGAATTCCTGGGTGCACAGACTGTATCTTAATCAGTACTTAATCAGCACTCCCTCTTACTGCCTACATATTAGCACAGCGTCTTGCACACAACAGACCATCAAGATACAGCTACTGATTTATCTATCATATATGCAAAATCGCTCTGCGACATAGACAGAACTCCGATATTTGTCCCTTTTTTTTTTATGTGAGAAACCGAAGCATAGAGCAGTCAGTTAAGGTTAGGGACTCCTTAGTACCACACAATGAGGAAAGCACAGACTGGCTGATATAGGCCAATTACCCTCTACTACACTATGTACTGCTTCCTACAACTAGAAAAGGCTGGGGGGTGGGGACAGATCACTTCCCTAGGGAAAGGAAGCAAGGTTAAGGAGAGTTTCATCCAAAAATAACTGGTTTAATAAAATCCAAAGTTAGAAACCAGGTCATTTGTATTGAGCGAAGAACAGTAGAGCATGGTAGTTACGCAGAGCCTCTGCTGGCCCTTCGGTGCCTTTATGCTAACTCAAAAAATCCAGGTGGATGTAGTCTTGCACCAGGAAAGCCAGTTTGGCAGGCGGAGCACCTGCTACATTTCAGTTGCTGCCATGCCTCTTCGCCCTTGTGCCCTTGTGCAGTGCGTAGCCTGCACAATGATACGTGATAGCTCCAGGTTAAGTAGAACACAAACTCCAGAGTCAGGTTGCCTGGGGTGAGAGCCCAGCTCCAGAGCAGCTTCACTACATGACACCAGACCTGTGTTTACTTCTCTACACTTTCTCATCTAGAAAATGAGGATGATTATTGTGCTTATTTTATATGGTGATTATAAAACGATTAGTCGTAAAATACTAGTACCTTAATATATAAGAAAGGTTTGTAGGTGTTGCAAATAGGAAACTACTTTACTGTACATGACATAAGCCCAGAGTGTGGAGTAATGAAATCTATTTGGAGGTATTTATGAGTCACACATTTATGACTGGATTTTGGATTGGGAACGAAGATAAAGACAGGAAAATTGGTTCCTGCTTTTGTAGATTATGTAGTCTACTTCTCTGAAACCAGAACAAACAATTAATGATGTAAATGCCACATCCTTAGTGGTTCTCTTCATTTGGGAAGAATTAATCACGCAAAAACCTAGACCTCTCAGCAAATGGGCCTATTTTCAAATAGGAATTGTAACATGTATTTCCACCCACTCAACAATTGTGAAAATCATTTCAATAACATTTTAGGGCCCAGCACCATACCTAGTACAACAGACATTTGCCAAATGTATGGATTTCATTGCATTCCTTCAAAAATCAGGAGCAGTGGACATCTTCCTGCTCATTAGTACCTGTGATTCCTTTAGTCCCAAGCTGATGGCAAGTTTCTTTCGGTCTGTTTTGCTGATATATTTCTGCTTCTGAAACATTTTCTCCAGAGCCTTTCTCTGATCCTCGGAAAAAACAGCTCTTCTTAAAATACCTCTCCGAGCTTTGGAGTTAGAGTCCTGTGTCAGAAGAGGTAGCACACTCTCTTCTCCTAGAGGGGGAAGACAGGTACAAAAGCCCAGTTAGCTTTAGTGAGGAGAAGTCAGTCAGCCTTTCCCAGGATAGTATCCTCTTTCTCTGTACCATGGGCAAATCATCTCATCTCTGAACTCTGCACACTTAAAGCAGTGCTTCTTCCATGGTTTTGGCCATGGACTTCATTGAGAATCCGATAAATACTCTTTGCTCCCCAATGAGAGAAAAGTACATATGCTCACCCTCCCAATTCGGGTGCCATGTTAGAAAGCTCATGGTCCCACGTTACAAAGTTCAAAGGCAGAACAAATAGTAGGTGATTTAAACACTCTACTTTTCTCTAATTCTTCATTTATTTATTCATTTGTTTTTTTCTCTCAACAGTTTTAAACACTTACCATATGCCAGGTCCTCTGTTCAATGTTACGCATTGAGAAACAAGACAAATGTGTTTTATTGTATGCATTACCCGTAAGATTTAGTGGAAGGCATTTAGTGAACTAGCATCACAAGTGTGAGGATGTATTCCAAAGGAGGTTGCCTTGGGGGTATAAAACAAGGATCTGATCTTCATCTGGGATTTCAGAGAAAGCTTGTAGGAGTTAGAGATGTTCAGTCTAAGAAGGGAGGTTTAGAAGATCCCCAACCACTACCACTCCTTGATCCAGTTGATCGTCAACTCCTTCAAGTCAGAGATAGTTACTACTTTTTCTGCCTTCTGTGGATAGCACAACTGGTTCCCACCCTCTAAGAGTTTTATTCATCATTCACCATTCATTCATTAACTCATTCATTCAGCTTCCAATTGTGGTAGGAATAATAATGGCCTTCCCAAAGATGCCTATGTGAATGTGTTCCCCAGAACCTAGAAATACATTACATGACATGACAAGGGGGAATTACGGTTGCAAATGGAATTACAGCTGCTAACAAGCTGACCCTGAGATTAAAGAGTATCCTGGAGTACCTAGGTGGGCAATGTAATCACAAGGGTCCTTATGAGTGGAAAAAGGAGGGAAAAAAGGAAGTCACAGAGAGAGATTTACTTTCTCTGATGTTACACTTCTTGCTTTGAGGATGGAGGAAGGGGTCACAAGCCAAGAAATGCAGACAATCACTAGAAACTGGAAAAGGCAAGAAACAAATTCTTCCCTAGAGCCTCCAGAAAGAACCCGGCCCTTTTGACACCTTGATTTTAGTCCAGTGAGACCCATTTCAGGCTTCTGACCCCCATAACTATAAGATAATAAGCTTGTATTAAGACATTAGGTTTGTGGAAATTTGTTAACGGCAGCAAGAGGACACTCATACCTGGTGTCAGGCTAACTGAACTTATTTGAGGAAACCAGACCAACAGCACATGGTCCTTGCCCTCAAGGAGCTCACATTCTCACGGGAGGACTGACATGAAGATCACAGTGGAATACAGGCACCAGGGGAACAGGGTCGCCAGTTTATGGCTGTAGCCGGTAGGCATTTTGGTGCTTAATAATTATTTCTAAATAAAAAAGCAAATTAATGTCTTAAGTACTACACTAGAATGATCTATGAAATGCTCTGGCATCACAAAGGCAGAACTGGTTGTGGGTAATAAGGAGGGCATGTATTGCATGGAGCACTGGGTGTTGTTCATAAACAATGAATCTTGGAACACTGAAAAAAATAAAATAAAATAAAATAAAAAATTCAGAGAAAACAGGCTGAGCCAAGTCTAAAAGACCAACCCAGTTCAAGAGAGAAAGAACCAAGGCCAAGCTAGGCAGAGTGACCGGCACGTCCAGAAGCACTAAGGCATACCTATAAATACGGAGAACAAACTGATCGTTGCCAAAGGTGAGGGAGATGAAGGATGGGACACAAAATGAGTGGAGGGGAGTGCAAGATACAGGTTTCCAGTTAAGGAATGAGTAAATTATGGGAATAAAGGACAGCATAAAGAATGTAGTCAATGATACTGCAAGACTGATGTATCAGGACAGAGGGTAGCTACACTTGGTGTGAGCACAGCATAATGCACAGACTTACTGAATCACTATCTTATACACCTGAAACTAATGTAATCTTGTGTGCCAACAATACTCAACATTTTTTTTAAAAAATCACTAAGGTATGAAGGAATAAAATTTATTGCAGGAAAACTAAGCTGTCTGCAAGGCTGGAAAGGGCATAAAGCAGAGGGGGCAAGCTGGCAACCATATCCAGCCTGCAGATGGGCTTTATTTGGTCTTACAATTTTTTTTTTTAAAGATTTTATTTATTTATTTATTTGACAGAGACACAGTGAGAGAGGGAACACAAGCAGGGGGAGTGGGAAAGGGAGAAGCAGGCTTCCTGCCGAGCAGGGAGCCCGATGCAGGGCTCGATCCCAGGACGCTGGGATCATGACCTGAGCCGAAGGCAGCCGCTTAACGACTGAGCCACCCAGGCGCCCCTGGTCTTACAATTCTGATGCAGTTGTTCACCTTTAATAATTAGGAGATTTCATGTGAAGTCCAGGTTTCTGACAGTCACATGACTCATCTTCCCAGAAAGCAAAGAGCTACCGGAGTGAATAGCAGGTGCCCCATTTTGATGGAATGCGTGGCCCTCAGTTTGCCACAGCCTCACCTAGCTTGCTTTTTACCTGCCAGGTTCTTTAAAACATTTGGACCTTTGACACAGAGATTCTAGAGTGGAACGGAGCCAGATCAGAGAGTACTACAAGAGTTTGGGACTTTATCCAATAGTAGTGAAGATCAGTAGCAGTTTCAGATAGTAGTAGTTTCATCAGGGTGTGACATGGTAATAAACTCACACGGAGTACTCTGTATCATTATATTTACTCTGTGTTAAGCCAACAACCTGCATTAATTCATTTAATCCTGCCCAGCCTATGCCCCAAATGTTAAACTATTATTCTCCCCACTTCACAGATGAATAAAATGAAGATTAGGTAGCTTCAGAAACTTTGTCCAAGGGGCACATGACTAGAGTTCCAAACCCAGGACAACTAATTTCAAAACAAATGCTCCTAACACTACACAATATATTCTAACCCCATCTGAGTTGTATTTTAGGGGGAAAAATGTCAACAAATGAATGAATCTTGTCAAATCTACTTCTGTAATATGACAGCTTCCTTTCCTACTTGTCTAAAAGACTGCAGATTATCTCCCGGCGAGTCTCTTGGCCCTGGTTTACACCTCATTCTATTTCATCCTCACATTGCAAGAACTGGCCTCTCTCTCTTCCTTTCAGCTCTGTAACTTTTGCATCTCCTCAGAAATGCCACAGCTCCCGGGATGTAATCAAGTCAAATTCTTTACAAAAGTCTATCTTTGTTGATGCTCTTTCTGTTCATTGTATGAGATCTTCGTGAACTCTTCATCTACAGCATCATTTTTTTTTTTTTTTTTTTTTTGCCTGTCACATGCCAAGGTCATACCTTGAAGTTGCGCTTTGACAACCAGATTCACTATGTCTTTACCAAAGATTTTAAATAGTTTTATGAAATATTGGTCAATAATAAAAAATATTCTAAATAAGTCAATATGTCCTCTTTCTAAATGCTCACCTTCTTTGAACTTTCCTTGGTGTAGACACTATGGAATTGGGCCTTCTACATTAGTTCCAAGATTCATCTGTTGGGGTGATCTCTCTCCAGGAAGGCTAGGCAAAAGAAGTCTGGAATGTGTAATAGGGAAGAACTGGGTTTGGATCATGGTGCTTACCTGTATGACTTAAAGCCAGTTACTCAGCCTTTTTCAGCTTATCTTACAGGGTTGCTCTAAGGATTTGATGACATCACACAAGCAAATTTCAGTGCCTGGCCCACAGTAAGGATCCCATGAATCTATCTAGTTCTGCTTGTTGGATTTCACTTGATTCTTATAAGAACTTTATGTCACAGACATCCTCCGTAAAGATGAAGAAGTATTCAAGGCTGTTTAGGTCCAAAGCCCCAACAAGAACACAGAGCTCAGCTAGTAGAGGACTTTCTGAATCCAAATTTTTGGCTCCTTCCTCTATACCACGCTGTTTCTTTACTCAGATGTCACATGTCAAAACAGAAGGGGAGAAACTTTTATAAACACAGTCAGAGCTCCTGTCTGTGGTTACAGGCTTCTGCACCCTGTCCTGGACCAGTGTGTGAGTGAGGACTACAGGCCATCTCCTGTACAGCCTGATAATCGTGTCAAGTTCCACCATGCCCTATCACTTGATATTTTGATTCTGGCATTTTTCATTCGTAAATGTATATAATCTATCATTATTATAGCCATATGTGTTAAGAATTGGGGAAAGAAACCTAAATATCCAAAGGTAAATGTGTAAGGACATGATGCCATATCCCCTTGGTGGAATTTTAAAGAACTATTAAAGATGAGAACTATGAAGACCAGGCAACAGCAAAGAAAATATGCTATACTGTGTATAATAAATAAGACACATACTATGTTTTAACTAAGTAAAAATGCAGAGAAAAGAGACTGAAAAAGCAAAAATAAACATAAAATAGGCTACTATAGAGTTATGGACAAATAATTCATCTCTATTCTGCATTATTCTGCATTCTAAGTCTGGTTCTACTTTCTAAGGAAAACAAGCAAACATTATAGCAACCTTTTTGGGAATAATCTGGTGGGGTGATTGAGATGCTGCTGAGAGATAACTGAAGATGAAGCCAATTCATCCTCTAGGTGCTCAAAGTTGATAAGGAGAGGTCTGAGAAATATACAGCCAGCCACAACACAGTGAGATAAATAACTACAGACCATGGCAGAGAAAGTGTTTAAGAACCAGATAGGAAGCCACTTAGACTTGGAGGTTAGCAGAGTAAGTTTCTGAGAGAGAAGAAAAGATAAAAGAATACCAATTCCTCTTGCAGGCAATCTAGACAAAGGCAGTCAGAGCAGAGGGGTTAAAATTTGCATGCCTATGAGTGCAGTGAGGACATGGGTGAAACACGGTGGGCTTGGAATCTTGGTATTTCCAGATTACAGGGTATAAGTGAACACAGAAGATAAGCTGGAACGGTACATTAGGGCCAGGGGATGACTGAAACGAGCTCAGGTCATGACTTGCCCTATAGAAAAGCCTTCTGAGGAGGACCTGACCAACTCGGCATTGTTCAAAGGCCAGTATTTTCCTAGTTAATAAAACTTTTTATATCTATATAGAAATGCATAGCAAATGTGTGAGTCTACAAGCCTTATTTTTAAAAATCTACATATATTTTTTCTAAGTAGAGATTTTATAGGTAGGGACCATGATTCTACTCATCTTAGCCCCTTTTCACTAAGACCTACAAGTTTAAATAAAACAATGGGGTAACACATTTAAAGAACTCTAAAACTTTTTTTTTAAGATTTTATTTATTTATTTATTTATTTATTTATTTATTTATTTATTTAGCACAAGCAGGGAGAAAAGCAGGCAGAGGGAGAGGAAGAAGCAGGCTCCCCGCTGAGCAGAGAGCCTGATGTGGGGCTCAATCCCAAGATCCTGGGATCATGACCTGAACTGAAGGCAGACACTTAACTGACTGAGCCACCCAGGTGCCCCTAAATATCCCTAAAACTTTTAAAGAAACTCATAGGTTTTCCTATGGAGCTATTTTTAAGTAAAGAGAAAGAAGGTTCTGGTTGAGGGTAATCTACAAACAAATTACTCTCACCAATGTGACAAATACATTTTGAAAGTCGTGGACCCAAAGCAGACCTCGATCTCTGAAAGAGAGACCTGGAATGGTTATGATGGCCTGGGTCTGAGTCTGACCCTCACATTTCAGTGCCTGAAAATGAACATGGATATGAGCAATGACAAGCAAAAGGATATGGCAAAGATGAAGACTATCATATTCTTCTTTTCTAGTTACCCGGTTCCTCTTAGCACTGCTCTCAATACACACATCATGCTCGTTTTCCTAAGGTGACGAGCCTTAGGTTCCTGTGGAAAGTTGAGAAGATGCTACTTCTACTACTGATGCTCCTTTCCATCTCTCCCCGAGGTCTTTTATGGGCTATCTCTGGATCTAACCATAAACCACACTGAGGGGACACCTGGGTGGTTCAGTCCATAAAGTGTCCTCCGAACTGATTTTTGGCTCAGGTCATGATCTCAGGGTCCTGGGACTGAGCCCCATGTCGGGCTCCAGGCTTGGCAGGGAGTCTGCTTGAGAATTCTCTCCCTCTCCTCCTGCCCCTTTCCTTGCCTGTGTGCTTTCTCTCCCTCCCTCTCTCTCTCTCAAATAAATAAATCTTAAAAAAAAAAAAAGTGTACTGAGGAACCTACACCACTTCCATACCTTCTAAATCTAGTATGTGCTCACATTTACACCTGCAAAACAAACATCAGGACTTCAAGAACTTGTTGGTGACTCAAAATTCTCTCAGAAATAACTACAAAGTTATAAGCAACAAACACCTCTGACTATGCCTGAACTCATGACACATGTCTGACTTGTATAGAAACTTCCAGGTGACAAAAAATAAACAAGTGAGTGATATAGAAATAAACATAAACAGATACAGAATTTAAGACAGGTAGAAAAGAGGCTTTAAAGGTCAGGACCACCAATTCAAGGTGCTACAGGCTCTACTATTTTGGGAGGATGATGGTGATGATGATGATGATGATGATGATGATGACGACGACAACGACGACGATGACGATTTTGTACTGTGGCCTCCATATATACATGAGGCTCAGCAGGTGCTACGGTTTGTGGCCACTACACACAGCATGTCATCTTTACAACAATCCCCAGAGGGAGGTACTAACACCTCCACTTTCCCTAGAAAAAAACTAAGGCTCCGAAAAGTTAAGTTGTGCCCTTGAGGTTGTGCCCTTCTTTGTTCTGTTCACCCAATTCTCTCCCTGTTTTGCACTCATGCATTTCTTTGGGGGGATCTCAAATTAGGACTTTATCAGCTGCCCCATTAGATGTCACAGTATGTTCAGGCAAGGGCTGTAGACAAGATCAGGAACAAGCACCCTATATCACTAAGTAGCTCTGCTTCCCATCCCCCAGCCTCCACTACTTATGAACACGTTCGGGGAGAAAGGGAACTCCATTCCTGGAAAGTTACTCAAATACGTTCACTGCCTCTGCAGAACTGTTGAATAGAGCCATCAACTTGGAAAATCTATTGTCTTTGAGTCTCTGACTCCTCTAAACATTCTTCCTGGTTGACCAAGTGTCATTTATCTCTGGAACACCCCTCCCTTCACTATTGAGAAGTCAAAACCTATATTCGACTTACTGCACAAACCTAATTATCTTTTCAACAAAATAATCATGCTTCTTTCTCTATTAGCACAAAATGCTCCATCCCTCTGAAGATCTTAGAGTGCTAATGATAAATCCTTACAGAAGGACTTCCGTAGGTCTTGTTAGTTTTCTCAGGGCACCCAGCACTCCAGCTGAGAACAGTAAAAGAGAACACAAGCCAGGTCTGGTGGCAAGAATACTAATCAGAACATTGCCTATCTTTGATAGTGACACTCACCCGACCAACCTACACTCTCAACAATAAAAGTAACAGCCCTTCCCTGCTGCCTTCAACAAAATCCTAAACTCAAATTTGGGAAGTATATTATGTTCCTCTAAGTTTTAGCCAGGAAGAGAAAAGAGTAACATGATCTTAAGATGTAGAATATAAGTTCAAAATCTCCCAAGGAAAAAGCAGAGCAGTTTGTCCCAGAAGAACATTTCCCTGCTCATATTTTCACAACGTTGCTCCAAATTTAAACTTTGTCTTTTAATGCATAAAATTTTTGAAAGATCACATTCAAGTTGGGTACTCAAAGACAAAATGAAATAATTATCTGATTAATTCAATTAGCCATTCTACATAATTAAGACTCCTGTACTTTTTCAGGTCTTTTTTTTTTTTAAGGTCATTCTCCGCATAATTTCCATGACTTTCCATTTCATCTTAGCTGAGAAATGTGTGATTTTGAAAAGAACCTTATGGACGTAATATCAAAGATTTTCCTTCTACCGCTTTGGGGGAGGGGAGAACTTTTACCACTGCCTTTACATTTTTCCCCACTGTAAGGGTTGTGCTTACAAAGCCTATTAAACCATTTATTATATGTGAGAAGGGCACTGGAGGAATGATTGTTTCCACATTGCAACAACAAGTTAATCATAAATCTAAAAGGTTAACAAGAAAAATGAAATTAATTTTATACAAGTGAATCATGTTAAAAGAATCAAAATGATGTTTTACTTGATAGTTATGAACCTGCTGATCTGATCTACGCTTTTCAGATTTCATTGCTCATTAAAATGTTTAGTATAAACCTTGATTTTGGCTGTCCACACATGTCAGCACATTTGGGCTGAAATTTAATACTAGATTACTTGGACAGTTCATTTTCCCTCTCCTGTGCGATGGAAAAAAAATGTTAATGCTTGGGCATAAAATTGTTCTTCTTATTAAATAAAGGAGAAAAAAAAGAAAATCTAGTAAATGGCCTTAAATAATAAAGAGTACTGTGCAGATGTAAGCCTTATTAATGTTCCTTGGTATCATGGTTATTTATGTAAAATTCTTTATTGACAGCATAAATTCACCATTTCATTATTATTTGCTGCTAATACAATGAACATTATAAACAAAAAAAATAAAAAATTCATTTCAGATTTATAATTAATGAGACACCAAAGTTTATTAAAAACACTTGTGGCATCTCTAAAGTGTTTTAAAACGCCAACTTCAGAAATGGAGACAAAGTACAGCATTCTCTATGCTTGATCTGAGCTGTGCTGATTTACCCCTTGAATGTTTTATTGTATTAAAAAAGATAAACATAGGGCTTTAGAAGCCTCTAGGGAGAGATACCCCAATTTACAACAGTCATGCCAAAGAAATAAAGTGGGAAGAACCGAGAGGGAGATGGAGGAAAATGAGTCTTGCCTAAAGTAATTTTTCAAGCAGTTGAAAAGTTGAAGTTCTCTAGGAAATGTCTTTAGAACTACTTTTATGTGCTCTATTGATCAAACTGGCCCAGGCATTAGTGTACATTTAGGGCCTAGAGACACTTACAAAAACACTGCTATAAAATGAATAAACCTATACACGCACACACTCATGAATGTCCACCAGTTACATGGGATTTTTTGTCCATTTCCACTTACCTAACCTACACTGCTAGAGGTTCTCTAAAATGGAAGTCCAGTATTCTATCAAGGTGGAGTAACCGAAACTAGGTATGAGATCTCTTTTGATCTCTACCCTGGGGCTGCGACACCAAAGATTCAATTCCAGAGATGCCACGACACCACAGTATCAGCTCTCTAGGACTTAAGTCTCCACTCCAGCAGCCTTTTCCTGATAGTCTAATCTATGCTGACAAATGTGTCCTTAATTTGCACAACACTTTTCAATTGCCCTCATAGGAGACCACCTTGAAGGAGCGAGTAAAAGGTTTAGTCATGGTTTCTATTTTTCTATTTGAATCAATACATTCTAGTTAAATGGACAATTAATAGGTCACTTCCAAAATAGTAGTGTATCAGTCCTGGTTAATAAACAATCCCCAGAGTTGATAATGGACCCTATGTATTCAGCAAGTCCTGTATACACTCCGCTCATCCACTAAATTCCCTTTCAGGTGGACAGGGTTATATGGGAAGATGAGCTAGAATGAGTCTATAAAAGTCAGTTTCATTCACTGCTTTATTTTTCAGTCAAGTGCTTTAAATGGTGTCCAGAAATTCACTTGGAATGTGAGACAGGAGAAAAGATGGACACACAGAGCCTTGCTTTATGACCATACAAAAGGACAACTGACCCTTGCCCGAGCCTTTTCCATGTGGAATGGCTCCTAAAGTTCATCTGCACAGTGAAAAATCGTGGTGAGGTCGCGTGTGGATGAGTCAAGTGAAAGTGACGATTGGTCACGGGTCTGTCACCCATTGTGGCTGGGTCCCTGCCATGTAAAGTGCTCTGTGGGAAAGTATCGGCCCCCTAAAGAGATGCTCAGAGGCCTGCAGCTCATTAAACAGCCAGCATTTGCTGCCTCACTTGTCAGGAATCATTCTGTTCAGCAACTGCTCTCCTGAAACATTCATAAAACACATTAACCGAGAGGCAGCAGGGACCTGAATTCAACCGTGATAGAGTTCTGTACTTCAGCCTGACTCAATTCTGATTTCACTTTTCACCTGACAGAGGGGTTAACCTGAATAAATGTTTTCTCTTGGGCAGCTGAAATAAATGTGCCCCTTTACTGGACTCCTTTTTCATAAACTCAGATTCTCTGCCTACAAATTCTTATTTGACCTAGAAATCTCAAGATCAAGGCGAACTTTATTTCTTTTTAGTTCGACATTGTTTTCTTTGGCTATGTGTGTGAGTGCATGCACACTGAAAGTTTTTCAAAGTTGTCGTTCTCACTTCACCCCTGGACACTGTTTAAATTTTGTAATGTTCAAGGAAAAATTCTCTTGAAAATATTTCCTACAACTCTGGTTGGTTTTCTTCAAGATCATAAAGAGGAGGTATTTGTCTCCCTTTACAACCTGACAATTTTAATTATTTTCTATGGACACCCAGTGACTTTCTGTGTCACATTTTAAGCTGAATGGAAATTTTACACAGCACAATTTCTTAGCCTTCCTTCCTTTCTTTTTTCTTCTCTAAATGAGTATTGCTACACGTTTCAGAAAGAGCCAAACTGGTCCCTCTGAGATCTTTTATATCGAATGGAAAACAAGTCACTTTCCTTGGTGTGTCAGCCCTGGGTTTCAATGCCATTAGAAACTGCTCACAATCGCTCAGTGTGCTGAGGTCTGATAAATCTCTGGAAACCCCCTGAATAGGATCGCTGTGATTTTTTAGTGAGGATTTAGCTCCTTGCCATTGCATTACCAATTAGTTTTCCAGAGCACATTAAATCCTGCTGCTTTGGTTTACAGAATAACTGAGGCATTGCTGATGAAGCATAAAAACTTACTTGCATAAGCAGTAGGGGACGCAGGGCGCCGACAGGACCCACCACAGCATGCTGAGTAGAATGGAGGGGCACTCAGGAAAAAAGGTTTGGAAGACGCTGCGGAGAAAGCATCGATCTTATGGATGAGCCATTTCTTTTAAACAATATTCAAAATTCCAGTTTCCCAAAAGTCATTGAGTAAAACATTTCATTTTCTGAGACTTTACTTAGCTAGTTATAACTTTTACTGAAATTAAAGTCATTCTAAAGTAGCCTTTATCTCCCAAAGGGATTGCCCAAGAGTTTAATCAAGATTTGGAAGGTGTGTTAGAAAGACTCAATGGATCAAAACCAAAATAGTTTATTTTCTGTGTGGTCATAATTATATGCAGCATGTATTCCTTTATTTAAAATATTCCAGAGCAACACTATCCAAGAGAATGATCTATGGTGATGGAATGTCCCTTATCTCCACTATCCACTTGAAAATAAATATTTGTATTACCCTCCCTACATATTCGATGGCAACTTTTTTCTTAATCATATTTAGTGAGTATTATTTTGATATGAATACATAGGTTTTTCAAGAACACAGTAATTTCAGACTTGTACTTTAACCAACTGATAAGCATGTGTTTATTTTCTCAAATATTTTTGAAGGATATGTCAAAATAAGTGTATTGCCCTATAAGAATTTAGGTTCTTAATGCCTTCAAATCGCAAATTAACCATAAATCATAATGGAAAGTTGCCAATATTGTTCTCAGTTTTTTAATATCCAAATTTTCAAATAATAAAATGTTTGTCTTAATAATATTTTGAAGCATACACAGCAGGCTCAGTCAGTGGAGTGTATGGCTCCTGATCTGGGGTTGTAAGTTGGAGCCCCACGTTGAGTAGAGAGATTATGTAAAAATAAAGTCTTATACAAAATGATATTTTGAAAATATAACAATTAAGCAAAGTATGAAAAGGAAATCCATTTTGGTGTTCAAAAGTACTATAAAACTTTTTTTCTAATTTGTTCTTTAATAGGCTCCATGCCCACTGTGGGGCCTGAACTCACGACCCTGAGATCGAGAGTTGCATGCTCCACTGAATGAGCTACCCAGGCAGCCCATAAAACTTTTTTTTAATTTCACTGTTATCGTAAGTCATTCTAATATTGACTATAAAACCATCAAAGAAATGATAAATCATTCATTTTAATTAACATCTTATATTACAAGAAAATGGCATTATTTAGGCAGAGTTACATTTTCCATTATTTTCGGACTATAAGTACTTTGAAAAATAAAAACCTATTTTTATGTATAAAAGTTGTCATGTTATGTTTATTCTCAAGCATTTCTGTTAACTTATTTCCCCTTCAAAATAAACATTCCATAGGTAATTAAGTAATGGCAATTGTGCTGTTTGGCACAAAATGTAATGCTGCATTTACATACATACAATGAAACATTTATAATGATAGCTGGAAAAACACACATAAAAGAAATATTTGTACTTAATAGAAAGTGTAGAAAATAAGTACTAGTGATACTATTACAATAACCATGCAAAATATGTACAAATTACAAATTTTGCCATTCTAGCCAAAATGTTTCTCAGTCTAACCCTATGGCTCTAAAAATAGAAAGATAAAAGATTTAAAAAAAATGAATAGTTCATTTGAGACAAGTGATCAATTAAATTCATTTGTGATAAGTGAAGTTTTGAGATATATGATCTTAGTGTTAAGTTTAACCATAAAAAGTTTGCATTGAATAGTTTATTACTATGTATTATCTTATCTCAATGGAGGAAAGCTGTAATCAAAATGACATGTTATCTACAGTAATAAACTCTTGTGGCTACGGAACTACACATTACATGATCAGGCTTCAGGTTCTATCATATAGAATTTCTTCACCATTTTATTTTTTATTTTTATTTTTTTAATTTAATTTTATTTTTTCAGTGATCCAAGATTCATTGTTCATGCACCATTTTAAATCAACTCTTTGACATACATATATTTACACAGATTAGTTCACTCCTGATTTCCATACATAAAATACACCTTGTTTAAGCTGGCTTATGTGAAAATTGCTGTGAAATTCCAATTAAGTGCTCCATTTTTTTTTTTTAACATGTGCCTACAAATTGACATAAGTCAAATGCTAATCCAGCTGAACATGTGATTGCAGGGGTGCCGAATGGTATGAGAAATAACATTTAAAACAATGAAATGCAGAAAAATAAAATAAACAATGAAATGCATTTTAAAATATATATTACACTTTTAAATTTTTGTAAACCACATGCTTTTTAAAGCAATGAACAAAAAAGGAAACTCAATTGTGATAAAAACAAAGCAACGAGTTGACAGACCTGTTAAAATTTTTGTAAGCCATTAAGAACTACTCTGAAAATGCTTTGAAAAAGGCAGAAAACAAGGCAATTTCATCCCGGATGATATGCATTTCAAAGCCCATCAGTGCAATCTAAATGCAGTCGCTTTATCACTGATCATACTTCATGGGCTTACTGAATAATATTTACGACAATAATATTTAAGGAGTGTCTACTATACACCGGGCACTAGACTAGCTATGAATTTAACACATGCTATCTCATTTATTCATTAGCATTCAGCCTTAAATGGGCCTGGAATGTGATGAGGACTCTTTTCAGCAATTTTTTTTAAAAAGGACAAGAGAAACATAAATATGTTAGCATAATATTTAGTTATTAGCCAGGAAAGATAAGGATTTCATGCACAGAGACTGCCAATTATTCCTAAGAGCTGGAACCCAGAAAAGGGACTCATCTCCCAAGCTTTCCATAGAAGAAAAACAAATGGCCTTTCCTATGGGGGGAAAAAATGCACACTGTCAGGTGCTACAGCATGATGTTAGGTTCTGTTAGCACAACATTTCAGGATACTCCGAATTTTGTACCCACTGACAAATCTAGCTTCCAGTTTCTGTGGGAATCTGCTATAAGTCACAAACAAATCACTTAAAATTCTTGGAACTGAACTGTCTGGATCCAAATGACTAAAATCACTTATTCACAGAGAACCTCATGAACTTTTCACTTCTTAATCAGATGCTCTGACTTAACTGAAGCAACAGAATCAAAATATCTATTAACTATTTTGCATATTTAATTAAGGTGGGAACTTAGAGCCAACCTAATGGTGAACTAGCCTGATTTCTTTCTAAACTTAACTAGATAGTTTTGTGATACAAGCATCTCATAGCCAAGAATGGTTACAAGCCTAACTACAGAGAAATTATTTTCAAAATTTTGTTGTTTAGAAAGAAAGCAATAACTTTCAAATTGCTTTTCTGTTGTTATTTTTACTTTTCTTTTACCGATGGAGCAGAACAAATGGGCATTTAAAAGGGGTGAAACCACATTCTTTTTATTGTCCATGCAAAACTGTGGTACAAACTGACTTGGGTTGATGTTTCAAAGAAAGAATACTAAAGACCACTAATAAAACCTTCGAATAAATTTCGAGAGTCCACTGCAATGCTATGCCAGTTGGCAGCACCTTTTAAAGATGAGGAGAAATGAGAAAAGGTTCCAAGATGACTTACTAAGGCAACCAAAGGGTCAAAACATACCTCCAGGAAATAACAGGGAATTAAATAATGTTTAAAAAATGGTTTTAAATAAGCTTCTTCAAGTGCCTGGTACATGGGCACCAGAAATAAAGAAATCTAAACTTGTGACCTGAAAATAATACACAATTGGAATAGAGTGCACCCAAAAACAAGACTCCAAAGAATGGCAACCAGATGCCCCGAGTAGTAAGACCTAAGGAATATCACTTACCTAATTAGGTGTGATTTATTTTATCACACAACCTGGAAGGAATTCATTTATGTGATCCACATGCAAATTTGCCTTCAGTCCCAAGGGAAAGCAAGGTAAGTAAATTCATCCTTTATCTTCCTGCTCATCAGAAAACAACAGAAGTCCACATTTTTTTCCTCAATGAGTATTTCAGACACAGAAAAACAAAGGTCTTAATGTTCTGGTACAGCTCATGGGAAGATAAATCAAGTGTAGTGTCTACTTGTTTGATTCTATCCTTTTAATTCTGTGCAAATAATATTTATTGTGTCTCTATCAAGTGCCACACAGTGTACTGTGTACCGGGATTACAGAGATGAAGGACACTTTACTTCCCTAGAAGAATTTCTACTTAGTATTTCTTTACTTACGGATTTATATCTGCTGGTCAAAGTAATGAAATGCAAATTTTTCTGCTCTCCAAAGTCAATTTTGTTCTGTACAATCAGAGGCATTCCCCAAGAAAGAGAGGAGATTTGAAAAAAATCATATGGTGCATTTTCCTAACCATTGGTTCTCAACCCTGAATACACACTAGAATTAACTGGAGTGCTTTTCAAAGATACAGATGCCCAGACCACACACCAATGGGGTTAAATCAAACTGGCTAAGGGTGGGCTCCTTAGCACAGCATTGTTTCAAAGGCTGCACAGGTCATTATAATGCATCGCCAGGATGGAAACACTAAAAAGAACACAAAACAGTGTCTGACACAGCAGGCACTCTATAAATGTTAGCCTTTACTCCTGCCATTATTATGTAATTTGAGATCAACTTTGAGACAACGTATAAAAAGAAGCAGCATGGTCAAGACTTCCACTGAAATAGAAAAGTAAAAAGAAAAGATGATTGTGAAGAAGACTTTGTCAAAGAAGGCTTTAATCAGGAACAACATCTTAATCTACACCTTAATTTGGAAGGTATCTGGAACTGCAAAGGATGAGAAAGAAGGCATTCCAACAAGGAAAGGTGGCATAAACAAAAGGCGGGGGGGGGGGGGGGGGGGGGGGGG